>JAECWQ010000225.1:9075000-9660000 GCA_018150835.1 Drosophila repletoides | reverse complement strand
ATTAGCAGATATTGTATGTTTTGTATGTATTGTTGCATCGTTTGTCTGTGTTCTGTTTATTTGCTTTGCTTTGGTATTGTTTTCTTTATGTTTTTATTTTTGTTTATGTTGTTTTCGTTTTCGTTTTTGTTTTGTAGCTAGCTTCTAAAGAAAGGAAGAAACTCCAATTAGATTAGACTACTAAGATAATTCTCTTTTTTTTTCGGTTTTCATTTCTTTTTGCTTTTTGTTTTTTTTTTGTTTTAGTTTCTCTTTTCTTTTTCTTTGTTTGACTATAACGATTGTTAGTTGTTAATTGCTAAATTTGAACATAGGTATCAAGTTGAGTTGAGTGTGTGTGTGTGTGTGTGTGTGTGTGTGTGTGTGTGTGTGTGTGTGTGTGTGTGTGTATGTGCATGTGATCTTCATTGAGCAGCTGTGTAAATTATGGCTGCCGAATTTTAATATTGGAAAAAAAGTCTATCGCTAGCCCAACATTTTGCTACTATTTTCTTTTATCAAGCCTGCTGAACTGGCATTGAGTGTGTGTGTGTGTGCTGTGTATGAGTGTGTGTGTGTGTGTGTGTGTGGTGTGATTGTGTGTGTGAGTGTGTATAGGTTGGTTGGTTGGTTGGTTGGTTTTACATTTGCTGTTTAATTTACAACTACGCTGCTTACTAGTTATTATTACTTTAATATTTATTTATTAATAAAATTCTAGATTAGACTGCTTTTGATGACGTTTCTGGCATCCAACGTAACATTTCACTGCGCAAGTTTCGTCCGTTTTCCATTTGTTTGACTGCCAAAGAATCAGGAATATAATAAATTATAGACAATTTTCTATGCACCAATGATACTAGCTGAAAGCGACAAAATGACAGACACAATTAAATTCAATTTCAATTTATTTTCATCTAAAACTTTGCAGCAGATGATTTTCTTTCCAATCTATTATGGCTTAATAAGACTATTAAATTTTAATTAAGTTTAAAGCGTGTAGAATTAATTCTACAGAAATATGTATTGCATACTTCTTGGAGCTGTGTTGAAGAAAAATCCTTTGCTGTTACGCTTTATTCTTTACTTCTTAAACGATTTTAGTATTGTAGAAGGCTTCGATTATTTAATTGGAACTCATTAGAAAGTGATAAAACGGGCCAAGCTTGATAAAGACGAATTAATATATGGAATTTTTTTATGCTAGTCATTAAATAAAAATACACATAAATATTAAATTATAAAAAAAAATTAGGCAACTGTTTTTTGAGTGGAATTTAAAGGTTTTTTTTTGCAATACAAACTTAAACTCGAAATTAAATTCAAGAGTTAGAATAGAATTGATGTGAAAGTAAATACTGGGTTACAGCAAATTCTTCATCAATATTTGACACTAATCATAAAGATCCTGAAATTAGCTTTCATTTATTTTGAGTGGAATTTATTCGAAACTATATTTAATTAATTATTCATCATAAAATATATAAAATAGACACCATTTTCTTTTTTGAGTGGAAACCATTTGAAGTCAAATAGTTTAATTATATTTTTGAAATACCAATTTAAATTTATTAAATTTAACAATAATCACATTTTTTGAGTGGAATTCATTCATAAGTGAATTCTGGAGCAGACCTGTTAAGGTCGATTTTTTTATATGAAATTAATTTAAATGAAATTCGATATCGCATAAACTTACGCTTTTTTTTGAGTGGAATTCATTTGATAATGTCGAATATTTTCATTTAGTTTTTTGCTATGGCAATTTATTTAAAATTATTTTAAATGCGATTTTCAGCTAGTGTCATCAGCTGTAAGCCTAAGGCAGAACTTACCTAGTAGTCAGACATCGGTCTCAATACTGACAGCCATTGCGTTGTTATGCCTTAAATGTAAGCTATTTGTGCTCCTTAGGCCATTTTGGCCCTGTTGCTGCTGCTGGAGTCCCTGCTGCTGTTGTTGCTCTTGTTGCTGTTGCTGCTGCAGTTGGAGCTGCAACTGTTGCTTCTCAAACGATTGCTGCGTTCTCAGAAATGGCACCAAGTGGCGGCCCGTATGATCAGTCAGACCTGGTGTGGTTGCATCAATGCCATCATCCAAATCCATAATGTCCGATGACGATTCGGAGAGTGAGGATTTTTTCAAATGTTGACCTAGTTTTTGGGGTTTTTTTTGTGTGTGTGTGTTTTTTTTTTTTTGTGTATGTTTTCGGATTTTTTGTTTTGTTTTTGTTTTGAGGGAATTACGTTGGGCGTTTGTTTTGGGGGATGACATAGAAAAGGAATCGATTAGCATTGCTTTGGCATGGTATGATACAAAATGGGCGTGGCATTTGGCAAACGATTTGATATGTAGTTATATATATGTACCTAGTGCACCAGGTAAATATGAACAACTTGTAACGTGGTTGAAATTTTGGCTCTGCATCTCCTCCTGATCCGTTTCGCGGTGATAGAAGTAATTGAAATTACTGACGATAACCGGTACCGGCAGTGCGATTGTCAGCACACCAGCGATCACGCACAAAGAGCCGACAATTTTGCCCCAGAAGCCGACGGGCCTATTATTTTTGTAATTTTTTTTTTAATTTTATATATATATTTTGTTTTTCGTTATTTCATTTGCATTTTCATTTGCATATTTTTTTTTTTTTTTTTTTTCATATGGCAATATTCAAGTATTCGATTTTTTTATATATTTTTTTTGAGTTGTTTTCGCATTGATCATTTTAGTATTTTATGTATTTTGCATATTTAAAATATAAATTTATATATTATTAAATATGCAAATTGTTTTTGATTTGATTGGATATATTTTTTTATATTTATATATTTTAATTTATTATCATTATTTTTATCATATTTTTTTTTTTGTTGTCGATTTGGTATGAAGAAGAACGTAGAAGAAGAACGCAGTGTGTAAATAAGGTAGTATTTATATATATATATATATAAGAAAAAAAATAAGAAACAGAAATAAGTTATAAGTTTTAAGTTTTTTAAGATTAAAGAGATTTAAGTTTTCTTTTTTTTAAGTTGATATATCAATAGGCTACTACTGTAGCTGGACGTGTGTTAAGACGTTCCACTCAAGTTCAAACACAAATAAAATAACACTGTTAGAAAACGATACAAGTTTAAGAAGAAATTAGTACACGGAACATAGAATAAAGCGAACTGAAAATATTCAAATATTTTTAACTTGAAGTATAAGTAATGCGTATAAGTAATAGATGTGAGTGTGTGTGTGTGTGTGTGTGTTTGTGAGTGTGTGTGTAGTTCAGTGTTTGTGAATTATTGATATAGGTATATTGGTATATGGTATAAATCGAAAGCAAATTGCTGGTGTTTTTTTATTTTGTTTTTTTGTTTCATAAAATTGCGCTTGGTCTGAAACCGAACTAAAAAAAGTTGGCTATAGAGTTGGCTAACAAAAAACCGAAAGCATATTGCCAAAATGGAATATAAACAAAATGTGCCGGCGTTTGGCGTCGTCGCTGTTAAACTTGACATAAAAATGAACAGAAAAACCAAAGCAAATCGAACTGAACCGAGCTGAAATGGTTCAAAAAAAACCAGCTCAGACCAAATCAGTTCAGATCAGTTTTTAAAGCGTCTGATCAATTAGTACTGCCGTACATCAAAAAACTGAGTACTGATTGATCGGATGCGATCCAGTGTTTCTTCGGCAGAGAGCGACGGACGTTGTAGAAAAGAGAGAGTTACATTATGAAAGATACAGAGATAGACAGAGAGAGAGTTAGAGAGCTTATGTATGTATGTGTGTGTGTTCTTGATTGATTGATTGACTGACTGACTGACTGACTCACATATTGATTGTTTGTATCCTTGATTTGATATGTGTGTGTGCTTTTCAACAAAATTTGTGGTGCTCGTGATGTGCCAAATGTTAACAAGCAACTGAAAACTGGCAACTGTTAACTGGCAACAGTTAACTTTAACATAATACAGCGTTGCCGTTAACAGTGTCGTTACAGTGGTACACTGTTGCCTTTAACAGCGCTCAAGTTTGGTGATTTAAAGAAGAAAATTGTGAAATTTTGTGTGAGCAATAGAATGGTGTTAGTGTTTTTGAGGTTTTGGTGATTGTAATTGTAATTGTAGCTGCTGCTTTATGTTAAATATAAGTATATATAGAACTATATATATAAATATACATAAGTATAGTTTAAGCGATTTGAAGTAGGCAAGTAGTAGTAGTAGTTGGATAATGCTCATTCGAGTACGAGTATTTGGTAAAAAGTAAGCGCAAAAACGATATTTTTTTGTTTTATTAAATCAAAGCCAAGAAATTGTTTTGTATGTGTGTGTGTCTGTGTCTGCGTGTGTCTGCGTGTGTGTGTGTGTGTGTGTGTGTGTGTGTGTGTGTGTGTGTGTGATTAAAGAGTGATCAAGTAAGAGAGTAAGTTAGTTAGGCAACAAAATTTTCATCTGTATCTGTTGGGTGTGTAGCTGTTTCTGTATGTTATCTGTGTGTATCTGTGTGTGTGTGTGTATTTTTTGGGAATTTTGCTGAATAGTTTTAGTAATAGATGCAAATGTGCTAAGCGTGCGCCAAGTGTTTTTTTTTTTTTTTGTCTTTGCTTTTAGCGAGCGATTTATTGTTCTTTTATGCTTATCAGTTTATCATTTCGACTTCTTTGTATATATATATATGATTTTTTTTCTTTTTTTTTTGATTGCCTTGTTTGTTTGTAGCTTTTGCATTTTGCATTGATTTGCTCGTATATATTTTTTATTGTGATACGATCGATTTCTCGATTCTAAATTATTCGATTATAGCAACTTAACGCACATGCACCGGAATCGGGAAGCACAGGGAAACGGGACTTAGGAGCAGAAGCAGGAGCCGTCGAAAGCCTCAGCCGTAGCCGTAGCCGTAGCCAGAGCAGGCGCTTTTCTTTCATTCTTTCATTCAGTTTTCATATGCTTTTCAAGCTGTGTTCTTATTATTGTTGTTGTTGATGTTGTTGTTGTTGTTGTTGTTGTTGTTACTGCTGCTGCGGATGCTGTAGTACTTGCTTATTGCTCTTACTGTTACTGTTACTGTTACTGTTACTGTCACATTTACTGTTACTGTTACTGTTACTGTTACTGTCAATTGTTACTGTTACTGTTGCTGTTGCTGTAGATGTAGCTGTAGCAGGATTTTTTTTTTTTTTTTTTTTTTTTTGATGTCGGCGAGTGCAGGCAGCGCTGAAGCGTTTCTTACAGTTACAGTTAAGAAAATTACAAAGAATGAAGATAATGGAAAAAAAGAATAGAAAAATATAAATCCAACGAAAGCAAAAAGCATAAAGAAAATATTTATATATTTGTACATTGAAGAAATATCGTATATATATATATATATTATATAAAGCTATAGATTTATGTACGTAACGTTTATGTATGTAGATGGGTAGAACCGAGTCAGCATATAACAGAGGCGCATAAACAATATGTAATCATACATAGTTACATATATATAGATATATTTACATACATATACACATGTGCTTATGTATGTACATATATCATAGGGAAACAATAAAAAAAAAAATAAAACAAATTTTCGGTGTTCCTTTCCATAGTGTAATGATAAGAACCAAAGCCAATTAAAGGATACGATAACGATTACGATTACGATAACGATTACGATAACGACGATAACAAGCACAATACACACAGCTGGCCAAGACCGTGTGACAGGTTGTCTGGGAAATTCTTTATTTTAATTTTATTCATTTGTTTTTACAGAAAGACCATCTCAAGGCTCACTCACCGTTTATGGAGGGGGTCGCATCATATCTCAAAGTTCAGTGTTTGCAGCATGCGTCGCATCGACGGGGCTTGGGGCTTTTGTTTATTTGGGAGGGGGGTATCAATCTTTTTTGTACGAGTATTTTTCATTCAATAATTCAATACTCCATACTCTTTATAAATACTATGATAAATTATGCGACTGAACTTCTCTAGACTATGATAAATACTACTAGTAGTACGTATGTAATTAGTTATAGATTGGGTGTATTTGGGGTAGTCTTTACTCGTATGTAATGTGTGTCAGGGTAATCCGACTAAGGCATATGATTGACGACTGGCTGATTGATAGATTGATTGAACTGTTTATATGGTTGCTAAATGGTTATCAATGCTACAATATTACTTGTTACGTTTGTTGCTTTCATTTTTTAACTTTTTTACTTTTGTATTGACGCCGTCATCTTATATACAACTTAAAGGACTATACGACTATACTATACGAACCTTAAAGATTTAAATCTAACATATGGAAGCGAAGATGTGCTTAGAACCCAATAATGATTCACTAATTGAGAGACTTGAAATTTGTGAAATTAAGTGGAAAAGTCTTTTATGGCAACCGAGCGAAAGCACATCTCGCTGTAAGGATATTTTTTTGGGAATACCGAATTCGATAGACTAATTGAATTTATTCATGCGTTCAATTGTTAGGAAGGTAAAAATGTTACTCAATTAAACTATAATATATACTCTATATACTCTAAAGCACCAGCGCAATAACTACTCGTAATTACTTAACTATTAAAGTAATTTATAATGAAAGTATTATGTCTGTTTTTTTTTTTTTTTTGTTGTTTATACTTGTACTTAGTGAGTAACTAGGATAACAAATTTGAATAATCTTTGCTTGGGCTGTGCTTTCATTCAGTTTACTATTATTTATATTATACACGTATTGGTAGTATTTTATCTCTTAATTCGATCGCATGTTGTTTTTTTTTTTTTTTTTTATTTTTTTTTTTTATTTATTTTTATTTGTATTGAATAACGATTATAAAACATTTCATTTTTAATCTTAACAACATTTTTGTTTTTTCTTTTGTTTTGTTTTGTTTTGTTTTGTTCTGTTTTGTAGTGTGTTTAAGTGTTTCATGCGTTTTTGTTTTTTTTTAATTGTAGTCACAATATCTTATTATGCGTAATACTAAAATTTTCGATTTATTTTATTTAATATATTTTTTTTATTTGTTTTATCGGCTGCTGCATTTGCATCTTGAATTAAATATTTCTTTTATTATTTATGTTATTGTTAAGTTGAGTCTGGTTCTTATTGCGTTATTGCGTTATGGAAATGTTTAGAATAAAAAAATGAATAAATAAATATATGTTTGCTATTATTTTGGCTCTTTCTATTTTTCTTTTTGTTGTTTATATCTCTATACTTGTTGTTGTTTTTGTTGTTGTCTTTAAATATTAAAGTAGTACTGGCTATAATTAGGCTTGCGGGTGGTTTAGTTTGGGTCTACTACTTTGTGACTTGATTGCACGGCTAACTAAACTAAACTAAACTAAACCAAACTAAACTAATTTAATGATTTAATATTACTAATACTTGGAATACAAATTTAATGAATATACACACATTCGGACATATTTATAATGGACAAGAAAAATATAGGAACGAAAAAAATTTGGCAAATGCTTCAAATGAACAAACGAAATTTTGTTGAAATTTAATTAATTTATTAACATATTAATTTTATTATTATTTATTTTTAGTATTATTTTATTACTTCGTACTTTTTTTCATTTTTTTCCTTTTTTTTTTTTTTTTTTTTTTTGCTTTAAATCTCTATTTGCAGTCTTTGTCCTTAATAGAAATTTGTTAGTTTGGTTGTTTTGGTTTTTGTTTGATAGCATTTGTCTTTCTTGAAGCATTGAGAAGAGAGTGTGATTTGTGCTTAGTTCTTCTTCCTTTGACTTGTTTCTTTTTGGTTTTTTTTTTTTTTTTTTTTTGGATTTAGTATCGTATTTAGAATGGATTCGTAGTATATATGCATGTAGTAGTAGGTATATAAGTATTTGTATTTGTATTTGTATTTGTATTTGTATTTGAATTTGCATTTGTAGTTGTATTTGTTGCTCATAAGTACAATAATTATTTAAGTTAAAATGTTTTTTTTTTTTTTTTGTAATTAAGTAATTAAATTTAATGGAAAACTTGAAAATATTGTATTGGGTTTAAATCGAGGAATAAAATAGTGTGTCGCCTTTTATTAATTTCTTCTCTTTTGTTATTCTTATTTTCAATTTCAATTTCAATTTCAATATCATTTTAAATTTCAATTTTTTTTTGTTTTCTTTTTGGTTGTGGCATATAATAATGGGGTAAGTAGTATAGTACTTCTATGTGTGTGTTAACGCTTTTAGTATTTTGTTTTATTACTCGCATATTTTTGTTGCATTAAGTATTCGCTCGATTCATTTTTATAGTACGTAGTAGTTGATTAACAACGATATGTCTGCTTCCTTGAATATTTTACTTTCTTTTTCGCATGCCTTTCTCTTTAATAGTCTCGTTTCGAGCTTCGAGTTTCGAGTTTCGAATAGACAGCTGAGTATATTAAGTACTCGTTGTTTAAGCATACAAACTTAGATAAATAGTACTAAATAAAATACTAATACGAAAATCAATGATAAAGGTTTTTTTTTTTTTGTTTGTTTTAGCTCTAATTGCATCTAGTTCGCTGTGTGCATGTTGTGTGGACCTAATATTTTATTTATCTTTGAGTAAACAGTGCTGACATCTGGCCAACAGACGTATACATACAAGATATGAGTATTACTAGGCGGAAAATTTCAAAGGAAAACAAAAACGGAAGAAAATATTCGCTATTCGCATAAAGCAAGTATTTCAACTTGAAAGTGAATGAGTCACAGTGACTCGTTAGTTGGAAGTTATTTGGATTATTCAAATGATTTCAAATGAGCTAGCTAGCGAATACTCTTCGTAGACTTGAAGACTCGTATTCTAGTTAGACTGTAGTGCATGTGTATGTGTGTATGTGTGTATGTATGTATATGTGTCACTAACTAGAGTGTCATTAACTAAGTGCTTGAGCTCAGGTAAATATTAAATTTGGAAAGAATATTAGTAGTAAATATTATTTACAATCGTTTAATGAGTGTATTCATTTGTTGCTTTGTGTGTTGTGTTGTGTGTTGAGTGTTGTGTGCTGTGTTGAGCGCTTGAGTCGTTAGATAATATAACTAAGGAATTAGTTAGACTACAACAAATTGTACATTAAATATAAACTGACAATGGCTAAGTGAGAAGGAGAAAGTCCTCTGCACACATACAAAAACCAATTACAATTACATATTTACAGGTCGGATTGCAACTGTTATACAGTGTATAATATACGGCAAAGTGTTCTCAATAAAATACAAAAAAATCATTTTCTTTCATTTTTTTTTTCATCGCATATTTTGCATTGCGTTTTTATTTCAATGATCAAATTTGTTGGGTTTCTTTTGCTTTTCTTGGTTTTTGTTGAGTTTCTTTTTTTTTGTCCTTTTTTGTTTTTGTTGTTTCTTTTATGAGCTATTTTGAAATATACAATGTGATATTACTTATATTTTGTTGGGGGTAAGCCATTCATTATTACATACTTATATACAATTTTGAATTGTTTAGAATTTTATCAATGTACTTATTTAAATTTAATTAAATTAAATTTTTGTGTTGTTTTTTGTTTTTTTCTTCTTTCTATCTTTGTATGTTCATTTGTATTTTTTGTTAAATTAACTTTAAGTTCAATTTTCATTATTTAAACATATAATAACATTTTTTCTGAACACATTTATTCCAAATTTAAATATATGCATTTATATGTTTTCCTTTTATTGTTGTTTCTAAATATTGGTTTTCAGCTGCAGTTGGCTCTTCATCCTGAAAGCCTAGGACTATAATATCGAAAAAAAAAAAAAAAAAATATAATTTAATGCCTGCTTTAACCTGCCTCCAATCCTAACATACTACTACGACCTACTAAGTTAGTGGTTCGATTTAATTTATTTATGTTTTTTATTTTTTTTCTCTTTTTTTTATTGCCTAGATTAATGCCTAAAAAAAACAACCTTATTTTAATTTTAATTCCGAACAAGGACTCGAGCTCAAATCTCTCGAACTCAAGTCGAATTTTGTTTTCTAATGCTAAAATCCTTCACGCTAAATCATAAAACTTAATGTTAAATAAGCGAATTCTTTTCGTTATAAACAATAAAAGTGTTTCAATTGTTTAAATCTTTTTCACTTGTTTTCTTTGTTTCATTTTATTTTTGGTGTTTTGCCTTAAAATGTCTGGGGATTGTTTTTTTTTTTTGTTTTGTTTTTTACTTGTTTGCTTTTAGAACTATTTTATAGATACAGGATTTGGTATGACTAGATAAATAGAATACAATAGAATATAGTAGATTTAATGACATTTCTCTATTTTTATATTAATTATTTTATTTTTGTTTGTTATTGTTTTAATTTATAAATTTAATTTAGTTTTTTATATCTTTGTTGTTGTTTATGTGATCTTTGGTTTCTGGTTTTTTTTTTTTTTTTGTTTAGTTTCATTTTCATTTTGTACAAAATCCAATTTTCGATTGAGTGTATTTACATCAGAGTATAGGCACGCTACAGTGGAACCTGGGCCAGTGTTGATATGGTTGATATGGTTGCTACTATGGTTGCTTGCTTAAAAGAAAATATGGAATTCTGGGAAATCTTTACAATTTTACAACATGATATGAATGTCTGATTTAAAGCCAGTAGTTCTCTCTATATTTATGCACAAGTATATACTTATATCCTCTGTCTCTGTAGCCAGTGTGCACTGTAGCGCGTTGAATTGTTGTCATTCCATTTAGTTTATTTGTTTATTTATTTTCTTTTCTTTTGTTTTTAATTTAATTTAGTTAATTAGTAATTAATTAGTAATTATTAGTGACTATTACCAAGTTGCTTGCTCTACTTACTACTCGTACTTTCTATCCATATATTATTTATGCTATTTATTTACTCTGAGCATCTGAGAGCCTATGAAGTTGAGCAGAGAGCAAAGAAAAGGATGTTGCTCGGCACATTATGTCTTCGATTCCATAAGGCACTTGCATTTGCATTCCTTTCAATATTACTTTTAACTTGGTATCTGGTATATGCTAATGCTTCCATGCTCTCCAGCCCTGGGAGAACGCTTTGTCTGCTGCTCGGGCTCCAAATATTCAGGATTTTCTGAACAAGTTCGCATACAAATTGCCAAAATGTCTCTGAGTCTGTGTGTTGACATCTTCTGTATGTGTGTGTGTGTGTGTGTGGTTGTGTGAGTGGTTGTGTGTGTGTTGCGGGACTACTGTTCATTCAACTGTATTTCAGTACTTGTACTACTGTACGAGAGTGTGTGTATGTGTGCATGTGTGTGTGTGTGTGTGTGTGTGTGTGGACGGTTTTCAAAGCTATAATATTTACGCTTGAATGCTTCTTTATCTTTATCCTTATCGTTTCGTTCTACACATAATTATTTTCAATGTGCTTTCTTATACACTTCTTGCAGACACAGAGAGACAGAGAAAGACACAGAGAGACAGAGAGACAGAGAGAGAGAGAGAAAGCGAGAGCGAGAGAGAGAGGAGAGCGTATTATTATTTTATCATCACGTTTGTCATCCAAATTCTGCAAGTGTATTTCATATTCGGCACGCCAAAGGACAGCTCTTATATTATTAGTTTATTATAATTCTTATATTTTTTCCTTTTGCTTCTCTATCTCTTTATAAGTTATCTTTTTACACGTATTATATACATATATGTATATATATATATAAATATGTGTGTGTTTTTTTTTTGTTTTTTACCTTTTGTATATATACAATTATGTGTATATAATTTGATATATGTATATATGTATTTCTATACGTTAGTAAGTACATCCATGCAAGTAAGCATTTGCACAGTTTCAGTCGACTTGTTTTATTTTTCATCTTTGTTTTTGTGTTTTTGTTTCTGAATTTCTCGAATATTCTTTGGTTTTTGTAGACGGCATCCGAAAATTTCATGGAGGAGTTGTCGGTGCTTTTAGGGAGGTATTTCTGTGTGTGTGTGTGTGTGTGTGTGTGTGTGTGTGTGTGGAGGGGGGTGGGGCCTGTCACAATGTCAACACACAAAACCAAAAAAAAAAAAAAAAAAAAAATAAAAATAAGAAAAAAACACGCATGGCAAAAAGTATTTAAACTATTCAGAATAATCATCTCATCCCTTGGGGCCATTTTTTTTGGGCAAGCAACTTTAGTTTATTGTTTTCGGGGCTTAACACGCGTCTATAGTGTTATTTATTTATTTATTTATTTATATATCAGCTCTATGTATTTGTTTTTGTTTTTATTTTGTGTAAGTATATAATATAATGGTACATGTATTCGTATCTCATACATATATTAATATGCATTAAATATATAAAATCATAAGAGCGTTTTCTTTCCTTCTTTTGGCTTCTGCTTTTCTCTTTTTTTTTTTTTATCAGTTTTATTTTTTTTATTTTCTTTGGTTGTAATAATTTATTAGATTTTGCTTTTTGTATTTGCATTTTTTTTTAATATTTGATTTACTGATTTGTGATTTTAATATTAATATGTATAAGTTTCGTTTAATTGCAGTCGTTTTATTAGCGGTTTCTCTTGTTGTATTTGTATTTGTTGTTGTATTTGTTGTTGTAGTTTTTGTTGCTGTTGTCTGCGATAAATCTTTGTGATATTTTTTGTTTGTTTAATGAATATTTGTACTTTTTATTTCGTATTTATTCGGGGGGAGATTTAAGCAAAAAATGTTGCAGGTTCTCTCTTTGTTTTTTTTTCTTCTTGTTTTTTTTTTATACTTAACTTTTGTATACCCTTACAGACAGTTTTATGCCTTGGCTATGAAATGTATAATGCGAGCCCATATAAAGTGGTGTCCGTCCATCGGTCCGTTTGGCTGTTTTTAAGCAAACTATTGCCTTAGTTTTCGAGCTAGGGGAATGAAATTGGGAGCATTCTTTTCGGATCGGATAACCATATCAAAGTTAAATGGAACATTTTTTTAATTTTCAAGCTTAAAATATTATAAACGTCACTGAAATCATCAAAATCGGACGACTAACCAGCCGTATAGCTGCTATACGAACAATCGGTAAGAAGAAATAAATTAATCATAAGCTCTCTAATGTTTATTACAGTGTGCAAGGGTATATACTCTTCGGCATGCCGATTATACTCTTTTCTTAGTAGTTTTTATTATTAGTTTTAAAGTAATTTTTGGTTTTTAAATTGTTCTTAGAGTCGTGGGTGGGTGGGTGGGTGGTTGGTTTTCAGTTAAGCTTAGTTATTTCTTCGATAGGTAGGAAAAAGCAAGTACGAGCACAATGTGAGCTCTTGTGGGAATTGCGAAAATTCGTGACATTTAAATTTGAACACACATTGAAGTGATGCCAATGGATTGAGTCATGGGTACAGTGGGTAAATTGAATTTTTTTTCTTGTTATTTTTGTCATACTTTAAAAGCATTAGTTGTAATTCATTTATTATTTCTTTATGTTACTATATAAATTGAATTTAATTTTTTTTTTTTTAATATTACGGCAGTTTTTACTATGCATTTAGTTCACGAGTGTGTGTGAGTGTGTGTGTGTGTGTGTGCTGTATGAAATGCTCTTACAAAATGATTGCTGAAACAGCTCGAGGAATTTTGTTCGTATAATCTTTAGGCTCTCTAGTTATTGTTCTCTGCTTGAATCAGAATCTAGTTAGACCTATGATAAAGTTGTGTCCAAATTTTCAGCTTGATCTCTCTCTCTCTTTGATCTGTTGTTGTATAAGTCTATTGAGCAAACTGTGAATAAATATCTTTCATATGCTGTCTGTTTGTGTATCGCCTAGATGTATGCACTTTAATTTGCCTTTCATTTATTTGTGATTCTGTTAATTTTGTGTGATTAAATTAAATTGTTAAATTGTTAATTATTTATTTATATATAATTATTTTGCTATTATTTTATTTGAATTTGTTCGATGTGTTTTTTTATGTTCTATTCTTTATTAAGTTAAGGTTAACTTTACGCATTAAATTATTTAAATTATATATTTTAAATACATACTGTTTGTTTGTTTGTTTTCTTTTTGTTTTTTGTTTTTTGGGTTTTCTTTTTTATATTTTTGTGTTGTTAAGTTAAAGGTAGTAATTAAATTTAGCAATAGATTAAATTTATTTGTTATTTGTTCTACTTAAATTAAACTTAAACAGCTTTTGTAGTCGTTTCTGGCATCCAACGTAACACTTGACAAGGCCAATCTTATACCACTTAACATCTTTTTAACTACAATATTCCAAATTTCCAAGTGTTTCGATGGCATACCATATATACATACGTCAATTTTAGAATAATATTATAATAATATATTAATATATATATTTTTGTATATATATATATGGCAGATACATAATTTATATATATAGAATGAGACATACATATGGGCAAATCGCGTGGGGGGAGCAAGAGAGCGCGCCACGTGGATAGAAAAAAAAGAGAAAATAGTTAAATGTTTTTGAAAAATCTGATTACTAATTATTAGCATGACAATATTGAGATTTATATTAAGAATAAATGACATTAGCTGAAAATGGCAATAAATTTATTGATTGACTTTATGTATGAAAATACCTTTTTCAGCTAGTGTCATTGCTTTAGATATATACAATTTGTTGAAGGTTTGGTGCATTGTGCAAAAGAAATGGGATTTATACTTGTGCTTTTAACATAGATTGATAGATACGGTTTGAAAGAGAAAGTCAGACAAAGAGAGACAGAGAGACAGAGAGAGCGGGAGAGAGACAGAAAGAGAAAAGAAGAACTGTAGCTTATCTCAGGATTACAAAACTGAATAGATAAAGCATACGAAATGCTTTATGAAATCGGGTTATTTGAAAACAAAAAAATTGCGTTGGGGCGGGGGTGAGGTGGGGGGTATGTGTGTTCTGAGAGACAGGGAGTCAGAAAGAGAGACAGTTGAGAAAGAGTAGAGTAATGGGTAGAACGGGTAGTTAGAACGAACACTTACCCAGTAGTCAAACGTCAGTCTCGATGCTAACAGCCAGCGCATTGTTGTGCCTCAATGTGAGGCTGCTGCCAGCGCTGCCGGTTGCTGCATTGACGCTTATTGTTGACTGTTGCTGCTTGAAGCCGTTCTGCTGATGCAGTTGCAACTGTTGCTGCTGTTGCTGTTGCTGCTGCTGTTGCTGCTGCTGCTGCTGCTGTTGCGGCATCGGCGGCGGTTGTAGCTGCAACTGGGGTGCTCCCAAAAATGGAGCTGCCGCGCTACGTCCAGGATGCGTTTCAGTTAATCCCGGCGTTGATTCAACACCATCATCCAAATCCATCATATCCGATGATGACTCAGATAACGATGATTTCTTCAAGTGTTG
Organism: Drosophila repletoides; assembly: GCA_018150835.1. NCBI lineage: Eukaryota > Metazoa > Arthropoda > Insecta > Diptera > Drosophilidae > Drosophila > Drosophila repletoides. The sequence continues at coordinate 9,644,755 of JAECWQ010000225.1, read as the reverse complement.
ACCTACTTGTAGTTTTATGCATTTGTTTAGTGTTGTTGTTCATCGTTGTTTTGATCGTGGTTATCGATCATTGTTTTTGTTTTTGTTTGGTTTTTTTTTTTTTTTTTTTTTGAATTATTCATTTGTTGTTGTTGTCGCAGTGTTGTAGTAAAAGTGTTAACAAAATTGTGTTTTTTTTTTGTGTGTGGTGTTTGTTTGTTACAGTGAGAGATTTGACGGTGAAAGGAAGATGGTTTCATTGGGAAAATTGGATTGGTTTTACATGTATTCAATTTTGGATTGTGGGACATATTAGACACATTACAATTGATTGTTTTTTTTTTTTTTTTTTTTTTCATTTTTCATTTGTTATTTTCATATATATATAATATTTTTTTTTTTTTTTGAGTTGTTCGATAGTCGATATCGGATTGGCAATACGATTGACGGAATAAAGAGAGAAACAAAAAGAAGAGAGAGAGAAGAGAGAAAGAGGAGATCACACATACAGTTGTAATGTATTAATTACAAAAATGCTTTTTGTTTGTATTTCTTGTTGTTACACACAAAACACACAGTACGTGTAAGTAGGTTTTTTTTTTAATTGATTTTTTAATTTATTTTGTCGTAGGTCCTTGCAGAACAGTGTTGCCACATGTGGCGGATCAGCGCTGCCACCCCTATATATATATGATCACAAGTGTGATCAACTGCTGGCAGCCACATCTGGCAACACGGTTTGCGCTGATGCGTGCGTTTTGCAGTATGGCCGAGAGAGCTGCCAGATCGTTGTGGAACGGGTCGTGTGGTCAGTACGGCAAAGCCGCCGCATCAAAACTTTCAAATATGTGCCTACGATTCGTTTCTTTCTTCGTAAATGTTTCTATTTTTATTCGACTTGGGTTTTGTTTTCGTATTCGAGTTGCAGGCGAGTATACGATTATGTATATGTACAATATGTATGTGATAATTAGGTAAATACGTATGTATGTGTGTGTGTCTCTATAGTGTGTGTTGTGTGTGTCGGGTGTGGTGTGTGGTGTGTATGGGTGGCTGGGTGGCTGGGTGTGGTGTGTATGGGTATAGTTTTACTTTGAATCCGTCCAGTCGTATTGTGATTGTGATGCGAGTAGAGAAGATAACGAGGCACAGTGCACATTTCAACTTACCTAATGTACCTGGCAAATATGGACAACTAGTAACATGATTAAAGTTTTGGCTCTGCATTTCCTCCTGATCCGTTTCGCGGTGATAGAAGTAATTGAAATTACTGACGATAACCGGTACGGGTAGTGCGATAGTCAGTACACCAGCAATCGCACATAATGATCCCACAATTTTGCCCCAAACGCCGACGGGTCTGTTTTTTTTTTGTTGATCGATAATCGATAATTGTTATCAATTCGTTTCGATTCGAATTTTCAATTTCAATTTGTGAACGCATATCGTGTGTCAAACGAATTTCAATGCAGTTTAAATATATTCCAATAACAAATCAGTTTGCATTTCAATTGCATTTTTTTTTTTGTTTGTTTTCAGTTCAGTTTTGATTTTGTCGTTGTTGTAATTTTCGCGTTTTGGAATAGCGTATTTTATTTGAATATTGAATTTTTAATAGATATGGTATATTTTTTGTTTTTTTTAAAGGATTTTCGGTGCGTTTGATTTTTTTTAAAGGTATATAGTTGATTTGTTTTGTTTGTTTTTAAACAACGAGTTTCGTTTTTGATTTGTGATTAATTTGATTGAAGGTATAGGTATATATATTTGTTTATATATATATATATATATAATTATTTTATATTTGGATTTTGTTTGTTTGTTTGGATGAAGCGAGCGATGTTAACGAACGAACGATAAATAAAATGAAAATACAAATATATAAGAAATGTAAAGTAAAACTCTCGTTTTTTTTTTTTTTTTTTTTATAAAATTTCAATTTTAGTTTATAGGTTACGTTTTGTATATATAAATATTTTTTTTTTTTCTGTGATTGCAAACTTATATGACATTATTTAGAATATTTACGTATACAGATACGAGTATATATATATATTTGATTATAGGCAATAGCAGTAGAAACAGTAAAACGAAATAATAGTATAGCAAAGAGTACTCGAAATTAGGCACAACACTTAGAACGAGTAGCGTTACGAGTGGTTTTTTTTTTTTTTTTTTTTTTTGTGGTTTTTGCTTTGGTTTTTGGGTTTAGGTATTGGGTTAAGGTACTTCTTTCTGTTTTTCTTTTAAAGTATGTCTAGTAGAGTAGAGTATAGTACAGTTTAGAGTATATATAGTTGATTGGAGCGTGTGTATTGTATATATATATATATATACAAGTGCAGACATTATAAGAGTGCGAGCGAGGTGAGTGAAAGAAAGAGTAGAAAGTGGCGAGTACGAAAAAAAATAAAGTTATTTGTGAAAGAACTACTCAAACTGATGAGTGAGACTTTGGGGCGGGGTCTTGGGCTAGTGCTAGGGCGTGGCAGGGAGTATGGGGGGGGGAAGGGGGTTGGCTAGGCAGGAGCTGAGGCTTTGCATTGGGCAACGCTTTGAATTGAATTGGGTATTAGCAAAGACGATACATATACACTTTTTGTACATATATAATGCTGATGAGATATCTAGTATACTTATTGTCTTTGGTATTACATACGGCAGAACGATTTTACATGTGTGTTTGTGTATTTGTGTGTGTGTGTGTGTGTGTGTGGGTGTGTGGGTAAGTTTGATTGTTTATTGGGGCATGCAGCATGCATTCGATAAGAGCAGGTAACACAATTGAGTAAAATTGAGTGTGTTATCGTTATCGATATAAATCGATACCAAGGCCACGGCCACCCATTCTTTTTTATTTATTTTAGGAATGGGCGTGGCCTGCTACAATATATACGCAAGGTATTTGTTCTAGATCAAGTTCTTCTATCAGCTGTGTGTTTGAGTATGTATGGAGAGTTATATTTTGGATATATTTATGAAAATATTATTGATGATAGTGAGTAAACACTGTGACCAGAGAGACAGAGAGAGAGATAGATCACAGTGCGGAAAGTTGTGGGTGTGTGTGTGTGTCGGTGTACATGTGTGTGTTGTATGGATTCTTAGTTGTATCTTTAATAGGTTTTTAGGTGAACTAAACAACGACACAACGTTAAATTGATAATGATAGAAAAACTGGTTAACTTTATGGAGCTTTTCTTAGCATTTCTCAATTTGCAAAACCAAAAAAATGTCGGGCAACTGTAAATGTTGCTTAAGGTTTTTTTTTTGTTTTTCGGGAAACATAACCAGAACGGAACGGAACGGAACGGTAACAGAACACAGTGGAACGAGATATAGACAGTTAGGTAAGATAGGCAGATAAAAAGTAAGATAAGTATATATGTATGTACTTATACTTATAGGCACAAAAAAGCAATAAATTGAATCAAAATATATGTAATTTATACATATATGTATATATTTTTTGTTTTGTATAGCCAACAGAGGAATACGACGAATCGAAACAAAACGGAAATGAAATGAAACAAGAAATTATACATCTCAGCTATAGATATATAAAGTAAGTAAGGATAACCAACAGTTAAATCTCATATAATAATAATAAGCAAAGAAAATAAAAAAATACAATTACTTTTTTCTTTTATTTTACTTCTTTTTTTTCATTGGCTTACGGCTTAGTATGTTTAGTAGTTGTGGTTATAAACAAATAAAAAATGCTTTGCGAAACTTTGTTTAAATAAAAAGCAACTCTTTGGCGCCTTTAGCACGCACATTAAACGAATCAACGAGAAATAAAAACTTGTAATAACAGTCAAAAGTAAGATAATTCTCAGAATCATAATCAAAACAGAAACAGAAACGGAAACAGAAACAGAAACAGAATGAGAAACATAATTCAAATTCAATAAGTTCAAATGAAAATCATAATAATAACAATAATAATCAGAAAAGTTAGAATTGTAATTGTATAGATTTGCATACGTCATGTCACCATATCCAACGGTGGTCATAGTAACCACTGCCCACCAAAATGCATCGGGTATGGACTTGAAGAAGGAATTTTCGCTTCCAGCTTCCGCAAAATAAACCGCTGATGAGAAGAGTACGACGCCTAAAAAAATTGATGGGAGAAATTGCTTTGCATTGGTTCCGACTCGATAATATCATAATTTTGTTTTTTTTTTTTGTTTCATTATTTTTTTTTTTTTGTTTTTACTTTATTTAAATGAAAACAATTAAAAAGAAAAACAGTTTTGTATTTCCATTGGCTGTCCGCAAGTCTTTGCGTCAAGTATGTTGTATGTGGCTAGTCTCAGAGTCTTCGAGTCCCAAGCTGGACTGGTCGTACTAACAGTCCGTAGGTTATATAATACTCTGTATGTGTGTGTGTATGAGTGCATATCTGTGTATCTGTGTGTATGCTCTGTTAAACGTGCTGCACAATTTATAGATTTATTATATGATGAGCCGGGCAATTCGACAATACGACAATACGGACAATACGGAATTGCAACTGGAACGGGGAGAATGGGAAACGGAAATGGTAGCGGTAACGGTAACGGAACTTTTTGTCGTTGATAGATATTACAGCGATTAGTTTTTTTTTTTTTTTTTAATAGATACATTCTCCGTAACATTGTGCAGTACGCTTAACTCCATATTCTGTGTGCCTGTGTTGTTGGTAGTCCTTAACGAAAATGCTGTGATTCCATATGAGTTTTAAGTTGACTTTTTTTTATGTTCTTTTCATTATTGTGACAGTCCCAAGCAGAAAAGGGTGAAAATAGGGGGGTATCCGATAGGGTGGGCGGTAACTGCTCGTAGGTGAGGCAATTAGTTAATTCGGTTACGGTCCTCGGTTTCTGGTTCTGGTTCTGGTGTTCTTTGCTTGGACCGAGAAATATGGTGATATCTTGACCTGAAAAACTCAACGAAGAAGAAAACGGCGAGGAAGAAGAATACAAAGACGACGATGACGCAAAACGAGAAGGCGACGAAGGACAATAGACAAATGCTTTTTAATGATTTATTGATTTATTTTGTATATTCTATTGTTTTTTTTTTTTATTATTTATTTTAATGTTGTATTTAACTAATTGCGGATTATTCTGCTTGGGATATTTAAAACGGAAAAATAGAACTACACAAACGAAACGTTGAGAAACGTGAAAGCCCAAATACGGGACATGCCAAAGAAATACATTTCAGATATATTTTTAAAAAATAACGCAAGAATCAAATAACATTTTCAATAATCTCAAATAAACAGAAGAAAGAACATATATAAATTTCTTTCTAGACAAAACAAAACTCGTAAAAACTTTGAATTATTTTGTTAGATGATTTAAAAACAAATAAAAAAGAAAGAAAGAAAAAAAAAAAAACTATATAGCAAGTGAGCGACAGCCACAGCGGATAAAGATTGATCAAAATTGGAAGGAGGAAAGGTGGAAAGGTGGTGGGAGAGATATTGGCGGGGTTTACAGTGAGCGATCACAACAATGAACGACTATAAAGGACGACGATGCAAAACAAGACGATGAACGATGATGGGGCTATACAAGGCACACAAGGCACGAGTAAAGATACAAATAGATATAGTGTAAAGTTATAGTTACATTTAATACATAAATAGTTAATAGTTAAGACACATAAATATTTAGTATATACACGTAACTGTACACATTTATTTTGACTTTTAACTGGCAACTGGCAACGCCACAATTGCTTGTAGCTCCAGAATTCAGAAGCAATTCCTCCTCAATATAATCAACAAAAGAAAAAAAAAAAAAAAAACAAATACAAATTCTAGTATCAATATCAATATATATGTAAAATATATATAAATGGCATTTTTGGAGCCGAATTAAATTAAAAGGTTTAATTTTTTTTTTCACTAAAAAGTATAAGTAAATTTTAAATTTGGCCTATTTTTCGCTCCAGCTTAATTTTTTGTCAATCCTCAATCAAATAGACTCTAAATTTTTATATTTTTTAAGACCACTCACTTATTTTTGTGGTTTTAATTTGTTAGTGGATTGGAATTCGAAAATGGAATTGAAAGGACTTTTTAGCGTTTCAGTTCGTTTTAATACAATATCGCAGTTGCTTGAAACAAACTAACTTCTAATATAAAAATAATAAAAGAAAAAACAAAAAGCTTTCGATTTCAAGGATAAGAACTCTCTCTGCTCAGTTATTAGTACCTCTCTTTGATATATACCTCGCCTCGAACAATTCATTATAGGAAAAAATAGAACAGATATGGTAAGAAGATACAAATGCATTTAGAAAAATAAAAATGTGAGAGAGACACAGAGAGAGTGAGAGAGACACACAGAGAGAAAGAGAGAGAGAGAGAGAGTGACAGAGCATAGAGAGACAGAGAGAGAATATAGAACTAAGTTACATGTAGAAGGTAATAATTATGTTAGCTTGGTAGATAGACAAGTAAGGCAGCGCAGACACTTTTACTGTTGCTATTGCTGTTACTGTTAATGTTAATGTTAATGTTACGAATACGAGTATCATTGGATTGATGTAGATGTAATGTAAGTAAGTTGTACCTCATATCACCATATCCCACCGTAGTCATGGTCACCACAGCCCACCAGAATCCGTCGGGTATGGACTTGAAAAAGGAGCTCTCGCTGCCAGCCTCCGCGAAATAAACCGCCGACGAGAATAGTACAACGCCTGGGCGCAATTTTAAACAGAGATCAGTGATAATTAGTTTGGAGTACATTTCGCATTTTTATTCATTGTTTTTTTTTTCTTTTTTTTTTTTTAGTATACAAGTAAGTATATGCGTGATTTGGGTATAAAAATTCAATTGGTTATTTCAGATTTCATATTTATTTTTTCTTTTCTGCTTGGGTCTGAGCGCTGATGGTCGTACGATTCACTATTCAGCATGAAGATAGACTTAAATGTGAATTACAATTAATGAGTGGCTAATGAATAGGAGAAACCCATAGGTTGTTTTTCGGCTAAATATTTAAGTTAGTCAAGTATTTTTTTTTTTTTTTTTTTGGTTTTAAACACTACAAGATATACATACATACATAATAAACTAATTGAAAGGCTTTTTAAAAACTTTCATGAATAATTTATATAAAGTTCTTTATTATTATTATTTTTTTTTTTTTTTTTTTTGTATATATATATAGATAGTCTGTGCATAAAGTATAAAAAAAGGTGTTACAAAAAGAAATTTGAAGTGATAAAACGTTTGGAACCTGTGTGTCAATCACATTGTATATGGCAAGTGTGTACGTGTCTGGGTATCTTCGTTGAATTCAGTTATATATGTATATATATATAAATATAGATAGGATAATATATATAATATATATACACATACGTACATTAGGTGTAAGTGTGCGCGTTTTCTGTGTGTATGTTAAGGTGTGTGTGTGTTTGTGTGTGTCACATAATTAGATCGCAAAATATTACAAATTGAAATTAAAGGAAATGCTCAGAACGAAAGTCTCCGGTTATTTTTCCGAAGTTTCGCTGCACGAATGTTGAGAGCATCTGGCTAGAGGTATTACTAGAGTTTAATCGGTAAAATCGTAGCTCAACATTTATGCAGCATACTTTTCAGCGCAATAGGCAAACGGTAAAAGTTAATCGTTTGATCAATCCACTGATTAATCTGATTGATCGGTAGTAATGCTGCTAGATTGTTGCAACTAACTAACTATATGACATAAGTACGAGATATTCGTTATTTAGTATTTAATATTTAATATTAGTATTTTTTTTATTGTATTTTGTAATTGTTGTAGAGTTAAACGGAGACTAACTAGCTAAATACTTTGTACAATACGATATACATAAATTATTTGTAAATATTATTTACTATGATAAATATATATATATATATTTGATTATATATATTTATATATATACTACACTACTACAGCAAGGCAAATTATATATTGAAAATATAAATGAAACGAAACAGATTTAATACAAGGTCCAGCGTTGACGTAGATTCAGCTTCATTGCCGATCTACGGATTTCACTCAATTAAACAAATATATATATATGTATATATATATATATATATATATATATTTATATATACATGTTTGCATATGTATGTATAGATATATAAGCAAACTTTGCTTGGGCATAGCTATGATAAGCTAATTAATTAGTTTGATATAGATTGTACATAGTTATGGGTGACTAAAAGCAAGCGCTAGTACTTAACTAACTAACTATTCCGCGTTTGATTAGCTAAAAATGAATAATACAACAATTAAAAAGATAAACGCAATAATAAACAAACGCACAAACAAACTCAACTCAACTCAACGCAATACAAAGAAACTGAGAGAAATCTTAGGTGGTTGTTCCTTTTTCCTTTTTCATTATTTTCATAGTTTATCATTCATAGTTTTTAGATGTACATATATATGTATATATATTTAAATTTATATATATACATATTTAGAGAGGTTACAGTTTAGATTTGATTAGTTAACATATACGACAACAAACTATAAACTAAAAGCCAAAGAAACGACATCAAAAACGAATGAAGTTACGTTTACGAGTACGATAACGATAACGATAACGATTACGATTACGATTACGAGTACAGTTAAGTTTGCGTAATGCGAACAACTTGGTTATGGTTAAACGTGAATAACAATACAAAATTTATATTTATATATTTATAGAGGTAAGTATATTATAAATATGTTTTTTTTTTATTGTCCATTTTCAAAACTTCTCAGCTAATACCTAAATTAGCTAATTTTTCACTATTTTTCTTCTTTTTTTTTTGTACTTGGACAATTGAACGCAAAGAAGTTTGCCAATTTTAAGGCATTTGAGCGCAGATTATGCAGGGACGCCGAAAAATAATATATATAGTTAAGAAAAGAACAGTATATAAGAAATTTGTATTTATTGTGAAGAAATTATAGGGAGGAAAAAGGAAAGAAAATGAAGTAGTATGATTGATAGTATAAGATATAGGAGTGTATGTATATAGTTAATAGGATAAATAGCGAACTGCAATAAACTACGTGTGGACCTTAAAATTGCCAACGACTTTTGCGGGGGGCGTTTATAAAAACCATAAAATTTGTGTTTTTACTCTGTCAAAGTATATCAGGAGTAATAGACTAAAATTCGAGTACATTGACATTGATTGTTCTCTAGCCAAAGACGATCAAAGATAATTATATACGGATACGGATACTTTTAACCGATTACTAGCTAAAATCTGTTCCGGGCCCACGAAAAAATAACAAAAAAAAAAAAAAAAAAGAACAATTAAAGGGTATAAAGATATACTGTGGCAGTTATGTACGTAAGGCAGATTTGGCAAGTAATTAAGTATTACTTAAACTAATTAGTAGACGACTATATTAATACGTAGTGGATAAGTATACATATACATATATACCTATAGTATTGAGATATATACGCTCTAGAGGCGCCTAAGTGTATGCTGCTGGTTTTTGTTTAACTAGATAAGCTACTCGTATTATTATGTAACTAATTAATATTGGTATAGTTTAGTTTAGTTAAGTATATAATTTATGTTTTTTTTTTTTAATTGTCTTCTTGTATACTTGTATACGTAAAAAATACTGATAAATGTAGCATTAACTATATGTATTTTACTTTAGTTTAGCTTGCACTCTTCTTGTTGTGTACTTGGATTAAAAATGTTACTAATCAAAATATTTGTTCTAAATATAATATGGAAATAAATCCAGCTCTGGATCTATTGCGAATTGACAGACATACATATTGTCTGAAAATATTTATTTTGTTATTTTTTATGATCTCAAGTTCTTTAGTTGAAATGACAAATGATAATTATTAAAAAGCATTTAATCGACTTGGTTTTTTAAAACCTCGAAATCCTGTTTCGAGTAACTTTTTCTGTTTTGCTGGGGATTGGTTTCAGTTGTTTTTTTCAGTTTTATTTTTTTTGTGGCTGTGGTGAAGTTGTTTTTTTTTTGGTGAGCATAGAAAAAATGTGCTTTCTGTTATGTACTTAATTTAATAATTAAATAATGTATATCTAAAATTTGATTGTAGTTTGTATTTGGATTAGCGGAGATTAGCTAGCATTGTGATTTTTTTCCTATACATATTAAAGACATAGGTAAGTACGGGTATTTTTTTTGTTTGTTTTTTGGCAGTCTGTCTGTATTATTTATTTTTATTTTGTTTTTTTTCTTTTTTTTTTTTTGTGCTTAGTTAGGGGAGTAGACACGAGTAAACGAGTATGTATGTTGTTATTAGGTCGCTGGTCGTAAGGTCTTTTTTTGTTTTCAAAAAAAAAAAAAGGTTTTTTTTTTTTTATAATAGATTGGTAGTTTTTAGTTGGTGGGTGTAAATAGGCGTGTGCTTGTTTTGTTGTTGTTGTTGTTTGCTGTTTTGTTGTAACTTACCTATAAATAAGAAAAATATAAGTAAACCTAATTCCCGCATTGAGGCTTTCAGAGTTCGTCCTAATATTTGTAAACCCTTCGAATGCCTAGATAACTTAAATATTCGAAATACTCGAACTAATCGTATCACTCGTAATATTGCCAAGGACATAGCCTGATTCGATGACTTGTCCTAAAAATTTATAATTATTTATATTTGTATATATTGATGTATATGCAACAATATGTCAGTAAGTTTGGTATATTTAAATAGGTATTATGTGTATTTATACATATATATATATATAGAGGTGTGTATATATATAAGTAGAGGTATGAAGTATAGATATGTTTTTTTTTTTTTTTTTAGAGTTATTTCTATATACATATATAGATGTGTGTGGGTGTTTTTGATTGTGTTAGTTTTAGATTAGTTAGTTAGTTAGTAAATATACAACAATATTAGTTATTAGTTAGTACTGCTGTTTTACGATAGTACAAGAGCGCTAGGATAGCATTTAAATTATCAATTATCAAATATATTACGTAGGCAAAGCATTGCTATCAAAAATCAGTCTCATTTTTGAGTAGAAACACACATCCATATCAATATTATTTAATTTAAAGAGCAGGCAATTTTTATGTATAAACAAAAAATTTTTGATTTTTCTTTTGTTTTAGAAATTTTTGTTATTGTTTTTTCCATGATTTTCTTACAGTTGTGTTGTGATTGTAGTGGTGTGCATATGTGTGTGTGTGTGTGTGTGCGTGTTGTGATTAGGATTTGCAGTTTTGGCCAAACAAAAATCTCATACCTGTGGACTGACTGGCGCTTTTGGAAGATTTAACGTATCCTCCTCTTCGGCAACGACAGTCGCTAGTGTTATAAAGTACGGAATGATGGCGATTATGTCGATAACATTCATGACATCCCTGCAGAAATTTAATTTGTTCGGACATGCGAGGAACCTGCGCGGGCGCAACACAAAAACGCGACGTGACAGAGAGACAGAGACAGAGACAGATATAGTGAGAGAAAGAGTATTAGATAGATAATTAAAAAAAAAAAACAGTGAGAAAGAGATCAGATTTTGAGTGATAGACGTCGAAACACAGTGGAAGAGCAAGAAGAGAGAGGGAGACATCGAGAGAGAGAGAGAGAGAGAGGGAGAGAGAGAGAAAGAGAGAAAGAGAGAGAGAGAGACAGAGAAAAAAGCAAAAAGAAAACGTACAAACAATTGCATATATGTATATAAAAATGTTTTATCAAATATAATAATATTTTAATTACAAACTAACTTATAGAGCCGACTTGATCGACTATAGGAAATACCCTTTACCCAGTATACAACATAAAATGAGTATTTGCTGTAAAGATATGCTTGGAATAAAGCGTATAAAGGGCTGCAACTAGTAAGTTAACCCAACGGAACTCGCAACCATTCAAACATTGCCTAACATATACTATAAATATACTCTATATGTATATATGCTCCATACCTGACAGTTAGTTCAAATGTAAACCAAATAATACATAACGTTTCTATAAGAAAGAAAGGATCTGTGATGTCAGGCACCTCGTCTTCCTCGATTTTTGTGCCATTTGTTGTTGTATTGAACACCTAAAAAGGGGAGAGAAAAGTTGAGGGAATCAAGAGAAATGAGGACAAATTATGAGTTGATGTCGTTTGGATTGAATACGCACCTTGTAATGCTTAAATTCGGGTAATGTTTCTAGACAAAATATAACAATTGATAGCAATATAACAAATACACTAATTATGGCTACAACTCTGGCGGCTTGCGAGCTCTCTGGGTACTCAAAGAGCAGCCAGACTTTTCTTTGTTTCTCATTATCCGGTAATGGTCTTTCTTCCTCTTTAATAAAGCCTTCATCCTCTCTGTATATATACATATAAAGAAATAAGATCAACAGTTCAAGAATATGTTAAGCTTAATTAATATTATTATTATGTTTATATGTGTGTGATTGCATGTGTGTGTGCTTAGATTTATGTTGTATGTATGTATCAATTTTTATTAGATGATTTATAGCCCTAAGCAGCAATTTGGCTTCAACAGCCCGACAACAGTTAAGCGAAAGCTAGGAAATAAGAATCGGAAATGGAATCTCGATAAGTGCAACTTAAAATCGATAACATAAAGATGTAGAGCAACAGTTGCTTTTATCTTAATCGATACCAAATTGAAATGCTCAAATGGAAATGCATAATGCAAAATGGTAACACGGATTTCTGGTCTGGTCTGGTTTTCTACCATCCTTCAAGGACGTTCATGCCCTCTGACGGTTCCGGCCACAGTGCCCCCCTCTATGCCGTATCAACAAAATTTTAGGCTGGTGGTCAAGTGATTAACAACTTATTTAACATTCAGCATTCAATCCTTTCGTCTTATTCTCTTAAGTCTAAAGGAAATTAAATTTATTTAAAATTTTTAAAATTTAAAATTTTTGAATTCAGCAAATTTAGATTTGTATTCATTTATTTATATACATTGCTATAATCTTTTTATCATCAAACTAAGCTGCTTTATCCCAAAATATCCCATTTTAAATTAAGCCAAATTTACTTATTCTACATGTGTATGAGTATATATATGCACATACATATATATGTATATTAATATTGGTCTATTTTATGTGTGTGCTTCAGAGAATATTTTTTTATTATGTGCAACAATTTCTTGTGGCCAATTTGGATTGTCTTATTTGCTGCGCTTTTGTTTGTATTTTCTTTCAGTGTTTTTAGTAATGTTTTTTTGTTTGGTTTTCTTGTCTTTTAGTTTTTTAGTATTTTTGTTTTGTTTTGGTTAGTTGGTGTTGGGGCAAAAGGCTTACCTGAATTTATTAATTGCTTGATCACCTAATTCATAAAATTTTATTTCTTCACTAAATACGTCTAAAGGGACATTGACCGGTCTCCGTAGTCGGCCACCTGTGAATAAAGGTGTGAGTAGCATGTGTGTGTGTGTGGGTTTGTGTGTGTTGGTGTAATGGGCGTGACGGTATGTAATGTATATACAAAGGAAAAAAAAAAACAAAATTTGTATATTTTGTTGGTTTTATTGTTTTTGTTTGTTTTATGCGCGTGTTGGGAATTGGGCAGAAAGAGAAGAGAAGAGTTCAAAATATTAGCGAATCATATTCGTTTATTCGTTTATTCGATATTCAGCAAGAAGAGTGAATGGCATTCACATTCAAATCATTTGTGTGAGGGGGAAGCGGAGAAGGGAATACTTACCACTCTGATAATAGTATAAAATCGCATCGAAGCTCGGACGACTACGGTCAAAAAAATATTCATTTCTAAGCGGGTCAAAATACCGTAATCTCCGAGCTGGATCCCCAAGCAGTGTATCCGGGAATTGATTTAGCGTACGTAGTTGTGTCTCAAACCTTAACCCGCTTACCTGCAAAAAAAATATATGAGGTGTGTATAGAGTTGTAAAACTATCGAAATTGTGGGTGTGTGTTAAAAATCAGGGCAATATTTTTATTTCCTCCGATTCGTAACAATATTATTTTACTTAATTCAAAGTGTACCGCTTCGAATCGGCTTCAAAATTTCATTCCCATTCTAAACGAATCAAATTACTGACATTTGACCGATTGCTAAAGCTTTAAGCTTACTTACATTTATAACGACTCTCTCGCAGAAATCATGATCGTGAGGAATGGGTTCAAAGTGTTGTGGTCCGCCACCAAAGCCATGACCAGCCCCCCCTTCTTCGTCTTGACTGCTCAATTTGGGCAAAGACCTGTAAAAAACAATGCAAGAAAAAACAGTAAAAAATTAGTTTTCGAATAGAGCTATTTAAATTGTTTAAATAACATTACATTTTCGAAGCATCACAGAAAGTATCTAACAACTCTATTTTATTGGATAAGTCATAAATATTAATTTATGTAATATTCATCATTATTACAAATTTTCATAACTTATATAATATAATATTTTTATGCAAATCAACAATTTAATTTTTAAATAACTTTGATAAAAGCAAGGAATTTGTTTTCTTACTTTTATTTAATTAAAATTATCATCAAAATGCAAATCAAATTCTCGCGTCAAATGATTTTTTTGTTACTATTTTTAAAAGGGATTCGTCGCAAACGTAAATACAAGGGATTAATAATGGTAATTTCGTTCAAGTTTCTCACAATCTTTACTTTAGTTTAATCCAGGTAAAAGCCCTTTAATCAAAAGCTTTTAGATCTTCTATACGCTTCAATGGACAGACAAGCAAAGGCGGAGCAAGCAAGAGAAGCATAGAAGTATAATAGAATTTAAGGCAATGGGAATGCAATGAGAATCTTTGAATAAAATGTCATAAATTCGATTTTATTCAATTTCATTTGATATGCTATGAAATATGAATGGCATCCATAATGCAGCCATCAAATCAAATGCTGAGCTGTAATTGATATTTGTTATTGAGTATTTAGTATTTAGTATGTGCTATGTGATATGTGGTATGTGGTATGTGATATGTGGTATGTGGTATTTGGTATTTAGTATATTTTGGTATTTTGCTATTGGTATTTTCTTTGGCAAGCCCCCAAATGGTGAGCCATTAAATTCACATTGAAAAACCGGCAAGTTGAAATACTCGTACTTTTTGGCTCACTGCTTCCTCGCAACCACGACGGCAGGAAGGCAATATATGTTTACACATGTAATTGAAATTGTATTACTCCCACAATCACAATCTCATGCATACATATAAATATAAATATATATATATGTGAACATATATTTAAGGCGTTGCATATAGAAAGGCGCCGCTGGCAATGTGCCCAAATTTGGCAGCAGAAAGAAATTTTATGCAGCGCTTGGCCCCTATCGCTGATGTTGCCAACAATGTGCAGCTGTTCTGCCTGTCCTACTCGTTTTTGTTCACTTCTTTTTTATGCTATATCCTGTATCCTGTACCCACATAAAGGTCTAAAAAGCGCATACAAAGCTTGAAAGAAACGTATGTATTTCAGAACAATAATTTCGCAATGGTTCATCATCCGATTCGTTCTACAATAGTTGTGTCTGTCCGTCGGTGTGATCTCATCGATCTCAGAGACTATTTGAGATAGAGACATCATCTTTGGTTTATAGATTTGTCCTTTACTGGAATTTATAGGGTATTTTCTAGTCGCACAAACAGCACGTGAGCATTTTTACTACTATCTTATACCCTTATGGAGGGTATTATAATTTAAGCGGGAGAAAGGCATCTACGATCCCATAAATTATATATATTATTAATCAGGACGACGCGACGACGAGTTGATATATTCATGTCTGTCTGTCCGGTTGTTTGCCCATCAATTTTTTGGTGAGGTTAATAAAATTTCAAAACCAACCAAATCGGCTGAAATCGTTTGTAGCATATTGCAGCCAAAGGAACAATTCGTCTAAAAGTTTTATTGAAAACGTAGTTTTCCGTGAAGAAAGTCCTATCTATGTTTTCTTAATGCTGGCTAAAAGCTATTCACAACACTGTATTAGCCACAGAAAAAATTGGTATATTCTTATAGATTATTTCTAATTTGATAAAAACTTTAGCAAGCGTATGTAATCTTCGGCACTTCGAAGATAATTTTCCTTGGTAGTTTTTATTATTATTTGGTTGGGTTTTTCTTTCATTTTTTATTTTTCTGTTGGCTGGCGAGGCGTTGTTGCATGGCATGTTGCCTACTTTTTGGCGCCATGGCATTTAATTAAGCGTGTAAGTGCACAGTAGGCGGGCCACAGAATCGAGCAATCTAACAGCTCCCTTCCCCTCATCTCTCTTTCGTTCTGCAGTTCTCCCTGTCTCTGTGTCTCTGTGTCTGTGTGTCTGTGTCTACCTTAATATTTGGCCACATAATTGCATATTTGATAGCTCGCATAGATACAGCTATATTGGGCAGACAAGTAGCATGTTCTGGGCATGTCCTGGCCATGTCCTGGCTGACTTTGGCAAATAATTGAAGCGGCCGGGCAACGAAATGCATTTGTGCATAATTGAAATGCCAAGTAAGACAAATTGTTTGTCAAATGCTGCACAGTGAATAAAATGCCTGTGGTTTATTATCCAATTTATTTAATGATGAATAAGCATTTTAACTCAATGTATCTAATTATTTATACAGTCATTGTACAAGAGATTAAGCTAATATCCATCAACATTTAAGATATTATTTATTATAAATCAAATATATATATATATATTGTATATATTTTTTAACAACATAAATTCTCCTTTTTATCATTTATTCGATATTTCCAATTGCACACAAATTATTCTGCAATAAGTTCTAAATAGGAATCGAAAACATATTTCTGAATTTTTTGGAATTATATAAGAGACGATTTTTCTCAGCAATTATTTTTTTTTAATATTTTGGTTTTAATTCCGGGAAAGGAATACATAATAATTTCTACTTCGGTATAAGTTTAATTTCGGTTAATACATATATATATATATATATATATATATATATATTTCTTGTAATTATGGTGATATAAATATATATACAAATTATAAATATATATATTATATTATGTACTTTATACATTTGTAAATCTAGCTATCATTAAAGATATGACTTGTGAATCAACTCAGAGAGCAGACACAATATAATTCTAATCCCTAACCTGATAAGGAAAAAATTTGTATTTGGCCCGATTCAAGCTCTTAATTTATCTCAGATTCTTTCGGCAAACAGAAATAGAAATCAGAAAATATATCAAAAACTACAAGTACTACAACTCTTTCCTGTCAGTTTTTTTTTGTCAATGGCAACTCTTTGTGCTCTGTGTAGTACTGTGAAGAGCTCTGACTAACGGGGGCGGCAACTTGTAGGTTATGTTGCATTTCCAATTATCATTGCATATTTGAGGGCGCATGACGTCAGCAGCAGCAATTCGTAACTCACATATGTAGCTCTGGCATTTAAGAGTTGCCTACGTTCCTAGGCGGCATCTCTGTGCATATGGATAATTATCCATATCCGGCAGCGGTCAGGCAGGCGTACGCCCACACACACACACACACACACACAGGCGTATGCACATGCCTATTCATGCAGACGAACAACTACACCTACACACACTGCATTTGCATCGAAATGTCAACAAACAATTGAAGTTTAATGCAAAACGCCAACACAACAAGCACTTGGCACTTGTGTGTGTGAGCATAGGTGTGCGTAGGTGTATGTATTTCATTGATGCGCACTCACACACACACCCACACACACACACACACAACTACACCAGATAGGCGGTCTGCTTTTCGTGTTTATCTATGTAAATGTTTCGCACTCTCGACTGTTGCACTCTCCCTCTCTCTTTTATATTTGTCGCTCTCGCTCTCTCTTTCTTTTCTTCACTCTCTCTCTATTTTTCTCTTTATGTACATATGTATGTGTGTGTGTAGGTGTATGTGTATATAGGTCACCGGCACTTTGCTTGGTACAACAATATGCGTGCTGTGACGTCATTGTGCAACATACAGCGCCTTTTGCCAGTTATAAGCAACGCGACCTATTTACAAGCCATTCAACGAATATTCATACCTATATTCACGAGTATTCAAACTCGTATTCGTTGTATCACTTCCGGTACTCGCTTGCTGCTAGCATTTATTGCATAAGTCCTCTGGCCTGAAGTTCAATGCAATGCCAAAGCCAAATCAAAGCAGGTCGCCATCAACTGAACTCAAACTCAACTACAGCTTCAGCTCATAAATCTTATATGCCGCATTTTGGTGGCATACAGCATGCTGCACCTCATAGGACTTTTTCTCTCTCTCTCTCTCTCTCTCTCTTGCTCTCTCACTTTCTCTCTGTTTCTGTTCCGCTGTCTGTTCGGATGCCGGTCAAGGCAACACAAGAAATCTGCTCGACTGATTCGTGCAATGTGCTACGTGCAACCTGCAATCTGCAGCCGGTTGAAACTGCCGCCGCTTTTCGCCCCACATTCGACATTTATATATTGCAGTTGACTATTTTTAGACAAGGGGCAAGCATCAGCTTCTACCATCTTTGTTAGGGTATATACTCGTACATGTGTTTTATTTCTTACTGCCGCATTGCCGATGCTGCTGCTGCTGCTGCTGCTGTTGCTGCTCTGGGGCCAATTAATGGCAAAAATTAAAAAGAAAAAAACGAAGTCAACATTTTTTGCTAGCCAAATACGTGACATCAATTGACCAACTTGCCTCAACAGGGCCCACAACTGTCGCATAACAAACGCAACACCGAGAGGAAATATCTGCTTAAAATAATATTGTGTTGCATACCCAAAGGGGTAAATTCATGAAATATTATACATACATATCTACAAATAATTCAGTTACCGTCACTTCCACAGAGAAGAAAAAAAAATCACATTGGAATTTGAGTAATTTTCACAAATTTCATTTACTATGGCCATGAAAACTGCACAAGAGAAAATATTTGACATATCCTCTATATATTATAAATTCGATTCAACGAGTTATCTCCCACCTCCTATATATATTAGTGATCAGAACGACGTTTTTGAGTCTAGTCTCTTCTTTTTGTTGCAGGCAGCATATATGGCGAAACCGGCCGGATCGGACAACTATATCAGCTATACATAACAGTTCATTTCTATGGCAGCTAAAAGATTTAGTTGTCTGATGATTCTGCTCATTCAGTTAGCTGAGAAAGTAGTTTCTAGTTTGCAAAGAAATAGACAGGCCCATTTGGCTTTATTAACTCTTCTCATCGACCTGGTCAATAATATTCTTCATGGGGTCAACGATTTTTTTCACACACCCATTTCAGTTTACTCATTTCAGTTAAAGTACAAATTTAAGGGTATAATCAATAAGTATTTAAATATATTTAATACTATATATACTTTATATGTATCTTTGAGGTATAAAAATATCCAATTTTTGAAGTATAAATTAAAGCACGAACATTATATAAATGCTTTCAGAGGAATTTAAAATGGACAGGAAGAAAATTAACGAGAATTTTCAGTTCAGTTTGGTGTCCATTTAATGGTTTAATTTAATGTTATTTGAGATGAGCAGCAGCCCAGGCATGGTTGACGTCAGATGTGCCATTTAAAGGAAATCAATCAAATCAATGTGAGAAAATTTGAATGTGGAAACAAAAAAATTTCATGATTTTATATTGAGGGAAATTATTTATATAAATTGAATTTTATTTATTTTTTTTTTTGGTTCGAGCTTAAGCCGGCTTACACCGGATTTATATGAGTAACAATAAAATAGTAAATGTGTTGTAAATAAATATTTTAATTTAGTTTTTAGTTTAAATCATAAATTTATTAAAGACTTTCGAATGGATTTAGTTTGTAATAATTTGAAACAAGTAAGAACTCTACAGACTAAGAAGCTAAGAAAATAGATTGAGATTAAATTAATATTAAGAAATAGATTAAATTAAAGTAATTTAGATATCGAATTTCTAGGCGTCTTTGTTGGGAAAGTACCAGCATTTGGTTTGTATTGCAGGGATTAAAACGTTCCCACAAATGGACGAATATAACTAGGATAATCAGCTGAATATAGCTGTTGAAATCAGAATATCTCCTGTCGATTTACACAACTATAGAGAATTTTTTCACTTAAAGCTACCCATTCCCAATAGAACCGCAATGGTTTTTGTTCAAATGGTAGGCAGGTGTGAGGAGGCGGAAAGTTAGCTCTGCAATCAATCGCAGACTCAGCAGGAGAAATCACAGCCAAAAAAAGATTAAAAAAAAAAAAAAAACTGGTGGCGAATTATGCAAATCCGGTTTAAAGCTTCAAATGGATGCCGCATGAAAATCTATTTATACCCTAGCAGAGGGTATTATAGTTTTGGCATGAAGAGTGAGGCATATGCGATATATATATATATATATATATATATATATATATATATATATATTGGTAAAGATGATAAGATGCATCAATATATAGCCATATCCGTCCGTTAGTCTATCCGTCAAACTACTCTATGCCAATTAGTCTCTTAATTGATCAGGCTAATAAAATTTTCTATGGAGCCTTAATTTAGGTGCACCGGACACATAAGACGGAACCGGCCTGATCGAATAATTATTTCTAGCTGGCATAGAAAGGAACAATCTGATAAGACAAAATGAGAAGCGTTTTTGTTACCCTAGGCATATTGATGAAACTGACAAGTTATATGTGAAAGTGTGGTAGACAAAAAGGTTAAGATCGGACTACTATATCATATAACTGCTATAGAAAAAATCGATTAAAATTAATAAATTTAATAACGATTATTAAATGATTATTGCATTAAGCAAGGGTATGTCATCTTCGGTATGCCAAGTATGAGTAGTTTCCCTTACTATTCACTTACTCCTGCCCCACAATATCCTGCACTCGTACTCGCTACTCGTATCCTATCCTTGGCTGACCTTGGGCGGCGTCCAAGTTTGCGTGCACAATTTGTGTTGCAGTTATTTTTGGCAGCAATTCTCAAATTGCTGTTGCTTGTTGCTGATGCCAGTTGCAAGTTTCTGTTGCAAGTTGCAACATGCACGTGCGGACAGATGGGACAGGTGGGACAGGTGGTTCTGGTGGGTTTTGGTAGCTCAACCTGAGCTCACGTCAGGCATTTTAAATATGTTCCGCTGTGGCGCCTCGTTGAAACTTTAGCCTAGCTCGTTTATTATCCAAACAGCAATTTGAAGCCACCGAGGCAAGCCAGGAGGCGGCACGTGAGGCAAGCAACCCAAGAAAGTGCGCAATTTACAAACGGAGCCAACAACTTTTCCAAGTACACTCGTATCTCCGTGTGAATCGTGTCCAAGTATGCCCCGTGTCTATGGCTAGCAGATGCCCATTTGCTATCCTATTTTATATATTTTTTTTTTACCTATACTCTTTACGTACTGGTAATTAGGGTATATTATTGTATTCGTGCTAAAGCTAGTACCAGCCACAATCGAACAAATGAAATGAGGTTCAGCTCCAGCTTTGATATCTTGTTAAATTCTTGATTGATATGGAACAGTCTGACTTAAAAATAGTTTAATTAAATGAATGAAATAATATTGAAATATATGTTGTAGAGGGTGTACGCTATGATTTTGTATGCTCAAAAGTGAAATATGATTGTTTTCAAATTATATATTGTGAAGTATATCCATGTATATCTCTATAGGCGATAAGCCGATTAAATTTATTAAAACTTGTGCAGCAATTTAGGCTTATATAAAGAGTATTTCTTAGTCGTGCACTCTGGACTGGAACACTTTTTTTCGGCAACTTTAACGATTCACTCAAGTGATGTAATTGTAGCTTGGGACTTGTTGTTGTTGTTGTTGTTTTTGTTATCCTTTAGTAGGTGCTCAAGTACAGAGCGTGATTGCAGTCTGCCGACATAAATATATAAAAAAGGCTAATTGGATTGATAGGGGATTCAATATTGCTCAGTTCTTAAATTGCTAATTTAAGAAAGTGAAATTCAACTCATTTAACTCTCTATACATTACTTTTAATAATATTAAATGCAAATACACTAAAAATATCCTATTCTAGGAGCAGTATAAAAAAAAGGGCAGTTATTTGCTAAAGGTGTGGAAAATCGATAGAAATAATTGAAATTTATATAGACCGATTTTTTATTGAACAAAATACAAAAGACAATTTACTCTAGAAATAATAATAATCAGATTACCAAAAGTGGTGAAAAGGACTTGTAACACCCAATGTGGATTTATTCCATTTATTAGCTTTTTTCAATCCAATAGTACAAGTGCTTCAGCTGATTTTTACAAAGAGTTCAAACAATCTCCATTGAACCCAATCCATTTGCAGCATCAGCAGTGTCAGATTTAATTGAAATGTAGAACACAATAGAGAATTGGCTTTCTTCCAATTTCTATGGATTAGCAATTCGGACAATTGGAAGATAAAGCTGAGAATATGCGATAAATTGAAAGTGTCATTATCGCTTGACAAGCGGTGTTAATTTGTATGCTTACTCAACAACAGCAATAACAATAATAGTGATAATAAAAAAAATACTACTTGGGAAAGTTGTCTGCGGCGCATCGAAGATTAAATACCCTTGCAAAATGTATAAAACATTAGCAATTTTTTTTTTTTAACATTATTAAAATTTCCTAAAATTTCATTTAGATATCTCTAAAAGCAAAAACATTTTTATTACAATCAGTTTTGGCCCGATTATATAGATATAGAATATAGATCTCTGTCATGAACACATGCCGCCTCCAAAAAGACTATATCTATGTATATTGATACGCCTCATCGTCCTGATCAATAATATATATACTTCATAGGATCGGAGAGGTCTCCTGCAAGGCATTACACATTGCGTGACAAAATTATAATACCCTTTGGAAGAGAATAAAAAATAGAGCAAGGGAACTAAGGATAGTTAACGCTTGATATATACATACATATGTATATATATTTATATTTATGTATTTTAAGAGTATAATAAAAGTAAGAAGAATGTAAACAACAAAAGGCAACAAAGTTATGCGAATGAAAGCGAACACAAAGCGCAGCAGACAGAGTCAACGAGACACAACAAAATACTAGTCATGTGTGTGCATGCGTGTGTGTGCGTGTGTGTGTGTGTGTCTGTGTGTAACTGTTTCCATTGTTTGGGGCTTTTGTTGCTCATGTCGCTGACGTTGACGTCGCTTGTCGCTTGTCGCCTGTCGCTTGTCGCCTGTCGCTGCCAGCAAGGATCAAAAGTCAAGAACAATGACAGCAGTTGCGATACAAAACAAAGCAAAACAGCTCAGATTGCAGCTTTCACATGTCTGCTCGACTAAAATATACCCTATACGCAGCACAACGAATTTTATATTATATTGTGATTAGTTTCGGATCCCTTTCTATTAATAATTTAGATAGAATTTCAAAACAAAAGCAAAACAACTTAATTTATTAAGATGTTTGTATTTTTTTTTTGACAGTTTGATTGATGTGCTTGATTCCTGAGATGCCTAACAAGCAACTGAACAAAAGCGAGAGTTCTGAGGAGGTTCGACTCTCTGTAAGGGGACATCAAATATTATTTATCAATATGACATATGTATACTCTTTGTTTTAAAGAAGGTGTGATAGAAATATTGATGATAATCAGTGAGCAAGTAATTTAAAGCTTGAAAGATGGAAGTTTTCACAATTGTTTGGTTTTAGAATAAAAAAGGATTTTTCAAAACTCTTTTCAAAAATTGTTACTTGCAAGATTCATAGATGGTATTGGGAAATCCACCTCAAAATATGTGATTGAAAAAATATTTGGGAAAATTTTCCAAACTTATTTTCAAAACTGTAGGGAAATCCATCTCAAAATTGATGATTAAGAATTAGGTATACAGGAGAACAAGAGGATAAAGCTACTCCCTGTAGACATTTTATGGATGCAGGGTATATGGGCAAAGGTTGAAAAGTCAACTTGCAAGTTGAAATATGCGACAATTGTTCGGCAGGCAGGCAGACGGAACGAAAGGGAGAAGGGAGGCCTGATAGACGGTGACAGATTAAAGGGAAGGGGAGCTTGGAGGTTGCTAAGGACACAAAGTGAAAGTCGAAGCAGTTTATCAGTTGCCTCAATCAGTGTTGGGGGCTTTTCGGGTTCAATAGTTTATTTGCACTCGAGCTAAGAGCTCTTTTCACATCCACACACATGCATATATATATGTATATATATATATATTTATATATATAACGTATACGTATATATACATAAATCTAAATAAAGATAGAGCTAGTTAGAGGAGGAGGGGATTCACATGGCACACATCTCATTATCAATGTCAAACGGATGTCAATTTTCATTGAGATGATTATGGGACATATTCAGCCAAAGGATATTGTTATGTCTCAATTCAGACCGAACGAAAAATCTTTCTTTATGATGATGATAATGGTGATGATGGTGTTGTTGTTGTTGCCTTCCCACTGCTGTTAACTATTAACAGCTGCTGTTACTGCTGCTGTCAATGTCACATTACGCATACGGCGCATTGTCAACCATCAATTTGGCCATGTGCACATACATATGTGTGCACATATGTGTGTATATGTATCTAATGTTAGCCAATTGAGCAACCAGCTTTTTGCATCTGCGTATTCTATTGTCAGCAGCCCTTTGTGTATGGAGTTGACATATTCCTCCTTGTCCTTCTCCCTGTTTTTTTTTTTTAATCCATTTTATTTCGCGCCCTGGCAACTGCAGGTCACACATTTATATAGCAAAATGCCAGTTTCAGAGCCAGCGTCTGTCGCAATGCTATGCAATTTGCCAGGCAGCCCAGCCAAAGGCCAAGAGAGCCAACCAAATAAAGTGAATATTATTTGCAGAATGCACTCATACACTCACACTAGTCACATGTGCCGCCATACACACATATGTTGGCTTTAAATTTGTTATGGGATTTATTTGGGTCATATTAAATTCGGCTTAATTGGAGCTTAAATTAAGCGGCTTTAGTTTTTGCTGCATTATTTTCTCTCTATTAATAATGTTAGTAACAGCACGCTATTGCCGAATGCCATTATAGTACACTTTTTTTTATTATATTACCTTTTATAATAACCGTATAATGAGCTAAAGAGCTATTAAATATTCAATTCGATTGTTGATTAGAGAAATTTGATGTCTGTTATTTTATTTGAACTTTTATGACGAAAATATATCAATATATTTATTAGTAAATTATTTAAATTTGAGCTTATTTGAACTAAAAAAAAAAAACAAGCTAGAAACGAAAATTTCATTAAGACATTGTGAAAAATAAAAAAGTATTCTATACAACAGCTCGAAATTGAAGAGATTATTTTGCATAGATACAGATGGACAGACAGACAGACATGGCTATATCGATTGATATAAATATATACTTGACTAGGGTATTCTGCCAGTCGCCCACTATTAATTGAAGCCTTATCCATCGGCTATACTCAAGGCATACTAAAATAGATATCTAAATTAAAAATCTTAGTATTTTTATTACCTTTTTTGGATTGTAGTTTATTTATGCAAATTACACGAAAAACCGATTACTTTTATGGGAAGATTATTACAAATTGATTAAACATTACTATTTTAGTATTATAGAATACTAAAAATATATTGCACGCAGGTCTGTTCCAAATAGGACAAGCGTAAAATTTACACGAAAATAATCTAAAGCATATTTTTAGGAGTAACTTTAAAAAATGATGTGATCGAAACACATTTGTTGTGTTTTTTAGCTTCGCACGAATTTCACAGAAAAAGAATGCAACTAATTTGATTTTGTTGCTTTAAAATAGGTAAAATTATTTCTACATTCATTAACTTATTTTCAAATATGGCTTTAAACTGGTTTTAAATGCACCCTTTACCCGTATAAAGAATAAAAGGTTGGCGTAATTTAGAAGCGAAAGTGTTTAAATGTTTAATAGTTTTGGGGGGGATTAGATTACCTATCACGCAGAAGAGGGGGCGAGGCGCTTGAGAGATTTTCACCGCTTAAGGGTTGCTCCTGTCGCGGTCGCAGAACCGGCGTTAGGCCCCATCTTTCAATGAAATCGATGCGGGAAATGGTTGAGGACGAGCAAGTTGTTTGAATTTGTAAATGCGCCAACGTTTAGCGCAGCTCTTTGTTTATATATATATATATATATATATACGTATATGTATATATATATATATATATGTATCTGGTTGCCGCCGCTGATGTTGGTCCACTGTGCCAGTTCCACACAAATTCCACACTTGCCCCACTGTGTGGCAGCTAAAGTGCTGCCTGCTGATGGCTGCTGCTATTTTTTATACAATTTTTGCTGGCCAACAAAGCGTTGCATACTTTTGGGCGTTGCCATTAAAGCGATGGCATTTGCTGCTGTTGCTGCTACTGTTGTATTGAATATTATTAACATTTGGTTGCCAATTGTTGCATAGTTGCAATTAAATTAGATTTTGTACTTTTATTTATCTTATTTTGGTTTTTAATTATTTTGATGTGTGTTGTTGCACATTTGATTTGTTGCAGTTGTTGTTTGGTTTGCTGCTATTAAGGCTGTTTTTGATTTATGTCTTTGCGATGCATTTTGTTGCATGGAAATATTGTTGTTGCTGTTGTTGCACTTGTTGTCACATGTTGTTTGTTGTTGTTGTTGCAGCAGCCGCTGTTTCTGTTGTCGTTCCCGATGTTGTCGCTGCTAGCTGCCAGCAATTTGCAGCATTATTTTTTATATTTTTTTCGGTATCTTCGACTATGTTTCATTGATTTTGTAATTAACAGATTTTGGATTATTGTGAATGAATATTTCGTGGCTATTATTATGGCTAACACACATACGCGTACACACACACATTCATACACAGTCACACATACAGGAACGCACAACCAAAATAAAACGGCCAATTTACGAGGGCGGTAAATGGCAACTATGAATCGTGTCGTGTCGCTTCGTGTCGTGTTTCATTTTTTTGTTTTGTAGTTGTGTTGTATTGTAGCAACCGGAAACAGCAAGTGAAAATGTTAATTTCCGCTTTTAGGCGCAGCTCACACTCACACACACACGTGCATTTTTAGGTGTTGTTGTTTCAAAGTTTTATTTCGTTGTTGTTGTTGTGCGAATTGGAGCAAGCGTGCGAGCGAGAAAGCTTAAATGTATGTCCTTTGCCTATTGATTTTCATACATACACACACCTACACACGCTCTCTCTCTCTCTCTCTCTCTCTCTCTCTCTGTCTCCCTCTCTCTTTGCTCTCTCTCTGTCAATTTTTTTGCCGTTTAATTATTGCAATTGATTTGAAGTTTCTCTTATTATTATTTGTATTTTTAAGTGTGCATATGTGTGTGTGTGTGTGTGTGTGTGTGTGTGTGTGTGTGTGTGTGTATTGGGAAGGGGGCGGCAGTGGTTGGGGAAACTGCTGTCTTTTGGCGCGCTTTGATTTTCTTTTTAGTTGTTGTTGTTTTTGTTGTTGACGTTGCTCCACTTCATGCACTGAACTGAACAACCTTGAACCTTTTGGTGCCAACTCACACACACAGAGAGTGTTCAGTATGTGTGTGTGTGTGCTTGAGGGAGGGAGAGAAAAGCTGCCGCACAGGTAAAAACTCTCTTACCACTCGCACACACACACACATACACACACATACAATGACAGCATTGCCCTGCTATAAATATCCGCAAACATGTTATTTTCATAATTTGTGTTTTTTTCTTGTCCGTTTCTTTTCCTTTCTACCGTTAACCTACGCCTATTTGAATAATGGCAATTTTTATTTATAGCTACGCTTAACTATTATAAACAAAAAATAAAAAAGGAATACATTCCGTATTTATTTTTATATTTATTTAGCCTTCTGCTTTTTTGATTACTGATAGTTTCTCATTTTGCAAATAAAGTTTATATTTAAAAATCAGCAAATAAAAATAGAAAAAATAAAAATAATTCTAAATGCTATAAACGAATGAAACGCAACGAAATGAAATGAAACGCACGCACTGTATTTAAAAAAAAAAAAAAAAAACGAGGGTATAAAAAAACAGAAACAGCAAAAGAAACAACAACAAGAAGAACGACAATGAAAAAGGCCCAAGTGCGCTATAGCGAAAAGCAGTAAAGTAGAAAGCTAGCTGAAGAAGAAGAAGAAGAAGAAGGAGGAAAAGCTGAAAAAACGC
The DNA here is from genome assembly GCA_018150835.1 of Drosophila repletoides. Classification (NCBI taxonomy): domain Eukaryota; kingdom Metazoa; phylum Arthropoda; class Insecta; order Diptera; family Drosophilidae; genus Drosophila; species Drosophila repletoides. The sequence continues at coordinate 9,616,678 of JAECWQ010000225.1, read as the reverse complement.
GTTTTTTTCCACACAAGAGAAAAAAGCAAACCAAACCGACACATAGCAAACACACACGAGGGCGCACGAGGCGACACGACGAAGCGACACACGAGCAGAAACGCAGCAGCGCGTAACGTTTCGCCTGTAAGACGCTAGAGGAAGAAGACGAAGAGGTAGTCACAGCCGCAGCAGCAGCAGCAGCAACGTGTAGTGTGAAACGCTGAAACGAAAACGCAGGCAATGGCAACAAGCGACAACAAACGAAAAGCGAACAACGAAAATATAGCCAAAGTGCCAGCGAGAAATTGAAGCGTGTAAGCGCTTAACTGCCGTTGTAAAAGACACGAACACCCAAACACAGATAAGTACCCAGTAATTTTTTCTTTGTACAGGGAAATCATTTGAAATCATTTGATTGGTTTGAACCGAAAAAATCATACTACGGTATCCACACATCATTTTTGGAGCATTCATGAATCATTTGAATGTTTGGCTTTGTTCTAGTTTTCTAAAGCTTGCAGTGAACGTTTTTTCTCTCCCTTAAACCGTGGCTATTATACTATTGCAACTCATTATAATGTCAAAAGTAATTTTGTTTCATTTAAGATACTTTCACTTTTTTCATTTGTAATAAATGAAAAAAAACTTCAGTTGTTTTTAATTTGATTTTGGTCTCTTAGGTAGGCTACATAAATTTAAATTTCTTCGAGAGGTTTTCTCGTAGGATAAAACACTCAAATGAAAACGTCCATCTATAATGTTTATTTTTTTTGTTGCCTGAATAATTGTAAGCTATTGAGAGACGAAAATTTAAACTTATTTTTTGACAGACTCCTTTTATTTACGAATTATATATGCGTATTGCATGAAAATGTGCCTACAACGAGAATGTCTTTTAGCATGTCATAAGCATAAATAGAAAAAAGAAGGGAAACACACAATATAAAAGAACAACATCAGATACTTCAAGGGAATGGCAGCTGACTAGAAGTCAATTTCGGAAGTAATAAAGTTCTACTGGGCAGTCAAGCAGTGCTGTTGGCGCTGTAGAAATGAACCCAGCACACACCCACACACACATACATAAATAGCGCAAAGTTAGCGCCAGAGAACGAGAGAGCAAACAACAGAAAGGGAGAGAGACTGAGGGAGAGTAAGAGAGCAAGAGAGAGTAATGCTAAACAGCAGCCACAACAAAGCGACGGCAAAATGACTGCTGAGTGGGCGACGGACGTCGGAGAAAGGCGATGGCAGAGGCAGAGGCAGAACGTTCCGTTGTGGGAGTGCCAGGTGGCTGGCCATGCACAATGGGAAACTTGTTGGTGGATTTATGCAGCACACGCACACCAATACATATACAGAAGTAGTAGCAGTAGCAGTAGCAGCAGCAGCAGCAGCAGCAGCAGCAGCAGCAGCAGCAGCAGCAGCAGCACTAGCAGCACCGAAGTGATACGAAAGGACACGACAGCGCGCACATGGCCCAAAGTCGCGCCCTGTGCGTTTGTGTGTGTGCGCTTACCGTTTTACACTGTCATTGGCTTTTGCACCGTCGTTTATTGGCGTCTATTGCTGTTCACATGCTGCTTCGTTGCTGTACGTATGTATGTATGTATGTGTACTGTGTGGCATCTTTAAGCAACGACAAATGTTGTTATTCTTTAAGCTGACAGCATTTAGCAGCTGCCAGCCTTTTTTTTACCTTACTCTTTACGGTTTAATTCTCTCTCTCTCCCTTTCTCTCATTCGTTCTGTGCCGTCTGACAAGTTCTTTTTTTCTATACATTTCATTTGTGTCCTCTGGTGCTGCTGCTGCAACTGAATGACTTTCTGCCTATCCCGTCTCCCCCGTCCCTTTGGCATATTCTGGTTGACTTTGTCTCCAGTTCTGCATTCGGAATTTCGCTTCCTTTTTGGGTTGCGCAGCAAAATACTTTGTCTACTTCAACACCTTCCAGCCAGGCCCCGGAATGGAATGAAACAACCTCCCAAAACAAGCATTCAACGACAAATAAAACCACCCAGAGCGACCCCACTGTCTAACGCCTCGCAGTCGCTTTTTGTCCTGTCACGCGTTTTTATGGCCTATGCCAGAGTTGGTCCTTACAACAGTCTCCAACACATACATATTCATAGCATGCTCGTATCTACTCTCCTATATACATAAGTACATATACGTGCATATATACAGACATGTATATAATGAATAAGATCTAACGAAAGGCTATCTAAAATTATATTCAAATGAAGCCCTTTTGGCTAAGACTTCATTTAAATAGTTAAAGAACTAGATGAATTATACTAAGGAATATTATTGCTAGTATTGCATATAAGCTAGAAAGAGTCTATCATAACTCTTGGCAATTACTAATTGATTGATGGAAGTACAGTTCCTTCTAGTACAGTTCCTTCTAGTAGTAAACGAAACTGCTGCCAAGAACCGTTCTCAAATATACAATATACAATATAAATGTAGGATTCTCTTCTAACAGAGCAATTGTGCTGGAATGATATAGCTCATTAAAATGGAAATAAGGGTTTAAATTCACTAAGCTAAAATCATTATGGTAGGCTATGTAAACAACAACATTATTAATCTGAATTTGCACTGAAATCAATGAGTTTCACTGCATTCATATCTAAGCTCTGCATTGTCAATCTAAATTTAAATTGTTATCAATCAGTTTGACTCAATTAAACAAAACGGACTATAAAATATAAGGAATAAAAAGGTAGCAACTAATACTTATGCAAAGCCCCGAATCTGATGTGTTCATCTTATCCATAAAAAAAAATATAATTTAGTAAAATTCTTCAATTTTCTCTACTAAAGAGGAAGGAATTATAAGTTGCCACTTCTTGTAGCACGTTTAATGAAGCTGGTGACTAATATGGATGATGGGCGTTTGAGTAGCTGAAGGCGCGCAATGAATTCTTCAATCATGTAAAAAGCACAGAAAAATAAATATTCTCCATGGTAATCTTGTATTACTGGAAAGCGAGAAAAAAATAAAGTGTACAAGTCCAAGTGAAGAACCAGGCAATATTAACAAGCATGGAGCTAAAAATAACAATTCTATATAGTGTAAAAAAAAGCTGTACAAAGTAAAAAAAAATACTTCAAATTATTGAAGAGGTCTCAAGGTATTTAGACTTGAGCGAAACGGCAGCAGATTTTATTAGCGCTATTTATAAATAATGAATGAATTATATAAAAATGATTAGACTAAATCTTGAAGCTTAAAGATACTTCAACATAAATAAATTAAATTTAATTAAATTTAAACATCATACATAAAATAATTCAGAGTAAATAGATATATATATATAATATTTCTATATAGCTGTCAGATTGTAAGTAAGCCTCGAGGATAAATTAAAATAAAATAAAATTAACAAAACTTTGAGAATATTATGAACAGACCTATTCAAAAATTTACCATAGTGTAAATATTATACTAAGAGCAGGAAAGTTCAGTTTTTGAATGCAAATTAAATGAAATTAATACTTTCTTTTTCTTCACTTTTGTTTTAGTACTATGAATTAAAAGTAAGAACAAAAAAAATCAAAGAAAAGTAACCATAAAACAAAATGTAAATTAAGAGTCAACAATAAAACAAAAAAATAAATCAAAAAGGGGTAACAAAATAAAATACATACAAATTGTCGAAAGATGTGGCATCATCTGTCGTCATTCTTTGCAATCTTTCGTAAGAAATTCAAATATTTTTTTGTTGTAACTTTTATTGTAACTTCAACAAAGGCATTGCAGCTGGGAGTTGTCTATCAATTTTTCTGGTAGCAAATTGATTGATTAACTAACTGTATTGTGTTGCACTTAATCAGCTTCAATTAAAGGCTGTTGCAACTGCAACATCTCGGCACGTGTAGGTGTGTGTGAGTGTGTGTGAGTGTGTGAGGGTGTGAGGGTGGGCATCGATGCATTTGTGAATGCAACGCAACAGTCAGTTTAGAGCTAAGTTCAGATATTCCCAAGGAGACACGTGAGCTGTGTTGCAGCAAATGTCGCAGAATGTCATCCATCAATTTGTTTGTGTGTCATTGTTAAAAGGTCAGCATTTCTCACCTTTCACTGAGGATATTTAATTGAATGCCTGCTGAATGGCAAATCGAATTGAATCGAATCAAAATGAATCGAAATAGCAGCTGACATTAGTTGCAAACCAACCCAACCAATTATTTTAATCGCTTGTCTATGCAGTGTAATTATACCTTCTAATGCTTATCATTCATCCTTCAGAGAGGCTTTCAAATGCATTTGTATCATATATCGCTTTAATTGCATTGAAGCATAAGTTTCTTTAAAAAAAATGTTTATTGGCATTATTCTATTTGAATGGATGATATTTTTTATATATGCACATGCCACATATGAAAAATCAAGACAACATTTTCATTCCTTTATTAATTACTTGATATTTGATCGAATTTTATTTCTTTTTTTTTATTGATATGGACATCGATAGAATAGGTAAATCTAGGAAATGTTGATCGAAATGTACAGACATACATATATAGGCTATATATGTACATATGTATATTAAAATCTTCTGAGTTTTTGGACTGAATTCGTTAATACTTTTCAAAATGATTCGAAATTGGCAACTTGCTTAACTATTCTTTGTCTTTATGCAAATCCCAATTCCTTTGACATTGAATAGTTTAATATTTTATAGAAGTATATTTTTTTTTTTTAGATAAAACTATACGAACACTTCGAATGCCAAGCAACCTCAAATAATTATTTCAGTAAGTTCCTTTTGAATTTGAAAAAAGCAAAAAACAAAAACAAAAAAATAAATTGTTCTTTTATTTAGAAAATGAAAATTATAAAAGAAAAATCAAAGCAATGAAACAAATCTTGCTACTCAAAAACTATTCTATTTAGAATTTCAAGTAAGAATTTAATTGATTTTAGTGAAATATTACGCTAATAAAACTGATTCAAAGAATTGAAAACTTTAGTTGGTGTTATCCCTGCATTCTTGCTTCGTTAATATTTTAATCGGATTCCAAATTATTAGATTGAAGCATTGAGCTTTTTAAGCGGTTTTCGATTTGGCTCTTTTCTTTTTTTTTGTTTTACGATTTTGCTTTTGTGCTATTCTTTTCGTAGCGACAGTGCGAGTGTGAGTCTGAAGAAGCGAGTAGGCAAGAGAGTGACACACACACACACACACACATAAGTACACACACATATACAGAGACAGAAACGGTGGCGGCTGCGGCTGCGGCTGCAGCAGCAGCAGTAGCAAATTGCCTTTGGAACGTCCTTAAGAAGGATATGCTCGAAAACGTTGCTTACGGCCGCTTTTGGCGTTGTTGTTGTTGTTGTTGTCGTTGTCGTTCTCCTGCTTCTGTTTCTGCTTCTTCATCATCGTTATGTTGTAGCTGTTCTTGTTGTTGCTGCCGCGCAGGTGTGCTTCAAGCAAGAAAAACAACAACAACAACAACAACAACAACGAAGTGAGTAGAACAAAATGTGACAGAAGATGAAGAAGTATCAGCAGAAGACATTGCCCGTGGCTCAGCTGTTTGCCTGTGTATGTGGACATGTGTGTGTGTGTGTGTGTGTGTGTGCGTGTGTGTTTCTGTTTAACAATATGTTAAATTATCTTATGCTGCCCAGCCAAGTCCACCGAAGCCCATCGCCCAACCGCCGCCCACAATTTTAGTTGTTGTTTATAAATAATTCGGATTGGCATTTAGCTTTGATTATTGAGATGTTTGGCATGCCACAATATTCATTGAGACATTGCAACGTTGCACGCCACATCACACAGTTTTTTTTTTCAGCATTTGTTTCTTTTGCTTTTTGTTTGGTATTTTTTTTTGTATTTATTCCAAGGTTAAGATATTTATTTATTTCTATTCAGCATAATATTTTTTGTTTTTCAACACACTGTCCACACTTCTTTTACACAGTTGTACAGTTAAAAACAAAAAAAATTAATAAAAAAAAAAAATTTATTCATTTGCACGATACCGTTATTTAATTAAATAAATTATTTTGTTTTTATACTTTTTAATTATTTGTTTAATTTATTTTATTTAGCTGCTGCTGCTAGCTTTATTGCCCGCGGCAGTTTTTTGGTTTGTGTTTGCTTTGCTTTCGCTTCGTTTTGTTGTTCGCACGCGTTACGAAACGGAACTGAAATACGACGCACTTTTGTATTTTTGCCAGATTGCGGTTTCATTTATCGTTTCTTAGAATCGGTTTCGGTTTCGGTTTCTGTTACTGTTACTGTTACTGTCTGTCTTTGTTTCAGTTTCAGTTTCGGTTTCGGTTTCGGTTTCGATTTCTGTTTCTTTTTCGGCTTCTGTTTTTCTCGCTCGTTCTCGTCCTCGTCTCGGCTCATCTGCTATCGGCTGCTGGCGGCGCGCTACTAAAACGTCACAAGGGCCCAAAGAGCTTTGGCTTTGCTCGTACCGTTTCCATTACGTTCCACTCGCTAGCTCTGCTGCTGCTGCTGTTGATGCTGCACGACGACACTCAGCAGAGCAGTGACTGAGACAGCTGAGCCAGCAGAGTCGCTGGAAGTTGTCCGCCTGTCAGCGTCAGCTGGCGCATACTTTTCCAGTCTCAAGCTTTTCTTGAATGGGTTGGAGGTTGGGGGGGAGGGACAGCGAGTGCGTGCTTTACGTTTTCTCAATGAAAAAGCTTTATAGCGCGAGAGCGTTGCCATGGTCGACGCAGACGCCGTTGCACGTGTGTGCCATTCCTAGCGTTTCATATTTATATTTCTCGCTCCTCTGACTTTATTGGTATGCGTCTCTGTTATCAAAATTTTTGGCGCAAATATTTGTAACGTTCGTTTGCGGAATACTTTAAAATGAAACGGTGTGAAATGTCATCGCTAAACTTTCTCTGGACGCCGGAAGCTGTACGCAGCTTCCAGCCAAAAAGCTGTGCTCAAGCTGCTCGGCAACAATCACACACAGAGGGCGCTAGTTGTCACAGTTTCCTATTGAGCGGAAGTGTTCACTCAAAGATGGCTGCTATTTCCAATTTTTTAAAATTGAAAGCTTTAAAGAAACCAAAGGGTCGTTGACTGACGACTGGCTTACTTGCAGTTTAACAGTAATTATTTACCACATTCGTTCCCCGTTCCCCGTTCCCCGCATATACACGTGTCATGTATTATATCAATTAGCCAACATGCACGGATTCCAATTTAAAGGTCGTAATGCAACATCAGTAGCTGCAACACTTGAGGGTAGGCGAGAATTTCCTTCAGAAGACAGCACTACTTGAATCGATAAATTATATATATATTATATATGTACATATATTTGTATATATACAATATAACCTTAGTGTCCTTTCTTTTAGCAACTGCACCTATTCATTTTTTTTATTTCTAGACGCTATTAACGCTATTAAATAGCAGCACGAACATATTTAAGGGATATGCCGACTATGGCAGACTTCAGAATATAAATGATAATAAAAATTAAATAAAAAAGGTTAATTTTAAATTATTAAATTAAACCCTCCTTTCATCCAACATTTGTGGCACGCATTGCAAAAAAAAATTGAAAACGGTTTCCATATCAAATTTGATTCACTTAGCTAAAAAGCTGAGAGACTAGCGTAACAGATAGACGGTCATGGCTGATTTCGTTATCCTGATCGTAAATATATATATATTGTGGGGTCTGAGATAAGTCGGTCAACAATTTGTGACAAATCTAAAGTAGCCTCTATAAGGCAAGAGAATAATTAAATAAAGAAATGCAAAAGAAAAGTGACATTTCCTCTCTTTAACAGAAAGAAATAAGAAAAAGTAGAACGACTGTAATGATATCTAGAAGGAAAGAAAATTAATTCTGGAAAATCTCCCATACAGCGCGGCAGATATGTTGCCGGAGGAACAGGCACTACAACCATTAATAGATAGGGATTTTCCGGAGATAGCTCAAAAGAGAGAATTTTCAGAGAGAGAGAAATAGAGTAAGAGAGAGAGAGAGCGAGAGAGAGTGAGAGAGAAAGTTTTCTGTGGAGCTTACTGAATGGAATATGTTATAATAAGAGCGAAACAACCGAAATTGTAGTTAATCCTGATTCTGAACTAAAATGATATTTCTGATTCGCTTATAGAGTTACATACTTTATTTTTTGCATTACACTTTGCATACAAGTCCTTTAAACTTGAAAAAATATTCAGCTGTTTGGTTCGTCTGTTAACCTTATAGCATTTATCGCCGTCAAAAAAACACATGAAGACATTTAAATGCATTTATTGAATTTTCTTCGAGTTGCCAAATGATGTGTATAACTTTTGCAAAGAATTCTAACCGACTTTCGCTGAGTTGCGGCAATTTTCAACTAGCTTGAACTTTCTTTGGTGTACTGCCTTGCCTTGCAATGAGTATACATATACCGTTGCATAGGGTATTATAATTTTGTTGTGAAATGCATTGAAGGAAACACCTCTGATCCCTTAAACCATGTCGGTTTGCCTGTCTTGCTGTCTATCTGTCTTTTATTGCACTTAGCTGAAATTGGAACAATCGGTGCAAAATACGGGAAACTTTTTTGTTTCTTAGAGTAATTTAATGAAATTTGGAAGTTAGATGTGGAGAGAGTTCTCAAAGCTCATACCAAAAATGGCTAATAATAAATGGTATATAATATCTGTCAGAAATAAAGTGGTTTGCATAAAATTTATTGAAAGTTCCGCAAGGTTGTTCGGTGGGACGCAGTTAGCCTTTCATTACTAAGTTTTTGTTTTTTTTTTTTTTTTTTTTTTTTTTTGATTTATGGCAATCGTTGGCCCAGAAAGTGTGAGGCAGAAATGGAAATAACAAGTAAATTCATATTCCGGCAGAGGATATTTCACTTAACCGCAAGCATCAAGGCTTTCCCCACATTTTAGCCAGGGATGAGGCTGCTGAAGCTGTCAGTGCGATGTGTTTTGCATTTGACTTTAAAATCAATTCTAAATTCGAAAGTTCCCGCAAGTCGCAACTGCTGAACTGCTGCTACTGAATGTTGCATGCAACCGGGGTTCAGGCAATGCTGTAAATTTATGGCAAAACGCGACACTTGGGGAATAAATGGGTGTTAAATGGAGCAGCAACGTGCAGGGGAAGTGTATCACAAGATAGTTGCAGTTGTCGGCCCTGTCAGGGCTGGGCAATTAGCAGTAAAAGCATTTTAAATGTTTGACACTCGTGCAAGTTTAATTACGAGAAAAAGTCAAGTCAATGAATGCTAAAAATAAATTAAAAGCAGCCGCTAAAAATGTTGCCTGTCGGCGAAGGAGACTCAAAAACTGAAGTCGATGCATAAAATATGCAGCCCCAAAGGCAGAGCCGAAGGCAAGCAAGGAACTGGCTACAAAAAAAAAAAAAAACAATAACAAAAGCCAAAGAAAAAAAAAAATATATATATATATATATATAAATATATATACACGTACCCTTGTGGCAAAGGAGTGAAAGCCAGTTACGAAAGTTGTCTTTAATGCGCCGAAGTTTAAATACACTTGCAGAAGTTTTGTTAAAATTATAAATATCGCATGGATCTAAATATAATTTAAAATCATTTGTAAGATTAACTTATATTGCATATATACAGCAAAAAAATTATTTATACTATCTTTAGTTCTAATCTTTCATCTTATGGCAGCTATACTATTAAAATTTTTGTTTACCATCATTAAGAAAAACCTTTCTTTTACTTCTAGGAAAAAACTCATGAAGACAACTTCTTTACAATTGATTATTCCCAGGGCAGCTTTATGTATGATATAGACGTCCGATCCCGTCGGCTCCAACCTGTGTGCGGTGTGCAGCAAAAAGTAGGCTTCAGCATGCCAAGTGCACTTCAGCTAGATTAACTACTTTGAGAAAAGATTATATAGAAACAGTCAGATGGACAGACAACCAGAGGACATGGCTATATTTCGTTGCGACCCATTGTCCTGATCAGTGATATATAAACATAATGGACTCAAAACAGGCTTCTTCAATGCATTACAAATTGCATGATAACATTATAATACCACCTGGAAGGGTAGAAAGCCAACGAGCAAACGCCAAGAACAATTTTTGTGTAGCGCCGCAAAAAACAATGTACAAAATTTATGGCAAGTGTTTCAAGTGTGGCGCCACAACGTCCAGCAGCAAAATCTAAGACCCCACGATAGGGCGATAGGGCACCCGAGTAGGAATCTGGATATAAATATGAACGCTTGCCCCCGAGCAGGGATTGCCAGCATCTTTTGATTCTTCCATTTGCTCCTCTCTCTATCTTTCAATCTTTCAATCTTTCTGTACTTTCTCTGTCTTTCTCCCTCTACTTGGCACACTTTCGCTATTAGCTTGGCCTTCGATTTTCGCTTTAAGCCGTGCATATTGCCTTCTTTTAATATGCAAGTGCACTTTGCATGCAACTTTCTCGAATGTGAAGCATACTTTTTGGAGCACATCGAGAGAAGTTGCCAAAACTTTCAAAGCCATGCGACTACTTAATATGATTGATGTCGAATTGAACGGAGACGGCCTTGTTCCATTTTTGTACCAACTTCTTATACCCTTGCTGAGGTTATTGTAATTGTGTTGCGAAATGTGTAGTGAATTGAGGCATGTCTTCTCTGGTTTGCAGAATTTTTTACGGAACAATAGCTCCAAACTAATGTTTCTATATGCAATTTTTATTATTATTTGAAAATATCTTCTATATTGGTTTCAAAATATATATTTTTCATTTTCTGCAAGGGTATTCACTATCCGACAAGGCAAAATAAATTTTCTTAAGCTTTTTTTTTATGCAATTACGAACCGATTTAGCTCAGAACTCTGCTTCAGTTGCTGCGACAAATATGAGAGTATGTGGAGCGTTGTGGTGTCGCCCAGGCACATAACCCCAATTTATTTGCCGTGCACCTGTGGGGCACACCTGGAGATGACTGAAATGACTGAGATGACTGTGACGGCTGTGATGGCTGTGATGGCTGTGACGATGATGATAATGATTGCCCGCATCTTCATTTAAATGTATGTCAGCTGTTGTTAATTTGCAGCACCGCCGGCAATGTTGGCGTCACGTTGACTGCATCCAAAAAAGTCGTCAGTTTGTCTGGGCTCAGATGAGGGTGGTGTGGGGAGACGGTTGACTGGGGCAAGGGTTTGAGAGAGAAATTTGGGGCTTTCGGCCGCTGCTACTTCATTGACAGCCGCATTTTACAGTTGGCAACGTTAGTTGATTCGCTTTTTGGCTGGCACTTGCGGCTATTTCCGAGTTTTGGTGCTGGCAACATTTCTGATATTCATTCAGTAGCTGCTATGAATCATTCATAAGTAATTACTGGCATGCTGCAATTACATTCCTAGTGTGAAACAATTTCGTATGCAATGCCCAACAATATTCCCGATTATACAATGAGTAACTCAGATAATCTTCAAAAAATAATTAAAAGTTTAATCAGTTACCATTCCATTAATTATAATTTGATTTAAAACACCAATTTAGTAATTCTTTGCAATCTCTCGTTTTATATGTATAAAGACAGTATAAAGTAATTTAACGAATTATAAATTACTTAAATTTAATTTATCCAATTATAACCAATATGTGATTCAATTAATTCAATTAAAGGGCCAATTCTCTATCTCTTTTTATTCGTAGATATTTTATATTCATTTTGATGTGATGCAGAAGAGAAAAAATTACTCTAAGTGTTTATAGTTGAATTAATTGATTTTTTTTTTACTATTCAAAAGGCCAGTTAAATAATTCAATTATTTTTAATGAATCATTTACAAATAAGGCTGAATACTAGAACATGGTATTCATTATCATTGTAATGAATCATAAAAATTTCACAAATAAATATAAAATGATTTATTTGTTAAACCAACATTCAAATCATTTCAAACGTTCTAAGGCCAGCTAAAAAATGGAATTTGTATTTATACATATTTATTTATTTTTTTTTAAATAACTGACTCTACTTTGTTTAAAATAGAACTTTGAATCATCTAAATCAATCAAACTGACACTTCAAAAGAATTGTTTAAATTACTTTGCCTAATAGTCTTTGAGAATAAATAAGCGATTGAATGATTCTTTTGTTTATTATTTGAATCACTTGAGTTATTCAAAGGGACAGTAAATCAATGAATCATTTATAAGTGCTGCTTCAGTTATTAATGCTAGACTACTCATTAAAGACGGACATAATGCGTAGTCAATTTCTTCGCTAAGATTCAGTGATTCATTTGTTAAATAAACATTCGAATCATTTGAATCATTGATTTAAATCATTCCAATTAGAACTTTCAACTCGAGTAAAACTCTCTCGCTTTATTTGCATAACTGTATAAGCTTATTTCTATAATTTGTTTGCTCGTATTCAAATGACTCAATAAGTGTTATAGATGTATATATTTATAATGGTCTGTGTGTGTGTGAGTGTATGATAATGTGTGAGTGTGTGTGTGTGTGTGTGTGCGACTGAGACACGTGCATGACCCAAGCTTTGGTGCTTGGCAATTTGCAACGCCTCGTTGTCGCGCCATTATGGCCGGTTGGGCTGAACTGCCACGCCCATTGACAACACAACACCCGCCCAACCACCCACCCACCGCCCATCAGCAGCGGCAGCAGCAGCAACTCCAGCAACTGACACTAATGCAGCAAAATTGAAGTAGATGCAAGTGGAAATGTCCTTGAAGCAAAGCTGCTGCTGCAGCTGCTGCCCCACACACACACAAACTCACATACACATACACATACACACACATATACACTCACATATGCCGCTGCTTAACCGTAACCCAAAGGCAAAAAAGTATTTTATCGGCCTTTCTCTTTCAGTCTCACGCTTCTTTTTTTCTGCTTGCTCCTGTATGTGAGTTCCGTGTCTGTGTGCTGTGTGCGTGTGTTCTGTTTATGCTTGTGTGTGTGTGTGTATTTGGTTTTTTTCGTATGGCCATAGGAGTTTGTGTTGCAGTTTTTGGCAACTGCCGCAGCAGCGTGTGACGTCACAACAACTGATGAAAGAGCCAGAAGCAAAAATAAGTAAGAAAAAGTACGAAAGTAGATACAAGTACTCGACTAGCAGATACTCAGCGTTTCTTCAATAACTTCTCCATTAATTTTCCATTGATTCAGCTTCTTTTTTTCAACCCAGCTTTGAGTTCCAGTAAGAAAAGACTATCTTTGCAGGGTAGAGCTATATGTCTATGTCGATCTTGATCATTTTTATCAAAAATATAATTGTTTAAATTATAAAAAATAGAATAAATAAATCTAAGAATCAAAGGTAAGGTAGTAGGAGGCGACATCGAGCCTGGAGTTCAGGATATTTTTTAATAAAAGAGCTATGTTTAATTTAGTTTCTGTGGAATTCATTACATAAAGGAATTCTTTATTGATTGCTCTAAATATTAATGTATAAGCAATCATCAATTTAATTAGTAAAAGATAAATGAATGAAGAAATAGAATAAATTGAAAAATGGAGCCAACTCTTGGATAGGGAGAAAGAAGTATTGCTGGAAAGTCTACAAAGAATTACAATATAGTTATAGTGGAAATGGCTTATTGATTCTATTGATCAAGAATGTATATACATATATAAAATGAATATACTGTTATTGTGCATTTTTCGCTAGGTGAAGAGTATAAAAAAGAAAAGAAATGTGTAAATTGCTGCTGCGTTTTGGGCATGTTTAATGTAATTACCAAAAGGCTTTCAATGCACACGAGCATTAAAGTCAGCGTCATTCACACACACATACAAAATCACACACACATACGTAGCCAGAGAAAGAGAGAGAAAGAAAGTAAAGAGAAAAAAAAAGAGAGGAGAACTTTGGTTGGTTTGGTTGGCTGAATGCCAAAAATATCATTCTATAAAATACGAGTTTAAGCACAAGCCAAAGTCCAATAAGAAACTTCGAAATGTTTACAGTGATTGTTGTTGCTGCTGGTTGCTATTGTTGTTGTTGTTGTTGTTGCTGCTGGCTGTACAATTTTTGAACAGGCTTTGAAAAATGCATAGCATACATAGAGGCGCACTCAACGGCGCCAAAGAGGCAGCACAGTCAGCGTCTTTGTCGCAGTAGGAATATAAAAAAGGAAAAGAAAAACAAAAAAAAAATAAATAAATAAAAAGAATATAAAAAATATAATAAATAAATAAACATTTTTTTTTTCATTGCAATTTTGTTGTCATTTATTTTCATCGTTTTTGTTTGCTTTTTACTGCACAAAGATTCGTATGGCACGCTATAAATGCATTTCCAATTGCAATTGCAATTGTTTTTTTTTTTTGTATCTGTATCTGCATCGGCATCTGTATCTGCATCTGAATTTATATCTGCAAATGAATCTGTAAATTTATTTGTATTTGTAGTTGTATCTGTTTCACTGTTTTTTTGTTGTTGTCATATCTTTAATTGTTTCAATATGTGTATCTATAAATGTATTTCGAGATATATCGATGGCAATATGACTGTATAGATGTATGTTTTTGTATGTGTGTCCTTTAATTTAACTGCAAACAAAATGTAGGTGAATCCATATTTTTTGTATCTGCGAAAAGTGTTTTTCCTTCTCATATTTATGCAGTTTTGTGCCTTCAGTGTCATAAGTATCCATTTATGCAATTTACTTTGAAAAAGTTCAATCAGTTTAAGTCCTCTCCTTCTCATTTTTTCCAGTATCTTACTGTACTTGTATTGAGAATATCTGTATCTGCTTCTGTAAAGATGCATCCACATCTGTTTATTTAACTGATTTTGATTCTGTATCTGTATCTGTATCTGTACCTGCACAAAGTGCAGCTCATTGGGACTTTTAATTTTTAATTAATCTACCATTGAGTGCTACTCGAAGCATTACGAGTAATATTTCCTCATATGAAAGTGCATATTTTTTATACTATTTCATAATTAAGTTCTACATGGAAGTATACTGAATACTTTTGATGGTTTTGCAGCACTATAATTAATGTTTATTTGCTTATTATTTTACGGATATCTTCAGAACGCCGCTGAATATGTATCCTTCCTTGAAATATGCATTTATTTCGCTTATCTTAAGGACAACATCACAACCACGAACCTTGTCCTATAACATTATATTCAGCTATATAGTATAGTAATTAGATCTGGCCGGTTTCGATTTTGGTTAAAGTTCCTCAGTTTCTCTGAACCGATAGGTTCGTGTATTTGGTTATCTTGCAGGTTAGAGTTTAAGCTCTAAGGACTAATAAATTCTGAATCGAACCAGCTCAGAGGGTATGGACTTGAACCGGCTCGCATAAAAGAGTTTTTCTCCTATTTGCCAAGCTTGTGGCTTGAATTTAAAAAAAAAGCTATTGAGGAAAACTACTGTAAAATCTGCAGCTAGCAGTATGCAAAAAGAGATAATAGTAATAAAAATAAAATTATTTCTAATATAGTTGCATAGCATACCCATATCCATCGAGTGAGTTGCGCTGCTGTTGCTGCTCCCTCAGCTGCAGCTTTCGCTCGGCAATTTTCTTTTGCTCCTCCTTCTGCTCGAGCTGCTCCTTTTGATGCTGCTGCTGCTGTTGCTGCTTTTTGCGATGTTGCCGATCCTCGCCGAGGCCGTACAGTCCCGCAACGGCTGCCATCGCAGCAACTATTTAATAATAATTGCTGCTGCTGCGGCTGTTGCAAGCTTTTTTCGACACCAAATAAAGCACTTAACACTGGATGCGACTTTTGTGGCATTGAAAGGTTTCAATTTCTGTTTCTGATCGACTGTTGCTGATTGTTGTATTTATTGTTGTCGTTGCTGTTGCTTTTGCTGTTGTTGTTGCTGCTGTTGTTGCCGCTGTTGTTGTTGTTGCTGCTGCTGCTGCTGTTGTTGTTGTTATTGTGTTTGTTGTGGCTGTTGTTGCTTGAGCCGTAGCCATTTTAGCTATTTAGCATGTAATTTTCACATTTGATTTGCTACACTCGCAACTGTGGAACACAATAAAAGAGCATGGTAAATGCATACAGCTGCTACTGCTGCTGCTTTTGTTGCAATGTTAGCTCCACGCCGCTGTTTTGATTGCAACTAAGCCTGCTGCAGCCGCTGCTGTTATCGCACCGCTAAAGCAAAGCCGCTGCTTTGATTGCAGCTAAACCAGCTGCTGCTGTGGCTGCTGGAGAAGGAGAAATCTAAAATTCTGGCGACAGGCAGGCGACTGACTTTTGTTTGAATTTTCGCTTTTGCCCTTGTGATTTACGCTTTGTTTTTCTCGTACCACAACCGCAACAAAAACCAGGAGCAAAGCAGCTCAAAAAACTTGAAGGCTGCTGCTGCTGTTTGTCATATCAATTTCCGCTGTCTGAGCAGCAATTGCAAAATCGTGGCATACCTTGCGGCGCCAAAGTCAAAAGTTGTTTTTTTTTCTCTGTATACCCTTTAGTCTGGAAATATGAAGTGTAGAAAGGAAATATCTTCGATCCCACATAGTATATTTATATTATTGATCAGGGAGACGAAACGAGTCGACATAATCAAGTCCATTCGAACATCTGTCTGTCCCTCTGTCTGTTTTTAGACAAATTAGTCTCTCAGTATGGTATAAAGCCAAATGTTTTGGTCGATCCAACTATATTTTGATGCTGCCATTCAAATAAACTATTTGCTTCAGATGTTTTTGTATGATAGATTTTATTATTCCACATGTATTGCCCGAATATATACTTCAAATTTTTAAGAAAGGACTAGTATATGGTATACCTGCTAGACGAACAATCGTCTAAAGTTAATTAATTTAGCATACATTTCCAATTGCATTTTGCAGTATGCAACCTTCGGTGCATCAAACTACTTTTCCAACTAGTTTTTTTCTTATTTCTTTTTTGTTCTTTATGTGCGCAGAAATCAATTAGCAAACCCTTCACTTTCAAAGCAACCAACCAGCCAACCAACCAGCCAACCAACCAACCAAGCTGACAGGGTCTCTGAATTGGCTCATATTTATGGACTGATTATGAAAGGCGCTTGCGTTGCGTAAGGTGCACGTTGCGTAACGTAACCCAACGTAACGAAATTTTGTTAATGTTAATGTCCATGTTAATGGCGTAACTGTAGCTGTAAATTCTGCCATTACGTATACAAGTACAAGCAAGAAAGCCATGTAATTGCAATAATATTAAGCATATCTGGATACAATTTTCTATACCAATCAAAGGCTACATGAATAAACCACAGCAAATCAAAACGAATCGAGTCGAATCAAGTCGAATCGAATCGAATGGAATCGTATATATCGCCAGGCAAACACACTCGCACAACAATATTGGAATGAACACACATTATCGCATCAGTCGCATCTCTCATACTATTTGTCACTTGCACGCAACAGAAAGACACACACAGTGAAAGAAAGGACATTAAAATGTTAAAATGTACTGTGGGGCTGGCAATTTTAATGAAACAAAAGATGCCTCAAGCCATGCAGGTGAAATATTTGCCTGCAATGAGCATGTATGACATAACGAAATAGCATCCATATTAAGAGTATTTTCCTCTGGCAATTAAATCTCTACTTTTCCGGAAATGCATAATAATCTAAACAAAAGGCATTGCAGTATCAGTTATCGGCTTTAATTATAATTGTGAAGGTTTGTTTAACTATAAAACTGTAATCTTCTTGACTCAAGCTTTTCTAATAGGAAATAACGGACTGCTTATTATATTCTATTCTATTCTATCCATTCCATTCTATTCTACTCTATTCTATTCTATTCTACTCTATTATATTCTATTCATTTTCATTAAATCATCGACTTTACGACTACAATTATATCTATAAGAAAGGCAAAAACTGACAGGGAAAAATATTTTAAAAGTCATGTGAAAGATATCCTTTAAATAAAAAGGACATATTATTCATACAACCGCTTTGCATTTGGCCTACTTTTTTTAACGCTGCTTTATATAGCAATATGGCTCGATCTTCATAATTGATAGCCATGAATATAAACACATCTTCTCACACCTAATTTTCTTCTGAGTATCAGGAGAAACAGAAAAGTTTTAAATACAATAATTTTTGAACCGGTTATAATAGTTTTCATAGACGGACAGATGGAAAGACGGATATGGTTATATCGATTAATTATTACACATTGCGTGTCAGGATTATATATCCAATTTAAAAAATTTATAGTGAAAAGTCAAATGCTGATCCCTTAAGAATCGCTTCTTAAATTGGGCAAACTTAGTTTTTTTTTGGAATTAAACAGAATTGAATAGAACGCATCCTGACACCGTGCGGGCAGAGTTTAATAGACCACATAACGAGCAAACTAGAAAAGGTGAAAATTGGGGGTGAAGGGGTGTAAAAAGGGGATGGGGGAGGTGAAGTAGGCGTTGCCACTTGTCGCTGGCTTTGCTGGCACTTTGAAAATTGCTTCCGTGTCGAAATTGAGTTAACAATGCTCGGCTGGCTGCTCGGCAGGTTGCCAGGGTTGCTGCTGCTGGAAAGGGGGTTATGTGGAGGGGAGAGGGGGGAGGAGGGGATGGCAAGTGGCAAGTGGCAGGTGAAATAGCTTGCAATTTGCCATGACACGAGCTGTTCTATTGATTTATGCGCCCTCACACGTCGCGTATACGACATGTTGCTGCTGGAACTGCAACTGCTGGTACTGCTGCTTGTTGCGGCTTGTTGCCGTTGCAATAATCTGAGCGAGTGTGGGTCATTAAGTGCATAAGGGCTTAAAATGCAATGCAACGAAATACTTGCTACAGCGTCGTAAGCGCATTAGCTTGCAACCGATTCCCCACAATTTCAAGTGCAAGTCCAAGCACAAACCGGGGTCAGTTGAGGGTCGGGGAAAGGCCATGTGAAAAGCACCCTCTTCCCCCTCACAAGGTCAGGGTCAGAATGCGAGTCATAAATTGACAGAGTCAGGAAAAATCAAATAGAGACAGTTACAGGAAAAGCTCTCTCTCTTCCTTTCTCTCTGTCTCTCTCTGTGTATCTCGATTATGCATTCCATCACACTTGCGTTTAAATTTAATTAAGTGTTGATAATGATGGTTCGCATTTCGTGTCGATATTTTCCAATATTTCAAACAATGTTACAACCTGGTTTTAATCGAAATCCCTATGTGAACCGATTCTGTACTGGTTGTGATTGAGTCCTCTGAACCGGATCTTTAAATAATCAATATAGCTCATTTCTCAAGCTTGAAACGTTTTTTGCAAATATTTGTTGCTTAATAAAAAATACTACAAAATAAATTGGAAAACTAAACGAACCATTGGTTTAGTTTTAACTGGTCTGGGAACCGAACTCACCAGATTCGAATCCTCGATGCGAACCGTTTGAGGATTGTGTCTTCTCTTTCTTCTAAAAGAGCAGAATTTAATTAGAAAAAAAAGAGGAATTTGAAGTTGACTCTCGTCTAGCCGATTTTTTTTTGACTAGCTTGCTAAAATTAAATTAAATTATTATATAATAATATAATATAATATAATTAAATTATAATTAAATAATTACTTGGGGACTGATTATTTAGGTCTTTTGTGTTCATTTTTCAGAATATTATCGATAAGTTCAATCACAATGCGTAATCGATATTTTATAAGCATGCCTCGCACACTTCCTTAATGGAATTCGTATTTTTTTAACAGCAATTGAAAGCTTATAGCTTAAAAGAATATTATCGATAAATTTGATAGTAAAACATAACCTATATGTTATCGGCTTGCCTTCAATAAAGTAGTTTTTACCTTCTGCAGTAAGTGCAACAATCGAAGGCTAATCAGGATTATCATTAAAATTAAATATGCTGGTGGTTATCGACTTTCATCTGAACTTATTTAACTTGTTATTAAATTAGAATAAGCTAAATAAAATGAGAGTGTATGCTAGTTTGAGTGTTGAAGCAGAAAATGCGCGTCGAAGCGCGAGTACTTGCCCCAAAGCAGCCTGCCGCACCGCTGCCCCTTAACCCACCTCCCCCTGCTCAGCTAGAGAAAAGAGCATTTAATTGAGCTGTGCGCTAATTTGAAAGCGACGATGCAACGCTCATTGAAAAGGGGGCGTAGTCGCCGCTTGTTGTAAGAGTTTTATGATGGGAAAGCTGGGGAAACCCCCCGTCCCGGAGAGACCCACATAATGTGTATTTAATGCGCTTTTAGCAGCACCGTCATCATTTCGGCCAGCCAACAGGTAAAAGGCAACCACTCCATTCTCCGCTCCGTCCCTCAGGCCGACCACTGGACCACAGAACCATTGAACCGCCCACTATATCTGCTGTAGAAGTAGCTCGATCTGTGCAGAGTAATTAATGTTTATGTGCCATAAATCTGTCAGCTGCCAAAGGCTAAATGCGCCTCTTCCCCCCTTTCTCCCTCCGGGAAAAACAGCAGCTCTCTTAAGCACTGGCGAAATGAATGCCAAATGTGTAAAGCAAATGTTTAAACAAAAACATTTTCATACACTTCATAATAAAATAAATAAAAAAAAAAATAGAAAATAGAAAATAGCGTACAAATTCAACATTTTAGTTCATAAATTGAAATTACGTAAAACAAAACAAAAAGCAAAAGCTGAGAAATTATTACATAAGCATGAATGTTTTCATAAGCCAAAACTTTATTTTTTAATTGACACAAAAATTTAAGCCAAATTCTGTTTTTTTCGAGGTTTTCCTCAAACTTCAGTTGAATTTTATGTATATTTTTAATTTAAGTCTAGTTACGAACCGATTTCATGAAAACTATATTTCTATTTTACTTGGTAGTTGTTACATGATAACCTTAAAAAATACATTTCTCGGAAAAGTAATTTAAATTTGTTTGTGGTTCAGTTTTCATTTCCCTTGAACTTTATATTCTGCCTTATTTTTTGAAGGTAAGAATTCTTGGAAGCATTGCAAATGTTTCCCATTTTAATAACTTCTTCTTATTCCGAATGCATTTTATGTGGAACTTTAATTCTAGTGACATTTCAGTTAAGAAATCCAATTAAAAAGTCACTGACAATCAATAAGCAAAAGGTCGAAATAAATAAATTTTAATTAAATTAAATTTTTCGGGAAATGCTGCCAGAAAACTAATTATTTTACAGTTGATAATAAAATTCTTTGCAATTGTGCGGCTAAATTATTATAAACTCAACAGTTAGGAAAGGCTATCTGCTGGGCGCCGAAGATTATATACCCTTGCGGCTCGTCATAACCTTTATAAATTGTTTTAAATTTATTTTTTTTGAACGATTGTTTCGGTGGCAGCTATGTGATATAGAAACAGGATTTTGATCATAGATCAAAAGTTCATATTTAAGTCGAACTTTTATTTTTATTTTAACAAAAAAAAAAAAAATGTTCTCTTGCATAACAGCTGTAGACACACATTGACATTGACAGCTAATTAGAACCGCTTATATTACCATTACCATTTTCTTTAATTTGTGAGGTCGAAGATGCCTCCATCAACGTAATACACATTTCGTGAGCAAGTCACAATACCCTCCAAGGGAATATAATTAAATATTGAATTTAAATCTATTTGAACAGCTGATATGTCAATATTTTATTACGATTAAGCCTGCAGATATGAACTGATTCAAAAGCTAATTTCAAAGTGTTTTAAATTATTTATTATGTTTTTTTTTTTGCAGAAACGTTTTTTAAAACTTTAGGAGGTACATAAATTCCTATTGAATTACAAGCGATTCATGTGAAATATGTTAACAGTGAAACTAGGTTAACATGACAAATTTTTGGTGGCAGACTAATGGCACCATTAGCTAACATTTTGGGTAACATATATTTAGAATTTGGAGTAAATTTGTCATATCCTTTTAATAAGCGTAATGAATGTGAAAAAAGAATAGACGACTGACTGGCTAACGGCAGCAACAGCAGCAACAGCAGCAGGAAAATACGAGGCCGAACCCTCGATTATTATTATTTGTGTACTCGTAATTTATGCTGTGACAGGAGTCTAATGCAAATGGGTTTTCTCTCTCTTCCTCTTTACCTTTTGATCCCTCCGCCCCCGGAAATTTTTCCCCTTTTTTCTCATATCTCATTTTTGTTTCTAGTACAGTTTTCGCTATCTTCTAATATGCAGCGCATTTTCCTCATTTTCCGCGAAATGCTTTGAAGCAACAAACAAAACATATGCATAATTTATACGCATTATAAAAGGACCGTGTTCTATACTGTACACTGTATACTGTGTACTGTATACAGTTTCATTTTCAGTTTCAGTTTTCAGGCTCTATATACATATATAGGACCCAATCTGTACGCTTAAATATAACCCATGCCGCCTCCCCTCCCGAGTCCCAGGGGTCCCATAAAGAACTCCAAGAGCTTCGTTGCGGCTATGCAGAAATTTATTGTTTCTATGCACAGTTTTGCGACTTGTGAGTGTTCCAATTATTTATAAACATTCATTTATTTTTTGTTTTCTCTTGTTTATCTTGTGTTGTTTTTTTTTTTATAATTTAGGGGGCGTATCTGTATTGGTTTACTTAAGGGGGCGTGTCGTTTAGTCCAATTGGCTTGATTGATTACTGGTTAAATGAAGCGCAAAGGATGCACAAAGTGCAAGTCTAACTTTGCGCTCAAATGTATGCTACACTTTTTTCCGTTAATTATTTCTTGCTTATATCAGTGTGTGTATGTGTATGTTATGTGTGCGTGCTTAGCCATTTGCATGCAACGACGTCTAAACGAAAAGCATTTACAGCAAATACAACAAATTTATCGATTAGTAAATGACAGAGAAATGCCAACGAACACGACAACAAATTGGAAATGACAGACAAGCGCCGACAAATATCAGTCCTAACCCAAACTTATGTATAAATATACATATATATACTACCCGTATATGTGTGTTTATGTGTGTGCAGGTAAACTTCAACCTGCTCCTCCGTAAAACTTCCCTCACATGTCCAGCACTGCCCCATTGTGTAAATAAAGCAAATGAAATGAACAAAAATAAAGAAAATCATTGGAAAATTGTAGCTACCCAAGTGTAGACCCTGTGCAGTTTATAGGCTTTATACACCTTTATACCGAGCTATCCTTGCCACGCCCACATAGACATTTATCTGATTATTTATGGCAAATATTCTTCTCGATACAGTTTCCTTTTAATGGTAATTAAAGCTTTTTACTCTGCTTTTAAAAGAGTTTTTCACATTTGTGCAAACATATGTGAACTTTAGAAAAGGAAACCCATTTAATTTCATACAAAGTACAAATAGCACTTTGTAACCTTTTTCCTTTCATTTGTATTGAAAATATAAATGCAGCATAGGTTTAAGACTGATTTTTATTTAAGGTCGATTTTCTGAGATCAGAATCTAGAGACTCTTAAATCTTAGATTTGACATTTTTTAATGCTGTTTTTTTAATTTAAATACCTTTGAGGTTAATATTGCATTGAAGGAATTTATCTCTGACATCTCCTAAAAATAAAGCATACATGTATATCTATCGAATAAAGTAAATATTTTTCGCCAGTCTCTCTTTCTATGCAAATTAGTCTCTCCTTTTCTGAGTTAAGAGAATGAAATTTGACATGGAGTCTTATCGAACGCACAAAAGTTGCTAGATCCGATCAGATCAGATTTCTATATCAAATAGTTGCAATAGGATTACTCAATACAAATGCTGTTTTTGCATGGAATACTTCTTGTTTTGACCAGGTATCTTGACTAAAATTCCAATTAAGATAAGAATGTTTGCTATCTAGTTTCAAGGAAATATGAAAATAAATAAATTGAAAAACAATTTTCAAATGGTTTTTCCAGTTTGCTTAATAGTTTTGGCTTGAAAATGTTGCTGTTCAAATACAATTTGTCAGAAAGGTTTGCTCTTATTTTATTTTAAAAATTTAGATTAATGCACAGCGGTATCTAAAAAGAAGTTAGATAGCTTGAGAGTTTCTATAGCAGCTATTATATAAAGTTGTCCGTTGTTTATTCACTGCCGGACTAGTAAAAAACAGACGGACATGGCTTAGTCAACTCATCTTATCGTTCTAATCAAGAGTTTACATACTTAATGGAGTTTTAGATGTCTTCTTTAATATATTTCAAATTTATTAAAAAAATTATAATACCCCCTGCAATGTTAAAAAAAAGGAAAAAGATTAAGTGAAATCTTGCTTCTTTTGCGTTTTACATAGTTTAGAGTTAATTGAAAAAGGAAACAGCAATAAGAAAATTCCATATTTTTAATGAATATCTTTTGTACACCCTTGTTCTATGTAAAAAAAAGAAAAATGTAATGAAATCTTAGCTTTTATTGAAATATTATAGCTTGAGCTTGTAATTAAATGTTTTTCCCTTTACAATTTTTGCATGGGAATGGCGCACACAGCGTATACGCAATAAAGGTGGAATTTTTAAATAGAGGCTGAGACATTTGAGTTGAGTATAAAAGACAATGAATGCAATTTTCAATTAAAATCTGTTGGAACTAGGGGAAGACAGGCAAAAACACTGAATAAAATTGAATATTTAAATTTGCATAGTTTTTGCATGAAAATATATGTATATGTGTATATATATGTGTGTACGGATATTTGCTAATGGTAAATGCAGATATGGATATATACATATTCGCTATGTAAATAAATTGGGAATTGCAACTAAAATGCATTTGAGAAAGTGTAAGAGAGATGGAACGCAAAGAGATAGGAAGAGAGAGAGGGAGAGAGAGACAAGTGAAACAAATATAATGCATATTTAAAGAGACATCATCGACAGGTTTGGACCCAAAATTTGAGAGACTGGGAGAAACAAATACTGCATTATTGACGAATTCAGAGCCATCACATAATTGATTAGGCCTTGCCCAAATTAACCTTAATAAGCAATTCCATTGAACAACTAGCAATAAAAGGCTATTCTATCTTTATTCCATCTATATATATCTGTTGTCAGCCATAAGTGATCGGATCCGGCAGCTGTCAGCATATGTGCTGCATGCAACAAGAAGCAAAATGCATACCAAATTTAATTTCCCTTGCTCAAAAAGTGGCAGCCTCGCAGACAGATTTATATCGTCGCTTAATATCTTCTTATCAACTTGTTTTGGCCTATTTTCCAGTGCATTCTTCTTTTTAAAGTTCAATTCTGACTAAAGGTGTACTTAAAACCAGAGTGCAAGCCACTAGCTAGCTTCTTTTAGGCAAAAAAACCTTTTAGACTTTGCTCTTAGCACTGTAAAGCATTTGACCAACTTCCGTTGGCCTCTGTTTTTTGCAGTCTGCTCAAAGCGCTGTCCGAAAATGAAGGAAATTGCAAAGCCCCAGCTACACACACTCTTAGACACATACACGCATGCCACAATTATATACACATACACTTACACATATACATATACATTTACATATATGGCTGAAAGAGCAAAGAAGTAACAAAAATGTTCTACTTGATTTCAGAGATGCCCTAGAAAGTAATCAAAACTACTCATAAATTAGCTTAGAAAATCAAAAATTCTCTGTCCGAGCTCACTGTATATTGAATAGAAACCTTGAATAGAAAATACTAATTTTAAAACTTTTCTAAACACTTTCTAGGTATCTTATTTTGAAATAGACACCAATTAATATTTTTAAACTAAAACAATTTCAGTAAGGTCTTCTTTATCTGTTACAGTTCAATGCGCAAACATAATCCAAGCAGTTAGCAGGATTATAAAACTGTAAATAACTTAAATTAAGCTGTTTTATTTACTAAACGTTTTCAGTTTTGTTGTAGCATAACGAACCTGTTTTCAACATGAATACGATACCGAGGTATTAAACAAGAACAAAATTTGTTTTAAGCGTTCCCAAAAAAGTTTTCTGCTCTCTTTAGCCCCTTTTTAGCCTGGCTTGCCACAAAACTCGTACAAAAATTTTTTAACTAATTGTCCAGGCTTTATACGAGCGCACACTATACTACCTCATATATGGATGTGTCTAAGAGTCTGTGTGAGA
The DNA here is from genome assembly GCA_018150835.1 of Drosophila repletoides. Taxonomy (NCBI): domain Eukaryota; kingdom Metazoa; phylum Arthropoda; class Insecta; order Diptera; family Drosophilidae; genus Drosophila; species Drosophila repletoides. Next base: position 9,590,735 of record JAECWQ010000225.1, on the reverse strand, counting down.
GTGTGCGAGTGTGCGGGTCAAAGAGAGATTGAAATTCATAAAAGTGCAAAGGTTACAAAGTTGCCTTTACACTTTGTTTTCGTTTGTTTTTATCGTTGTTCTCGTCGTTGTTGTTGCTTTTGTTTGTGCTCCCTTTGTTGTTGTTGTGGTGAGTCTCACACGCAACTTTTAGTTATTGCTTTAGTTGTTGTTGTTGGCATTTTTTTTGCGGCTTGCCACGTGGTCGCTACTGGGTGGGCATAGATAATTGGCACACACACACACACACACATACCACACACAACTAGCCACACTCAAAAGAGGGAAGGGCCAAGAAGGACACGTCAGCTGGCCACGCCTTCACTGCAAGCGGCTAGAAATATTCTTTTTATACCCTTGCACGAGGGTATTATAATTTTGTCCCAAAGTGTGTAATGCAAAGACGATGTGTCAATATAGCCATAGCCGTCCGTCCGTGCGGATCAAGTATGTTGATTTCTTACCCAAGCTCACCAGCTTGAATTTTTTTATTTTTGTTTACAGTCTGGCAAAAAGTTATAGCTATATTATATACAAATATTATATATTCTATAAAAGTCAGACCACTCTATATAATAAGTGAAGTATCTGCTGCAAGAGTAAGGGTAGCTTTCCTTACTAAATTTCTTTTAGTTTTGAAGGTATTTACAAGTGATTTTAATTTGTATTTTAATTTATAAAGTATTTAAAATGACAAGGGTATTCAATCTTCGGCAAGATGTAGATAACATTTATTTTTGGTTTTTTATATTTTATTTGCGCTTTTTTCTTGGGCTTTGCTGTAGTTTGTTACCTTGTCGTTGTTGTAGTTGTTGATGTTGTTGTTGCACAGTTTTACAATTAATTTACGACAATTTAAATTTAAGTGCATATTTTATAACGGTATCAGCAGCAACAATAACAACAACAGCAATAAAACGACGAGCGACAACAACAAAGCAGCTGCAATTACTACAGCGGCGCCCCAAAAAGTATGCAGCAATTTTTTCGTTTCCCCCACCTTTCCTTTCACATTGCCATGCCAAATTGCACAACGTGACAGGGCCACTGTGTGTGTGTGTGTGTGTGTGTGTGTATGCGTTTCGTTCTGTATTTCTAATTTCACATTGTTTTTGTTGTTGAAGGACTGCTTCTATTATTTTGTGTGTTATTTTTGGCTTGCTTAATACCATTAAAACTTTTTGTCTAACAGACCGAAACCAACAACAGCAGCACAACGGGGCTTTTACGGGAGAGGGGGCAGAGGGAACTGACTGTAGGATGAGCCATGGGGCAGCAGCTAAGGGAAAAACTGGTAACAATGTTGCTTGTTATTAACATTTATAGTTTCGTGTCGAGGCGAGGCGAGGCGAGTCTAGTCGAGAGTTGATTCGAGTTGAGTTTTAGTTGAGTTGGGCTGTGAGCTGTTTCCTGTTCTGTGTACATATCTCTTCTCCTTTTTTTTGTCTCTTTTCTTTACTCTCTCTCTCTCTCTCTCTCTTTCTCTATTTCTGTTTAAAAAATTTGGTAAACTGTTTGCTTGCACTGAAATTAGAGCTAAAAAACTGCTGGCTGCCGCTGCACGTGACATTCAATGCTTCGATGTGGACATCATGTTATTCTTCAGCATTTTGACCAACATTTAATTAAGGTAAGTGCATAACAGAAATCAATGAGCCTACAAACGCCAACAAACCACAATTAAATTTACCCAACAAAGAACTGACTTTAATCAATAACAAACTCGAGCGAACAGTGTGCCGAGCAGCGTGCAACGTTGTGGCCAATCAACTGCTAAAAATTATTCAATAAATTTTTCCTTTGCGACATTTTGAGCCTTATAAACTTTTAATATTTCAGCTAAAAAGTAGAAATCTTGCAGCTCAACGAAAATTCTATAGTTTTCGCAGAGGTCTTTTGCATCGAAAATATATAAAACTGTAATTAACCGTGAACAGCTCTAAAAGTAGACAGTTTTCCAAAATCCCAGAATCCTTTCACATTGTTTGGTTCATATATATATCGTGGGGTATCACGAATTCCCTCAGTCATTTTATGGAGTCCAGCTAGTGACTTTTCACTGGTCACTTGCCCAATTTGCATTATATTTCTAGCTTTTCTCTTCCATTATTATCTGAATTTTTGCACATGTTTCCATTAATTGTAATTAAGTCAGGAAATGCCTAATTTTCTTGACTTCTAGTCTACCTAGCTTACCACTGGATTGGGTACCATTAGATGACTGTAAAATTTTAGAATAAATAGGGCTTAAATTAGATGAAGTTTTAAATTTGTGGCTTATATTTCAAAAGGGGAATGAACTTCTATGCTTCGTAAGTAAATTCATGTTTGCTTGATGAACTACTACGTGAAAGTTTCTGCCAACTTACTTGGCCGAAAATCTTCCAAACATGTTAAAATGTTAAATTATTTGAAAAGTTTTCTCATAATGAGCGCGCTTGAGTTAATGCCAAAGTTAAAGCCATCAGAAATTGAATATTTGCTTAGATAGAATACTAATAAAGTTTACACTAAAACATCGTTAATATTTCAGTTGAGCAACAAACTTGCATTCATAGAGATTTATTGATTTATCCACACTGTAATAGTTTCCACCCAGAGCCATATAACCATGATTCTTATTTTGAAAGTGAAAAGTTGACTTGATGTTGTTTATGTGTAAAAAAAGGGTATTTGGGTAAATGTTACAATATTGGAAAATATTTTGCAGTAGATTTAGGATCTTTTAAATATATACAAACGTGTATAAAACTCTATTCACTGCAATACATTTTTTTAATTTGATAATATGAAAAAGCATTGTCAATATTTCTCTCAATATTTTTCATTCTGCTCAGAATACATTGATTGTTTTTTATCACAAAGTATTCAATACCTTATATGTTTTCATTTCAATTGGTAACTATAGCTTTTCAAATTTCATTATATCCTTACAAAAGTATGGACGCATGTCTGACCCCGTAAAGTATATATATATATATATATATATTAGTGATCAAGACGATGTGATAAGTCAGATTCATCAGTCTGTTCTATGTAAACGAGTTGTGAATAAAATTTGGTTTAGAGCGTTTGAATCATTTAAAAAAAACAGCCGGATCGGGTGACTATATCTTATAACTGTTTGCTCCTACAGTCTAAAAGCTTTGTTTTCATAAACTCTCAATCGAGTCTCCAGCTGTTTTGAGCAAACTTTCAAATGAGCAATGAGCAAACTGTAAATGCATTATCTAAATCGGATTACTTTTTTTTCGACTCCTATAAATAACCCTCCTTTAGTAAGGACTCCTTTCACATTTTTAGGAAAGATTGAAAAAGAAAAGAAAAAAATGTTATACTAGAATTAAGGAATTTATATTGCAGAATACTGAAGTTTCTAGCTAATTTATGATAAATTTATGTTACTTTCCTACTTTTACAGAGCTTACTTTCCTTGGGTTTACTTTTTGTGATGTAAATGTTCTGCATGATGTTGCACCTGCCCCACAGGCCACAATCTTTTTATGGCCAACACACACACTCGCTTACAGACATACATCTATATATATTTATGTATGTATGTATATGTATATAGTTGTTTGGCATTGGCGTATTTTATGTTAATTTTTATTGCTCGCTGCTTGCTGATTTTTATTATTATTCTTGTTCTTTTTCTTGTTGCTGCTGTTTAATTTCTGTGGCTTATTTGTTGTTGCCATTTGAATTAATTTTATTTATTTTTGGGTTTTTTCTTTTCTTTTCATTCTTTTTTTTGGTACTTTGTTTATTTACTTTTGCTTAATTTGACGTGGCGCTTGTTGTTGTTAAATTTTACCAGCGAAAATTAAAAAAAAAAAAAAACATACATATATATATATACACATAAACCCAAACATACAATTATAGACAATCCGCCTAAATACACGCAAAGCTTTTCATTGTCCTTTTTTTTTTTCTTATTTGCCAGTATAAAGCCAGCCGCAGCGAACCACGCAACTAAAAGGAATCCTCTTTTGGTTCGGGCTTGCTAGAGCTCTTCCTCCTCCCCGCTAACTCTCATCATGCTACCCTCTCCTATAACATTCAGCGCGAATCGCAAATGGAAGCTGATTTGTATATTTTCTAGAAACATTTGCTAATGCTTTAAAATCAATTCCATTCCTGTCTTTCAATTTTATATAGTTATATTGACAGAGTTTCGCAATTATTTTGAAAAGAGTGGCATATTTTTATCACTAAGCTTTATATGATAATGCTATGTACAAATATCTTCTGTGCTGCATCGATTCAACATAAATAAAAAGTAAAGCATACTTTTTGGCGTTGGAATCAAAAAAAAAACTTTACTAGTTTGAAAAGAATTAAAGGAGTTTGAGAATTGGGCTCTGCCGATTTTAAAGGCTTGTTTGCTGGGTAACTTCCTTTTATGGGAACTGGTTCGAGATACTTTTAATATATGCCAATGTAATCAATACAATCTGGCTAAAGAATTTCTTCCCTTTGGCTTAAAAGGACTGGAGGGTTGGATTGTTGGAGAGCGAAGGTTTAGAGGTTAGAGCTGAGATCTATATTCTATCTTTGGTGTTGACTTTGGTCTTCGAGTAGCCCCCAATGCTTGCATAATTAAAGAGATGCTTCTTCGACTTCAATTGATTGGCTTGCGGCTGTTGCAGCTGCTCCGCTAACTTGGCTGATAGATGAACGCTCCCTTCAGGGCTGAAAGGGTGAATTGGGTTAGATTGGGCCGGATTTTGGGAGGGGTTGGCTTGGAGTGAGTTTTTGGTTCAGCTGCGACCTACAATTGCACACACAATCGAATCGAATCGAATCGAAATGCAGCGAAACGCAACTAAATCGAATTTCTATTTAAGCATTAATAAAAATCTCTGCACAAATCGAACACAAATATATATACATATATATATACATATATATATATATATATATATAAATATTTGAACTTGTTGCGATTATCTGCATGATTTGAGGCAAGTGAGATTTGCCTTTTCCTTTTACCAAAATTCGTTTTTATTTTTATATTTTGGGTCGCAGCACTTCTTTCTTTTCTTCACTGCTCCTTTAGGTTTCTTTTGAAGTCTGCGGGAGGAGAAACGGGGAAAAGAAGAGGCAAGAAATGCGCCCGCTGTGCCAGAATAATGCGAACAAGTGGATGAAAATGTTTGACACGGATAAAAGCAAAGTGCAGTCAGTTAGCCCAGTCAGCTCAATCTCTGTGTGGATACACAGAAGAAATAACAACAATTTCGTCATCAGTTCAACACCAAAAGCAAAGGTTTGAGTTATTCAGCTTGAAATATTTCGATGTAATCCCTAACAAATCCAAATGGGGTCAGTTTAGTAGACAATTTTAAAGAATTTGATTGTTTGTCTGTGGATTTAGTAGCCTCTGCAAGAAATTATAGCAAACTTAAGCGCTAAAAAACAATTCATGTGTTTTTAAAAATGAGCCAACAATTATTTTCGACACGACTTTTAAAAAAACGGGTTTTCATCTATCTCCAGAAATCTGAACTCCACAAATTTCCCTTTCCTTTTTTCGGTCGTATGAGCGGAATTTCGAAAATCTTTGTCGACAGTACGCAAAGATAGTTTGATCGCATGGAAAACAATTTAGTTGGATTTAACAGTTTCAATTGACTTTTGGGAATTAATATTATATTGTAATTCTTTTCCAAAAACGGTTAGTCACTTACACATCAGAGTTAAATATGGAACTTTTGTACTGAATTTGAAGTTAATCCTGATCGTTTTATATTGAACGATTGTTTCCTACTGTTGTGGAAATAGTCAAAATTCCTCTTTTTACAAAATACAACTTTTGCCGACTGGTCCTAACGACATTGAATCTAGTGACAGATTCTATTTTCTTCTTAAGAATATTTCGTTCAATATTTTTTTTCTGTGTACGTATCTGTTTGTTGTCTGGTGTTTGGTGTATAGTGTATGCCGTGCTGTGTACTGTCTTGTCGCTGCTTCCGTTTCCGCTAGAGCAGCACCAGCAGCAGCAGCAGCAGCTGCGTCAGTTGCTTGGCCTTTGGCGCAAAATTTGAAAATAATTTACAATGACGTCACCATGGCATGTAGCATGTGGTATGTGGCATGTGGCATGTGGCATGACAGCTAGAAGAGCTACAGCTTCTTCTACAGCTCGCTGCTTGCATAAATGTTATGTTTATATAACGTTGCAGAGGCTCATGCCGCTATCTTTTCCCTTCGTCCCCCCTCAAGTTAAACCAGCCTCCCACCAACGAAAACAAAAAAAAAAACACCTTAGACAAACATGGCCCACAGTGCGTATGCTTGACCTTCAAATTGGCTTGAAGCAGCCGATCAATAAGTTCTTGTATTTCCTTCTTTATTTCTGTTCTTTTTTTTAGTTTATTTTATTTATTTTATTTTATTTTTTTTTTTATATATTTCTACTGCTTGTTGAGTCGTAAAAAGAATTACGCAAAGGCCAAGTGTAAAAATGGGACGCAAATAAAATGTGGAAAAACAAGCAAAATGCAAAGAGAGCAAAAGAAGCACATCTGAGGTGTGTGTGATTGGGTATGTGTGTGTGTGTGTGTGTGTTTTGTTGTGTGTGTTGCGTTTATGTCAAATTAAAATCACGCAGCGCACGTGAAACCTGTACACACAGACATTGGGTCACGGCATATTAAAAACAAAACTCGACGCAGTGCGTAACTTTTGGCCAGGCCTTAAGCTGTTTGCCACACACTCACACACACACACACAGACCGACACACACATACAGACACACACTCTCACACACATATACTCCCCACACTCCCTACTACCCGTACTCCCCACACTCCACTTCTTAGTTCGTACTACTGCCAAAAATATATATGGCACATATTCGTAGAGCCTAGTCAGCAGTCAAAATGGAGAGCAGAGGAGACAAATGCAAAGTTAATGGAAACGCAAAGAGTAGCAGAGCGAAAGAGTAAAGAGTGCAAAGAAACAGCAATAACTGGGACAAGAGTCAAAGGAAAGTGGAGTAGTAGAGAAAAAAAAGACAACATTTTAAATTTAGTTAAACAGTTTTCTTCGTTTTTTTGTGTTCTTCGTTTTTAAGTTATATTTCCTAGTCCTGGAATATATTCAGAGTGTTTCCTAATAAAAATGCTTAGCTCCAAAGCACCAAAATATATAAAAATATATAACTAAAATATTTATTCAAAATTATAATTCTAGAATATTAAATATATTCCAAATTTTTTAAAGATTTATGTCTTTGTTGATTTGATTTTATTTTTTTTTTTTGAAAATCGAGTTGTTCTAAAGTCAACTTAAAATTTTCTCTGAAAAACATTTGATTGAAAAACGATTTCGAAACCGAGTTCGAAAAGTAAAAGTGTTTTTCTTGGAATTGAAAATAAGAAAATGCAATTTTCGAATCTTTCGAATTTTCAAAAACGTCCTGTTAGTAAGGAAACTAGTTAGCCAAGTTAGTTCATATTAAATCTAGACCGAAAATAGCAATTTAAAATTTCGAATCTGTGTTGCATCATTCTAGCAATATTTTCACTTGCTTAGAAAATATTTTCAGTTTGTTTATTTTAAGCACTAAATCCACTTACTCATTTCCAAATAAATATCATTTCTATATAAATTTACTTTTCGGAAGGAAAAACGATTCGAAAATTGTTTTTTTTTTTTTTGTTTAGAGTGTAAAGTATGTAAAATGCCGGATTTAAACTGAAAGAATAAAATTTGCATTGAATATAATATAATTAAAAATTATTGGGGAATACTTTACCACAAGAAGAAGACATACTCTATAAAATAATAAATTAATAATTTAATTAGTACAAAAATGTATCTAAGCCAAATCCACAACAAATTGAAAATGCTGTTTTAACAAAGCTTTTTAAAAACTTTCCAAAAACGTGCTGAAAGTGTAAACGAATAAAAAAAAACAATGAAAATCAGATGGAATACTCGGGAATGTATACATTTATTTACATTATAAATATATGCAGCATAACAGCAAAAAACCAACCACAATAAGAGAAACAACGTTAAAAACAGTCAGAAAATCAATTTCGAATTTAAAGCAGTTTGGAATGGGGGGGGAAAAGAAAAAAACGTACAGGAAAAATTCAAATTTTAATGGAGTTACCGTACAGGCTTTGAGCCTATTTTCATGAGGCATTCATTAGCACCACGCACCACGCACCACCGCACCACAGAGCCACATGAAAAACGAAAAAAAAAAAAAAAAGAAGAAAACAGCTAAAGAGCGAAAATGTGCGTGCGAATTGTTCGCAGTTCTTCAACTGCCCTTAACAGCCAATTGTTTTTGTTTTTAGTGGTTGGCTGGTTTGGTGGTTGGGTGGTTGGGTGGTTGCATGTTCAAAGTTCAATCAAAGTTAAGAAGCATTGCTTAAGCCAAGGCTAAGCAAGCGGCGCCGTCACGCCAGCTTTTTGGCTTAACACAAAAATGAGAGCAATAAAATGAAAAATCAAATATGAATTTCCAAGGAATATACAAAATTTTCAAAATCTTCAAATATTGAGTATGAATTTTAAAAATTATTTTATTTAAATATTTCATATTGGTTATTCTGCTAGGCTTATGTAATCCAAGAACGAAAGACCTAAACTTTGGGAATGGAAATTAACTTGGCTAAAATGTTCGTATTCATTAACTACTCCCCCAGCAGTCGTGTGGCAGTTGCAATGCAAATGCTACCTCGAGGCAAGTTGCTGCCTAAGCAAATTATGCTTGCTGCACGTTGTAAGCTGCACGTTGCACGTTGCAAGCTGTCAGTGCATTAATTAAGGTAAACAAACAAACGGCTGGAGCCTGCATTTGCAGCAAAGTTGCAAGCACTTTTTTATTGCATGGCAAATAAAGTGATTTAGTTTTGTGTTTTTCTTTGTTTTTTTTTTTTTTTGTTTTTGAGTGCTGTTTCTTTTGCTCAAGTATTTGCGACGCTTTAAACACCTTTTTTTTTGTTTTTCGGTTTGTTTTTTTTTTTTGCAGTTTGAAGTTTACGTGACACGCACAGGCAAAATATAAAAAATATTAGTATTTGAGTATAGTATATAAAAAAATATATAAAAAAAAAAACAAAAAATATACAATTCACACGCGCGCGGGAAACCGAATGTTGCACGCATCTGCCGGGCCCCGAGGCGGCCGCAGTGGAGTTTAAGCCGCTGAATCGACTGAGTGACTGACTGATTGACAGACTGACTGACTGACTGACTGACTGACTGACTGACTAACTGATTGACGATTTGACTCACTTTTTGACTATTTAACTGTTTGACTGACGACGACGTTAAAACGACGACAGCCGCCGCTTGGGCCAAAGCGCGCTACGTGAAACGCGATGAAACGTTGTGACGACGTGACTGCGACTGCGACGACTGAACGCTGCAAATGGAGCCCAAAAACCGATGCCGGAGTCCAATTCCGGCGTTGTTCCGAGGCCGTAAACGAAACCAAAGCCGAAACCGAATCGTGACAAGCTTCGGCTTGTACACACCCGACGCAAGCACGTGCGATTGCTGCAGTGACTCGGGAACAACTGCTGCTGCTGCTGCACTCTGCGTGTTGCGTGCCGGGCAGGTGCTGCTGCTGCGGCAACAACAACAGCGACAACAACAACTGCCAAAAGCAAAGGCAAATAGTTTTAGTGCCACTTGGCACGAAACATGTAAAGAACACCCAAAAAAACAACAAGAACGACAACAACAAATAAAAGCGGCAACTCGAACTCGGAGTCGGAGTCGGAGTCGGAGTCGAACTGGAAGTCGGACTACAGCTCGGATACGACTTAAGCAGAGGCTGAACAAAAAAATATTTAAACGAAACTCCGACTGGACATGCCTCAACAGCAGCAGAGGCGACAACAGCGGCAGAAACAGGCGCAGGAAGCAGAGGCAGACGTAGGATGCCAGGCAAAGGGGACAGGGAGCACAGGGGTAGAGGGGCAACGCAAGAAGAGGCAAGTCTAAAAGCCATGAACATGGAACATTGGACTGACCAAAGTCCGCGGTCGCGAACGAAACAAACTAAAGGGAACCAGGCGAACAGGCGACACTCAGACCGGTCAGCGCTCACTGAAGCGTGTGGAACGAACAACAACAACGAACCGCCAACAACAACAACATGTGTGGAGGCAAACAAATGCCGTTGGCTTTGAAGCGCCCAAAACGAAAGTAGGTGAAAAGTGTAAATGAAAAAGAAAAAGGAAAAACCAAACACACAAAGTGAAAATCGAATTGAAAGGCATTGGCTGTTGAGCATGTGTATAATGCTGGTTAAAAGCTAACACACACACACACATACAGAGAAAACGATTCTAGGAACTAAAGCTAAATCCATTACTGTAATCGCTCAGAAATTGGGATTTTCTAATATTCTAAATGTTATAAATTATTTCAAGTCTTTTTCACAAGTTGTTTTTTTTTTTTGCTATAGCTACCGAACTGTTAGAACCGTTTCGTAAAAAAAATTGGATTTTCAAAATGTATTAATTTAAGTGATTTTATGTCGATAAATTTTTTTTTAATTATTCAGTAATTTTTATTAATTTTCTTTTATTTTTCTATTTGTATTTGAAAATAAAAATCCTTTTCTCAAGTATTTTAAAAAAAAATATATATATATTTATGAGATATTTCCCCTTTTATATAAATATTTTGTATTTAATTTCTGAAAAGTTTTCATTTGTATTTTTTTTAGGTTTTATGGTGTTTTTTTTTTTTCTTTTTCTAGGTTTTTTGTAAGGCCTTTGGTACAGCTATATGATTAATATAATGCAACCACAGTTTTCTTGCTCTCTCTCATTCTCTCTTTCGGTCTGCCTTTTAATTTTTTCTGTTTTTGTTGCTGCTTTGCTTTGTGTCACGTGTGCACTTGAACGCGCCACAGGCGCCACAAAAGCCGCACAAACAACACCAATAATAATAACAACAGCAACAACAACAGCTCCGTGCGACTAAAGCGCACCCACGCGGCGTATGTGTAATGCAATTATTAATAAGTAAACACATAGACAAGCACACAAATATTCATTTCTAAGCCTGAAAGCTTTTGATGTAATAGTGAGCTTTTCCAAAGCTGAAAGCTCTCGTTTGCTGGCTAAAGCTTTCGAAAAATGTATGCACAGGGTGAACTGAGCCAACAAACGAGCACAACTTTCTTTGTTTGCCTGTTGACCTCAGTCACCTTGTAAGTGCAGCTTAAAAGCTCACATTTTCCAGCAAAAAAAGCTTTTCACAAAAGTTCTATCGAATTCACCAAAAATGGAAGCTTAGAGAAAAAGACAGCAAATAACGAATTTAAAATAAAGCCAAACCTCGCGCTAGCAACGGATGTCAGTCTATAATGTATAATGGACTCGTGAATCCAAAAACGAAATTTACAAATAGGGTTGCCGAGCTAAAAGAAACAAGCTAGATTTTTTACTTTCGTACCCTGTACGCTTTTTTTATTTTTGAAAGAGACTTTTCTAAACTCATTGATTCATCCGGGCGACGAGTTGAGTCAATATAGCCAAATCAAAATGTATGTTTACCTGTTGCTATGGAAACTACTCCCTCAGTTTTTAAGCTATATTGGCGTATGAAATACGGCACCTGAAACAGCTGGATCGGGTAACTATATAATTCAGCTAACATAGCAAGGAACAATCGAAACTATATCATATAACTGGATAATAGGAACATTGGTTGCAAAAGTTGTAGTAAGAAAACATTTTTGTTTTTCAAGATATCTTTATGAAATATAAAATATAGAAGTAAGAGTCAGTGTTCTTAATACTTGTTTTTACTCTATAGGAACAGACTTGTATTAGCTATAACAACCTTCAAATGATAATTTCAGTTTTGTAAAATGTCAGGATATGTAAAAGCTTACTAACTTATTCCTTCCCACTCACCCTCATAAAAAAAAACAATTAAAAAAGTTTTAATTTTTTAAATTTTGTAAATAGTATTATTTTAAGTATGAAGTACTTTTTAACGTTTAGAGTTGTTTTGTTTACTAATTATGGCTTATGGATTATTCAAAGGAAGCATTGAGCTATATGAGGGGCTTATATTTAGTCTGCTTATTGAGTTCAAGAAGAGCAAGATAATATTTCGAATTCATAGATAGTTAAAATGATTAATATTATAAGATAATATAATAATAATATCAATAATAGTTAGCCTACAATCTTATCGTTCAACAGCTTTAAAGTGAATTATAAAGTCCCTGGGGCTATAACATTTAGTTTTGTAGTTGAAATTGACTTACCTGCAGTATCAGAGGCATCCACATCAATGTGTTGGTAATGGAAATAGAGAAAAGGGAATCAAAGATTAGTTAAATATTTGAAAAATGGCAATGGAATGGGGGGAGTTCAGGTGGAAAGGAGTAAAGGATGAGAGCTAGATAAAAATGCAATTGCAATTGCGAAGGCTACGAGACAGCAATGAAAACAATAAAAAGCCTGAAGCGCATATAAACTGAGACAATAGAGAATTGAGAGATTAAATATTGAGAATTGAGAGATTGTTAAAAGCTCTTCCAAAGTTAGATTACAGTGGGGCAAACACACAAACACACACACACACACACACACAGAGAGACACATACCAGCAAGGTTTTATAGATTACTTTTTCTTTGTTTTTTTTTTATTTTTTTTTATCAACTTACCCGCCAGCAACAAGTATCATCTGCATGTTGCTCAGTCCTTTGTTCTTGTGCCGTGTGTATGGTGTGTATGGTTATGAATGTGGGTGTGTGTGCGTAGTATATCCTTCTTCACACACACTTACACACAGCAGTGCTCTTAACAGTTGGCTCCTGGTCTGCTCCTGGCCACATTGGCTGCTGCACTTGCGACTGCAACTGCAACTGCAACATGACGGCCAGCACTTGAATTTCTTTTTTTTTATATTTACACTTATTGTTAGCTTTGATTCACTATGATTGCGCCTGGCAACTCCATTTGCTTAGTTTATTTTTATCACTGCAACAGACACACATGCAGACACAGATACATCAATCAGCCAACAACAATAACAACAGAAATTGGCAACATTGTTTTTGGCCTTTAGCATCTTCATTCACATAATGCTCTTGTTAAATCTATCATTTTACAAATTGTACCTTTGGCAGGTAACAAAATAATAATTTGTAATACATTCTAGCCAAACATTTTATTGAATCTTGGCACAAAGTTGGAAGGCAGCCAATGGCTCGGGTTGAAAGTGAAGCAACAATATTGTTAAATACCCAACTTTTGCATATGGGAATTGTTAACGATTTTAGAAAGTTATTTTACGCCCTTGCACAGGATCATATATATATTATCATATATTATGCCTGTCTGTCTGTCTGTCTGTTTGTTTCTATGCAGACCACTCTCTTACTAGGCGAACTAAATCCTTCTTTTTGCTGCACGCAGCAACTTTATCAAAGATCCCTGGATTGAATAAATAGATTAAAGAACTGCCATAGAAACAATCAGTCCAAAAGTTGTTTCATGGAAAACTATTTTGTTTTTCAAAACAAAATAATAAAGTTTACAAGAGTTTATTTTTAAATCATACACAAAATTATTCCAATTTGAAAACTCTATCAATAGTTCGGTCTATAATAAGTAAACTAAGCAACAATATTCAAATATTTATATCCTTACTAGTTTTTTTCACATTTTAATTGGAATAATAATAGCATTTTAAAGGTTTTAAATAATAAATATATATATTTTTTTTAGCTGAAAACCAATTGAAATCGAATAAAATGACTCAACTTATTGAAAAAAGTTATTTCAAATTAAGTTAAGCTATCACTCTTGAGTTTTATAAAAATCTTTTAGCTTTCTATTAAAAATTGATCGAAAATAATTGGCAATGTTTTTAATAGGCAGAATCCATTTGGTAAAAGAGGAAAAAACCAATTAATTATCCATATAGCCTAGTTAAAGATAATAAAGTTGAAATTCGCCTGCCAAACTGTCTCAGTTCCTGCTCGTCATATTAAATATTCTTATATTATTTGTTAAAATTTCTATTTCCCTATGGGATATATTTAATAATTAATCTCCACAGGATTTAATTTCGGTATGAGAAGCCAAATTTTTGACTTAAGCTCTACTTATCTCTGGAATTGGCTTATATTGTGTACCAGAGATATATATTTTAAGTGTAATCTTCTTAGACCCAGACAGAGCCAAGATATCCGTAAGTATTTCTAATTTGAGGTGTCAAAAGTATAGCTGAAACTGAGACAAAAACAATATTTTTAAATTTATTTCTGACATCTTTTAACCTTCTCGATCGTAAAACTACGATATGCTTGTGACCTTAGAGATTGGTATAGATTGGCTCCAACAACCTCAATAAATGAAACATTATTTAAAAATATTGAATAATGTTTTTCAATTCAACGTTCGAACTAAAATTATAATCCTCGATGCATATTTCCAAACCAAAACAGGAAGTGATGCTGATTTCCAGGATATTTATTTTGTTTTACTTTTGCACAACTACAGCAATAATAAGGATTTATTAGATTTCTAAGCAGACTGAAGCCTCCTATAAAGTGTTAAAACCAAAATATTGTTTACAGTTTGCTCATATAATAAACTTTGTGAAACTTCTTGATTGAAACAACTCAAACAGAATATACACATGTTTAGCTGCACTGTGGTACACACGTAGTACAAATATTAGGTTATTTAATACAGAACTTTTGCAATTTTATTTGAAGTTCAACTTGCAGCAACTTTGTTGCAACTGTTGTTGTGGCTAGTTCTTTGGCGGTTTTTCTGGTTGTTTACTTAGTTGCAGTTGCAGTTGTTGTCGTTGTTGCTGGTTGTTGTGGTTTGTTTTTTGGCCACATGTTGCTGTTGTTTTTGTTGTGCCTCACTAAAAGCATTAAGCATTGCCTACTTATGCGGGCAGCCCCAAGCATTAAAAAATGGTAAATGCATTGGGCTTTGCTTTGCTATTCTTCAATGAATTTACTGTTTGTTTTCTTTTAATTTATTTCATTATGTTTCATTTCGTTTCGTTTCATTTCATTGCGTTTCACAAGGTCGACGTAGCATGTACATATATAACTATCTTGCTTGCTCGCACAAACACAGCTGTTTTCCTCACATCTGTCACTCTCTGCTGCCGCTGCCGCTGTCTCTGCTGCTGCGAGCAGCTGTTGTTGGCGGTTGGTGTTTAGGGGCGAATCGAAGAGGAGGGAGGGCGAGGGTGGGGGCAAGTTTGATGTTTGGGGGCACCTGTATTAACCGACAGCGTTTAACTGCAACTGAGTTGCGCTCAGCTTGGCGCCACGCGGCCAACTGACAACTGACGTTTTTTGTTGTTTTTTCTGCTGCCGTATTTTAATTAATTAATTAAGCAGTGGAAGGTGTTGGTTCCGAGCCCTCCGGAAGGTTGAGGGGTTTCTGCATATAATTACAAAGCTAAATATTAAATATACGCCAACAGGCGCCAGCCATTCCCCAGAGGCTGCACTCACACACACACACACAGTAATACACAGGCAATAAAACAGTTAGTTGACTAGCGTTAAATAAACGTAAAATGTAAATAAACGTCGACAATTGCGGCAAATATTCTTATTGCTGTTATTGTTGTTATTGTTGTTATTGGTGTCGGCTGCGAGGGCCGGCCGAGCAGTTTGCGCGCAGCGAGGGGCGGCTTAGCAAATTGTGGGCTAAGCATGCGCTAAGTACACACATACACACACAAATACACTCACGCGCGTAGACACCACGCGAAAAAAACGCGGTCTCATCAGGTTTTTTTATTGTTGTTTTTTTTTTCCGTTTTATTTTATCAAGAAAATTTGTTTACATTTGCAAAATGAGAATAAAAAAAGCTGATCAAAGAAAGAGAAGAAAAATATATTAAGACGACGCGAAAAACACGGAGACATAAAAGTCACTCACTTTGCTGCTGCTTTGCATTTATTTTGATGTTTTATGTGGCATTCTTAATCAGATTAAATGTAATTTTAGCTAGTTGAACAACAATTGTGCAGCTGACAAAAATACACAGCAAAAAAAAATCGAATAAACAATACACTTTACATCCGCATTCGCGGCACACATTGCGTATACGTAACGTATCGTAACGTAAATGCCGCGCGCGCCTTGATGCCAAAACGCAATGAAGTAAACAAGAACAGAACAGCGACAACAACGTTAGGCGAACAACAACAGAATCTTGCACAGTGGTCGCCAATCAATTGGAAAAGAAGGCACAATCGGAATCAGTTTTGAAACAAACTTAAGCCTTTAAGAATATAAATTAATTTTATACACCATTTCTATTTAAATATGTATAAATATATATATAATATGTGTAATATTTATGTATTATTTATATTATGTATAAATCCTTATATATAATTTTTCAATTGGTATACGTTCAGGGGCAATTTTGATGCCTGGTTTGATTCATATTTCAGTTATAGTTGAAAAAATAGTCGGTTACCCGCGCTCGAATCAATTCAATTTAAAATTTATTTTGTTAAATTATTAGATAATTTTAATTTGTATCCTTCAAAGAGAATAAACAAGTCAGACAACAATTTTTAAAAATTATGGTCTTGGCTTACAACCACAAAATTGCAGTTAACAGACTTTTACAACGACTATTTTTCTCAGTGTATCAAAAGAAAATATTTTTGGAAATTGCCTTTTAAATTTGTAATTTAAGAAGCGATGTGGTGTAATTTCTTGGAAATTAGTAATTTCCGGTTGTTTTAATATCCGTGCAACCACTGTACAACATTTCTATTTGTGGGCACGTTTCATTTGCCAAAACGTTTCAGTGTGACACGATGGTGTAGTAAGTTTTGGCGGGGGAAAGAGAAAGAAAGGAAAGAGAACAAACGAAACACTCTGGCAATGGGCAAGCTCTGGCGCCGGCTTTGGCAATGTAACACTGACACAGTGACATAGAACACATACACATACACATATACACTGAGACACACAATATATCTGTGTATGCGGTTTATTAGAGTGTTGCCAAAAACTTTTGTTGTGGCTGTGCAATTTGAGCTTAATTTGCATTTTAGTCAATTGTTTTTCGGTTTTTCGGTTTTTGCTTACAGATGCAATTAAATACACACAGTGTGGGACACGAGCACACACACACACGCACACACACACACACACACACACACCTATAGACACATATACTTATTTATATAGTATATACATATATATATATAATTTTATATAGGATAAAAACGCACTTTGCGCAAGTCAAAATATATATTTATTATGACTTTATTTGTGGCTCCACAAAACACTTGAAAAAAAAGTGCATTTAAAAAACAAAACATAAACAAAGCTTTAAAGCACGCGACACACACGATTAACGATTAACGGTAAACAGTAAACGGTAAACGGTAAACGGATAAAGCAGTACAACAAAAAAGCCGTTTCACATTTTGCCAATACGTTCCCAGCCTCTGAGGGTAAGATGCAAACTGAGAGAGAGAGAGAGAGAAAGAAGGAGAGAGAGAGCGCGTACTTTTCATTGAGAGGATACCGTGGCTTACTATGCACATGTGTGCGAACGAGATGGAGCACAGCATGCGGCAATCGTTGCTCCCATTGTTGTTGTTAATCATTTTTGTTTTTTTTTTGTTTTGTGTTTTCAAGTGTATGAAAAAGCATAATGCACCAACAACAACAGAGCGAAGGCTAACTTGTACTTTTGACTCCTCTCTCTTGCTCTATCTCGCTCTTATTCATTCAGAGAGCGCTCTGTCTTACACGCTCTCAACTGGACCGCTTTGGCGCCTTGTTGCTGCTGCCGTTGCTGCCGCTGCCGCAGTTGCTGCTTCTACTGCTGCTGCACCTGATGTCGTCTTTAAGGTTTTTTTTTAACAATTTATTTATGTAATTTTCATTACAATTTTCACTCGTTTCATGCGCGTCCGCGTGCGCCGTTTATGCAACTGGCTGTGCGACGATTGCACAGAATATTTCCAGCAGTGCAGCGACACTCACACACAGACACACACACACACACACACACATACATACATAAGCCTCGATAAGTTTCGGCTGCTTTAGAAATTGAAATGGCAAGAGCAACAAAAACAACAATAAGAACAAGAACAACACTGAGCCAAAAAATTGATTGCTAAACGCTGAAGGACTCACAAAACAATGCAATGAAAATGCAATGAAAATGAAAATGGCGAATGAAAATAACGTTTAACGTTTCTTTGGCACCATCAGTTACCTACAGACCCTTCCCACCCTCCCTTCCCATCATCGTCACTTGCACTTTAGCGCCTGCAATTTATGCTTGTAATTTGGACGAAAGTCTAAGAATGAACAGTGAGAAGGAGGAAAGGGAGAGCGCTATTGTTTGAAAGGAGAAACGGAGCGGACGGACTCATATTTCATTCATATTACACCGAAAAAAATAATTATTTACCTTTTTTTATTGTAAATTAAATAATCACGAGATTATTAATGTGATATTAAAAATATGACTAAAAATTTCTTAAAACTCAACCTGCATTTCTATTCGAACCTGAGCCCTTTTGAACCGGTGCAGTTTCGAATTTTTTGACCTTCTGTTCACTTTTCGAATTTGACAGTTTTTTTAAACTGGTATAATAATAAATATAATGAAATGGTCAATTTCCCGTAAAAGCTCGAATCGAAAGAACTCTATGCAGTCCAAATCTCCGAACCGAACCTCTCAAAAATATAAAATGCTTAGTTCCTTGTTTATCAGAGAAGAAATAAAATATCACATACGATATTAATTTATAATTAAAAAACTAAAATTTATTTTTTATTAATATTGGTTTGCCCAAAATTTGTGCTTCAATGTTTATTTCAATTTCATCGCAAAAATTGACTTTTGAATGCTTTTAAACATGTTTTTTAATTTAAATTATTACAAGAAACAGTTTGAACTTAATTCGTAGGATCAATAATTTATTTGGAAACAGGGAAAGAAATGATTTGGCCGGCTAAAAACTGATTTGCAATTAAACAAAAATAATTATTTATTTAAAATTACATCTGAATTGTCCAATTTATGTACATTTTCTTTTCAGTGTACTTTTAATTTTATTGCTGTGTGTTGGTTACACAATACTCTATAAACAGACTGAAATACACACACACACAAATTGAAACATGCACATGTGTAATTATAGACAGCTGCTCCACATTGGTAAGATATACATACATACATATATTTACATATATATATACATATATATATACATATATATATATATATATATATATTATGTAAATAGATATTTCAGACCGTCTTGGGGCTTAGAAGCGCCACAAACAACAGACAACAAACAAGAAGCAGCAAACAGCAAGCTACAAGCAAAAACAACACGAAAATGACACTCTAATGTGACGCCTTAACTGTCACTTAGTCAATTAGTCAGTCAATCAATCAATCAATCATTCAATCAGTCAGCCATATACCAACCAACAGAAGAATCATTGTTTTGCGGCTGACTTTGATGATTCGATTGTGTTCGGATTTGTGGTTTTCTAATTGTTTCCATCTCAATCTCAAATTATTTATGTGAAAAATTCTGAAATTTATCAAAATACCAAACCACTTGCGAATTTTGGAAACCTGTTTGATTTTCTAAGAATATATAAAAAAAAAGTGTAAGAGATTAAATTATCGAACAAAATAAACTACTTTCAATTTTAACGATATATATCGGTAAATGCTAGACAATACAGATTTGGGGCGCCGAAGATTAGATACCCCTGTAGAATTCAAAGAATCTTGTATAATTTTGCAATATTCAAAAACGTACTCTTACTTCTAACCTATTAAATTTTTAAGATACCTTGAGAAACAACAAAGTTTTCCATAAATCAACTATTTAAGCAGATTGTTCATAGGGCAGCTCTGATATATGTGCTATTCGAAACAATTTTCATTCGTGTCACTGTCCGGATCAATAATATATATATATATTTTGTTGGATCGGAGATGCCTTGTGACAAAGTTATAATAGCCTCGGGGTACAGTCTTTATACATATGTTAATTTTAGTGACAAGGCTGAACGTAAATGAATAAATCACTTCAAAATATTTTAGATTGATTAAAGCCTATAATATGCATAGATAAATAATATGAGTAATGCTATCAATTAAGGCAAGTGCATTGCTCTCGTATGCAAAAAGTCATTAAAAGCAATTTGCGGACAAGGATCGTAAAATGAAAGTGCATTTAATTACGATATTAAGCATCAAAGGGAAGGAAATCGTTTTAATTTTAATTGACTATAATTTAATCTTTATTGAAAATTGACAGACCTTCGACGCACCCCCCAATTGACGGACATATAATTATGGGAAAATGGGTTAAACGGCCAAAGACCGTATTCTGGCTTTTGCACTACAACTTAATAATTTCATGGAATATCAAATTGCACAAATGCGAACATTTGCACTGAGAAAAAAAAGTGAAAAATTAATTTATTTAAAAATGAATCAATATTTTATTTATTTATTCTCCAATCTGAATAAATAGTAAATATAAAACTATCAAAATGAAAGGCTCTCATTTTCATATAGTGTATATGTAAGCCCACATCTCGAACTAAAGTCGATTCTACCTCGAGCGAAATCTAGTGAATCATATATTATATTCAAGCATTCAAAATTGACAGACCTAGAAGTGTATGTAATTATAATTAATAATATCACTTATAATTAATAATATCTGAGAGCCAAAATCCTTTCCACACAACACCTTTTAAACTGATTGTTTCTATGGCAGATATATGAAATAGCTATCAGTCTATACTCTAAAATTATTCAATATTTTCTCAACTTTATACATTAATTTTTTTTTTTAAACTCTGTGAGAATTATTAAAATATGCAGATCAGATAGATTTGTCAAGGCAAACACTATATTTTAGAGTGTAGTCAGGTCGCCGTTCGACTGGAACAAAATTGAACTGTATAAAATGCAGAAAAAGCTGAAAATTCGCAGAAAAACGATGTATAAAGCAAGTTTTTTTTTACTTGACACTGGGTCAGTCACTCGTAGCTTACACTCATACATGGAGAATTGGGAAATTTAATTTGCGTACCAATTGATTTTCCCATTTGCAGCACTGTGTGGCATATTTGCCATAGAATTTTCTTTATACATTTTTAATTTGTAATCTAATTTGCTGTGCAGCAACAGAAAGGATACTAGGAAAAGTTTAGCTATATTTTTTTTGAATATCAAACTTAATAAAATATCAAATGTGAAATGTGAAAAATGCTGGACAGGGACTCTCTTTGGGAGCGGAAAAAATCATATATTTACATTTTTTCCAGGACATGCTCGAGGGCGTGGTAGATCCTCAATACGAGTATGTCAGAATGCCAGAATGGTGCAGTTGCTCCGCTGCTGCTGCCAATCCTTGGATCTGCTCTGGCCACAGTCACCGTCAGAGTTACAGTCACTGTCACAGTCACAGAAATGTTGCTGCCACTTGAACAAAAACAAAAAGAAAACAGACCACTGGCCCGGCCGCATTTAGAGCGTTGCACGCGGCGTGCATTTTTTTTCTTTTTTTTTTTTGGAGCAGCGGTCGGGAAAACCGGGAAACCGGAAAAACGGAACACGGTATACACTGAGAGAAATACAAGAGCTTAACTGTCAACGCTTCCGCTATTATTTGTGCGCCGCGTCGCGCCGATTGCAACTGCAACTGCAACGGCAACGACAGCAACATCAGCCCAAAAAGAGCCCAAAAAACAACCAAAAATGTTTGCCTGACTGGCCGAAAAAAAAAATCAAAATTCACACACACATATGGCCAAAATTGCAAAAAGGGCTGACAGCTGAAAGGCGACGATAATACTCGTAGCAACAACAATAAGAAAATCATAAGGGACTGCAGCAACAACAAATGTTTGTCACCAAAAGCAGCAGCAGCAGCAACACAAACAACAACCGCATGTAAAAATGTCAACTTACAACAGCAACAAATTAAAAGAAAATTTTTAAAGAAAATCGCGCCGACGAATAAATACCCTTTCAGAGTTTAAAAATTGTTATTAAGTTTATTTATGTTGATCGACATGGCGGGTATATGATATCAGACTACAAATAGAACACACACCCACTGTGCTCAAAGACTGACAAAAACTGAATATGTATATACATATTCTATAATATTGGATCGTAGATCCCTCCTTAGATGCATTACACATTTCGTGACAAAGTTAGAATAATCTCTGTAAGGGTATAAAAACAAATACAGCAACTACAACAAGTGGCACAAGCAAAGCCAACGGCGACGCAGCTGCCGCGCGCATCAATTGACGAAAGGCGTCGGCCTCAGGCAACACCAACAGCAGTCGCAGTAACAACAACAACAATAACAACAGTAGCAGCAGCAGTAGCAACAGCAACAACAGCAACACAAAAACTAAAGACATTATAAAACACAGCGCTGCAACAGCGACGCCAACGTCAACGTTGCAGTTGGCATTTGAACTGAAGGAAAGAAGGACTCAAATACTCAAAGGCTCAAATACCCAGTAGATATTAATTCCCAATATAATCGAAGAAATCTCTTTGAATCATCTTGACTGGAATAGTAAAAAATCCAAGAAACTGGGAAACTTACTTCACAGTGCAATAAACAAAAAATCAGTTGATATTTAATTGTGAAAATCTGTGAGGTTCATAGAGATAAGTTTAGTAAGTAACCAAATTTTAGTATACGGGAAAGATTAATCATGAATGCAAAGTTCTCAGATCTTGCAAGAGCATCGATTGGGGTTTCGCACCGAAGAGAAAAATATTTTGGATGCAGTTCGCTGGCTGGTTAAAAAGGTTCCCGAACCTAAGGATTGTGTTATTTAAACCTTTGAACAAGGATTATAAATAAATATTTTTTGGAAATGCAGAAATGATTAGACGAATTTAAATTAAGATTCGTTTTTTTTTATTAAAATCGACCGTTGTCTAAAATTGCTTTCTGGTTTTTGATCCAAAAAATTGTTAATAAAAATTGTTCCAGAATCGAATCTTGGTTCGGTTTAAGGAAGATTTAAGACTTATCAATTAATCAAGCTATATATATCTTTTTTTTTTATACATATTTTTACTGTGACTTGTAGTAGAAACAAAATACCCTCTAAGGTTTTCTTTAGGGTATTTTCAAAGCACACTTTGTCATACGAGGCGCCTCAACAAAAATGTTATTTATACAGGCCAAAAGTTGTCGTTGTTGCCGCTATAGTTGCAAGCCCTTTAGTCAATGCGCTTATTGTTTGCCTGTTGGCACTTGCTTCAATTTTTTATTTTATTTAGCTTATTTTTTCCAACATGATACCCTCTAAAAATGAGCTAGAAATGTATTAAATTGGATTGAGCTCGCTTATAAAATCTGAAATTATTATTAATTATATATAATATATAATATTATCCAATATATCAGATTAATCCTGTTAATGGCATCAAGGATAATGTAACTTTAGTTTGCAGTTACAGGGTACCTTCTAGACGATTAGATATATTTTTATTTAACTTTCATGATTGCCACATACTACTTGAAAAAAATCACGTGTAAAAAATTGACTCGAAGATGGCAATAAATGGACTTTTATATGGCTGTGAGAATATGTAAATGTATGTAAAAGTATGTAAAGCTATGTAAGTCAATGTATATATTTTTATATGTGGATGGGTATGATAATCAAGGCAAAACTCAATATAAATGAGAAGCAACTTATAGTTGCTGATGTTGTTGCTGCTGTTGCTCCTGCTGGTGTTGCTGCTATTTTTGTTGCACCAACAGCAGTTAACAGCAGTTTAATATATATAAATAAATATATATCATAAAAACAATCAGCAGGCGAGCGAGCTGCTGAAATATGAGAGTTGCTCGCGTGATGCGAACCAAAAGTTTATGACTGCAAATAAATGACAACAGAAGCAGCAGCAGCAACAGCAGCAACAGCAGCCAAATGGTAACAGCTAAAAGTCAGAGTCAGGCTATAAAAAAAGATGAACGATAAAGAGACAGACAGACAGGCAGCATATAAATCGCTGCTGACGTCGTCGTCTCAGGCAAGTTGCAGCAACTTTGGCAACTTTGTCGCAGCGGCCAATAAATAAATGAATGCAGCAGCAGCAGGAGCAGTTGCTCATAAGACAAAGGTGGCAAGTTGCACAGGTGAGTCCCTATGCTATGGGCTATGGCTAGACGGCATGACGTCAGCAAGTTCATCAACACAAGGCATGGGGCATGCGGCATGGGGCATGGGGCATGGGGCAATGGCTAATGGGAGCGCTGCAGTGGCGCCTTTGCAGCTCCGACCTTCGTCAGGCTTGCAGCATGCGGACAATATACACACACGAATACACTCGCGAATGTATTCACATTATTCATGCAGCTGCGCCGCAAGTGGCAGGCAGGCAACTTTCACTTTCATTCGCTTTCCTTCGTTGTTTCGTGTTCAATTTGCCGGCGAGTTCAAGGCCAAGTTAGATGGGGGAGCAGCAGGAGGTGATGGTGGAGGAAGGGGTTGCCAACTAATTGGTGGCAGTCTTGAACTGAAGTTGCAATACACACACAATACAAGAACACACACACACTAAATGTTGCCGCAGCGCTTACCACAAAAGTTTCATAGCATACTTTTCAGCGTAGCGCCACAATACGTGCATTTTTTGTGAATAGATTCATGAATATTTGACCCATACTCATACATACTCACAAAAACACAAAGCAAGTTGCCTTTCAAAATAAAGTCAGCAGTTTTCTGAATGAATCAAGGTTGCGTTACAGCCTTGTTAAACCTATTTTATTGGAGTTTTTCTCCCTTTTTTTCTTTTTTTTTTTGTGTTATATACTATATTCTCTACAATTTTGAATCCGCGTGCTTGCCAATTGAGCTTTTGTGTGAACTAATAGATAAAAAATATGTTGGAAAGTGTAGTTCCAATTCAATCAGTCACTAGTCTCTAATGGCACACATATTTACAGGTATATAGATATGAATATCATTTTAAAAATTACCAAAATCCATGTGAATGCATAAAAAACTGATGATCGAGAAGTAGAGCTCGACTTAGACTCTCAAACTTTGATACATTTTAGTTATATAAGCCATATACATCTATATATATTTCTATTCTATATATATCCTTCACTCTTTCTTATTTTATAACAATAATATATTATAATCAAAAATGCAAAGCTCAAAAATTAAGCAAATGCTTTAGATAACTGGCTTGAAAATGTTTGTGCTCGGTGCATTAATTCACTGAGGTCCTGAACCAAAGATTCGGGTTCAAGTTTTGGTTTCATTAAAAAGTAACTATTTTAGTTTATCATTTTATTTGCAATATTTTTAAATTTTGTATCACAGTATAGAGCTTATAAAGAAATCAATTTACCAAGAAAGGAATGATTAAACGAATATATAAATTTTGCATAAAACACCCTTTCCTTACTGAGTTAATTGAGCTTTTGTGAACCGAACCTTTCTTATTTAAAAAGTAATCCGGCTTAGGATTAAGGTTCAAGAAATTATTTATTTTATAAGTTCTGCCAATTTTTTGGTATGCAAAAATAATATAATAATCTGTAAATAAATATAGCAACTATTTAGAAATGTACTCTGTAAATACAAACTAAAACTTTTGATATTTACACATAATTCGCTCATCTTATCGATATATATATATATATTTTTTTGTTGCACAGTGTGTTATTTATAGAGCTGGCAACAGCGAAAGGCGTTAAGGAATGCAAATCAGTTGCCAGTTGCTGTTTGGGCCACAATGGGCGCATGTACTTGTAATGCAGCCACGCCCACAAGGCAAAAGTATTCGCTGTGACCTCGCCAAAAGACTCCCTCCTCCCGCTCCCGTACCCTTAGGCACGCTTTGTAATTGTAATTAGCTACAAAGTGCAAAATAAAGTTGCGACTGGGCGTCGAAATTCGTTATGCCGTTTTTTATACCCTCTATTAAGGGTTTATAGGGTTGCACAGGTGAACAGGGCAGATTTCCAAGTGAAAACTTGTTTTAAGTGGGAAATACAAACGAAATCCTAACCCTCAAATTTGCAGCCGAATCGGATCATATTTTTGATAATCCGAAAAAAAGATAAAGGTGTTTTCTATCCAATTATTTTTTGTGGCTTAGTTAGTTTTTTAAAATCAATCGAAAATCAATCCCGAACTTAATACAGTGGGGTGTGAACCCTCCGAACCAAATATTTTCCGATATTGTAGAGATATGAATAAGATTGTGCGACATACAGAAGAACACATCTCATATGTCTATAATGTATTAATCTTATTCTTAATCAGAATAATCAGCATTAAGTGTCTATTTCTCAGAGAGCTTACAGGCAGAAAACATGTAAATTTCCAATACTTTATTCTGGTTCTTCCCAAACAACAATTTCATTTGAAATTGCTGTAAGCCGAGTTTGAGCCAACTGGTTTTTACTCGGGTATAATGACTGTATTCAACTTGAACCGAATCAGATGTTTTAACAAACGTGGACCCTGAACCGAACCAATACTGAAATCACTTTTTGTTGGTTTGCAGGCTTGTTCACTTTCAATTCAATCATCAAATGATTACATACGAACAAGGTAAAATGTCAGTAAGCCTATGTGTGTTGTGGTAGGATTTTATTGCGAACTACAGGGTATCGGCTAGTCGAGCATTCTTGCTTGTTCTCTTTTTAGCATTGCTTTCGCTTATCACACCACAAAGATCGCCACAAAGGCCATGTTACGAAATTATTGGACATACACACACACACATTCACATACGTACACTCATACATGCACACACAATACATACACACATCACACACACACACACACGCAAACTCCCTGACATGCAATGCAAATAGTCAGCAAGCCGCCACATGCCGTGCACACAAATCAAGGGCACTTGCCCCATGTTTATCCCCAATCCCATTCCCACCCCCGACTCCCTATCCCCCGCCCACAACTCCAAGAGGGGGCTTGTAGTATCTGGGAACTGGGTGAGGTCGAACTTTGGACTGGCGCAATTCGTTTGGCGGCTACAAGTCGCGGCAAAGTCGCATGTTTTTTTTTTCCTTTTTTTGAAGTTGCCTGGGCGACAATACTCCAAATGCACCCTACCAACTTCATTGCAGGGTGTCTGTGAAGGCGGCGCGGGTGTAGGAGTTGGCGTGGGCGTAGGCGTGGCAGCGCTTGTGTTGGTGTTGCCAATTAACTGAAAATGCAGAGTAATGTTTGCCAGGCGCGAAACTCTGTCAGAAGTTTGACTTTGTTTTGCATGCCTGAAGAAGGACTCAAGCTAACAATAGAGACTGATCGACTAGTGATACTCCTTATAGCCGCACAGTATAAACAGATTCTCTGTTAAAAAACTTTTATTTTGTTGATCTTTTGGGTCGAATCTATTGCAGATTTTCATCTCTCCCGTCACTGATCAACAGAACTTTCAGGTTAATACCGTAAACAAAAAGTTGTACAGTTCTCGCACACTTTTCCGATATGGGAGCTGGATTTTCCAAAATATATAGAATTCTTGCCAAATTGTTTGAAAAAACCGGATCAATTAATAAACAAAACGTTTCATAGAACGGGTTTTTCCCACTTTCGGGCGGAATCTCTCTTGGGATAAGGGTTAAACTAATTTTATAATGATAGAGGCTGAATTACTGGTTCATTCTGGCTGTATGTACATGAGCATAAATCTAATATACTCTTTGTAATCATTTTCAATGGGTATAAGACCATAGTGTATCAAATAAAAGTACATAAACACACGACAACAGTGACATTGTGTTTATTATTTAAGTTATTGTTGTGGTGTGCCGGCTGCTGTTGCTATTGTATTAGTTGTTGCTGTTGTTCTTGTTGTTGTTGTTGCTGTGGCATTGACATAAATTTTGGTTGGCCAAATGAAATGGCAGCAACGGAAGCAGCTAAAAGGCGCGCAAATAATAACAACAACAACAACAAATGCAACAACAACCACAACAACAACAATTGCAACAACAGCAATGCAAATGGCAAACAACACACGCGACACACGACACACAACACACACGCAAGGCACATTAAAGCAATTTTCTCGCAACATTTTCTCATATTTCTGTGTTTTGTTAGCTTTTTTTTTTATTATTTTCATTTTTTTCCTTTTGTTTTTTTTTTTTTCTGTAGTTATTTTTATTGTATTTTATATATGACACATTACATAAACATGATATGAACCCGCGATGCCTAAGAAAATGTTGATTTTGAGATGAATTTAAAAGAAATTTTACTGATTTGATACCGTCTGCAAGAGATCCACAAGGAAATGCAAAAAAAAACCATAAAAACTGGATAATGTAATTGATTTAACTATAATTTATTCTTAGTTTCCATAGGTAAGTTGAGTTATTGGTATGAAATGACAATAAAAAAAGATAAAATATAATAAAATCAGCAAGGATAATCAGTAAGGAAAAGCTGTCTTCGGCGCCCTGGCAAGCTGGATTAAGCATTTGAAAAATTTTGCTGAATTTATTTAACTGTATTATGGCAATGGCAGCCATAAGATATAATATTAAAATTTAATATCATTTTCAACCAGCATTTGGGAAACACACTCATAAAACTAACATGAAAATTTCATCAAGTCATCTTGAAAAACAAAGCTTTTCATACAACAAATTTTGGACCGATTGTTTCCTTCTATGGCAACTATACGATAAAATTATCTAGTAATATTTATTTATATTTAATAATAATAATAATATTTATCTAGCTCAAGAACTGTAAGACTTGAGTAATAAGCAATCAAATGGACAGACGGATAGACGCAGCCGGCATCTTTTAATCATCATTAATCAATACTATCAATACTTCATGGTATTGAAGATGCCTTCTGCAATCCACTACATATTTTAAGCCAAAGTTCTATTACCTGATGCAAGTGTATAATCCGAGTCAATACCCAAATCTATATCCAATAGTAAATATAAGTAAAAAATTGTATTTATTTTTTTAACTGACATTATTTGATAAGAAATCTCTACATGGCTTTTATATATGTACTACACTATTTCCTGGGGCGTAACATTTGAATAATCTTTTCCCATCATTTTAGATTATTTTATATGACAAAACAGACATCTATGCCAAAGGATAAAATGAATTGAATAGGAATATATATTGAAAGATAAAACAGCCCTGAATAAATTTTATAAGCTGTAATTAGAGCATACGTTTTACATAAGCGTTTTCAATATTTAAAATGAACAAATTGCATTCATCATATTTCTAAATTAATTATTAATTCATAGAAAAATTATATTGTCCTTAAACCAATGTACTTAAGAATTAAATCAAATATCGGAATCAAATATTTATCGCAGTTTCAATCAATTTGAACTCCTTTTTATATAACATTTCCATAAGCAAGGAAAACAATTGCTTTCAACAAATATATCAAAAGTGGCTTAAGGATCTTTTATTTAAGCAAATAAATAGAGGAAGTTTTGCATATTTATGTGGTAACTGCTGCACATGTCTATTTTAGGTCATATTAATTAAAGCTGAATGCATAATTTATTCAAAACTGCCATAGATATCCGCTGTACTATTAATATTCTAATTAAAAAATCAATAAAAAACTCTCCGCCCAAACAATCAGAGTAAGCTCGGCAATTTTGTACACAAATACTAAATATTCGTTTTAATTTTAAGTTACAGATTTATTCACAAAGCGTTAAAAATAAAGTAAAAATATGATACTCAAAGTAATTTGGACTTTTTTATATAATTTATATATATATTTTGATAAAAACACTTAATTTGAAAAGAGTTATGGAGAAAAGTTCATATTTTCCCACTATTTCAGAATTGAAAATTCGCTGCCAATATCGGAAAAAGTGGCGTGAAACGGTTTAACTGACGTTTTTATATCCTAATACGATGAAATTATATATAAAACTATTAAATATACATTTTTTTAGAGGGATTCCTTAATAATTATTAGGCAAGAGCTTGATATATTTTGAAAATGCCGCCCCTAAGGTTGGAAAGGTTCGAGATAACTGTAGAAATCTCCTTTTTAATCATGCTTTTAGCTTGCAATTTTAATCACTGTTTAGTTTATCCTTGTGAAAACGGGGAAAAACAACATATTAAAATACACTCCTAATATTGACATTTTCCGGACGAGGTGGGATATAATCGGATTATATACAAATATACAAATATATATTAATTAAAGGACCTTATCTTATGCAACACGGGGTATGCAAAATGAGGCAGCATGTCTGTCTGTGTGTGTATTTGTGTGTGTCTGTCTGTGCGAGTTAGTATGTGTGTATTGAGTTATGCCGGCTCCAGTTAGTCGCTCAGATGACTACGCACATTCGTTTTATTTTACTCTCTGGCAACGAGTCGAATATTTGTGCGATTTTTGGCTGCGAAAATGGCGCCGGCTACCAAGTCTGGCCAAAATAAAAGAATGAGGCAGAAGAATAGTTGATAGAAAAATAACAACAAAATGGCTGGCAAAAGGCGGAAGTGACTGCCATTTTGGAGTCGTTGTCTCACTACGACAGGGCAATGACTTCGACTTGGCATTTTGAACACGTCACAGTGGCTGGCCATTACGCATACGCCATGTGAAATGCACAGAATCGTTTATACCCTATAAAAACTTCATAAGAACATATACACGAAAATTGCAAAAAACAGTAATAATACTTATATAAGAGTAGACTACGAGTCGAACAATCGGAAATTTCGGTTCAGGCGATACTTTAAACGGTCCCAAACCCAAGTCAACCCAAAGTCTTCAAACGGGTTTGAATCCTCGAACTGAACTCTGAACTTTAAATTAGTTATAGATGTTTAGATAAATAGATAAGTATAATTTAAATATGGTATATAGATACTCTTCATGGAGAGTATTGGATATTTTGTAGCACAATTTGGCATGAAATTTAGAAGAGACTTTTAAATGTTAATTAATTAAGGTAAAAACACTCAATGATCTAAGCTTTCGATCTTCTCAATCTCATAGAATTGTTAACATACCTTAAACACTAGTTTATTCCATATTAGCCATTAAAGTTGTTAATGGGGTATGTAAATTGCATAATAGATCTCTCCGAACTTGGTTTAAAAGCTGTTGTGCAAAGCCAAAAATTGTGATGATAATGATGTTATTCATAAGCTAAAGCTAAAGCCGCAGTGGGAATAAATGCAAAGAAAACTGCAAAATGTTATATGCTTTAAACATCATTTATTCATTAAAGCAATAAAGGCAATATAAATGAAAAAAATTAAATAAAAAACTTGGTAAGAAAACTTATTTTTGGCACGCCAAAAACTAAATACCCTTGCAGAGGCCTTGATAAAAATATGTGAATTCTTGAAAATTCAAATATATTTTAAAAAATTGAATCGGCTTTGACCGATTGTTCCAATGAGTGGCATATACCGGTTTGACTTTTATAATTCTTGATCAACTTTAAAATAAACTCGTTTTAAATAATCCAAGCTCAGAATCGACTTTTCGAGTGGCAGCTATATAATATAGTTTTCCGGTCGACACCGATATGTGCTTTAAGGCCAGCTTAAAAACTGAGAGATTTGTTCATCTAGAAACAGACAGACAGACTTGGTATCATATAATGATCAAAAATATATATACTTATTGGTTCGAAGATGTGTCCTTTGTAAATATATTGCTCTCTTCAAGGATATAAAAAACAAAACATTTTCATTACTAAGCTAAATACTAAACAACTAAAAACTTCAAGCAAATTTCAGCTGGCTTTGGTGGTTATCTAAGTTGTGTGTTAAGAACTGTGCTCTTTTTGTTTTTTTTTTTTTTTTGTGGGTACTTCTCATAGCCATAGTCCTTGAATTTGTCCTTATCCTTATCCTTCTTCTTGCTGACTGCTGGCGTATTTTTGCGTGGACGATTCATGAGTGGATCGTCCATTGTACGGGAGGCCTGTTGCCTCACCTGAGCTGGTGGTCCAGGTGGCTTTTTCTTTTTCTTTTCCGGCTGCGGTGGCAGTTGCAGCAAATGTGGTTGCAACTGTTGCTGCTGCAGCTGCAACTGTTGCTGCTGTTGCTCCTTGCGCTCTAAAAATGCCGCATTTGCTGATGCAACTGTGGCAATACGTTGCTGTTGTTCCTGTTGCTCCTGCTGCTGTTTCTTCTTGTAGAACTGGACAAAATGTGAGCTGCGTCGTCGCAGCGCTACACCATATGGAGCAAAGCCATCGCCATTGCCAGCGCCACCAACACCAAACAATTTGCGTATGCGTCGCTTATTAATGAAACCCCCAAAATTGACTGCCAGTCCTAAGCCCGCCCCACTTCCAGCTCCAGCTCCAGCCCCAGCAATCGGACATGGACTGTGCACCGCTGAGCTGCCTGCCTCACTGCCACCAGCAACCATGTGGCTAAAATTGCTATCCATATCACAGCTGGCGCTGCCGTTAAAGGTGCCTCCACCGATGGTGCCCGCCGAGTCTGCACCACAGGGGAATAGATATGTGTTCAGGGTGCTCAATGTTGTTGATGTCAAGCTCAGACCATTGCTGTTGCACTCACGATTGCTGTCGGGCAGCAATTGTAATGTCAATGGCAACGGCAACATAACCGCTGTAGAGCCACTGATATTGCAGCTGCCAGCGGTGCTGCTGCTGCTATCATAACTATGTGGATTTACATAAATGTGGTTGTTGTTGTTGTTATTATTGCTACTGCTGCTGTTTGTTGCTGTTGTTGCGGCTGTATTGCTGTTTCCGTTGCTGTTGATGCTAGTTGCAATGCCGCTGACCAAAAGGCTGCTGCTGTTATTATTGCTGCTTTCATAGTTGTTATAATTGTTGTTGCTGGCCTGATTGTGTTGTTGGTGCTGCTGGTGGTGGTTGTTGTTGTTGCTATTGCTATTGTTATTATTGTTGTTGTTGTTGATGCAACTGCTGTTGCTGCGCGCTGGTGCTGTGGCAGGGCGTGTTGTAGCAGCGACATCAACAACTTGACGAGTTGTGTTGCTTGTTGTTGCTGCTGCTGATGTTGCTGTTGCAGATGTTGATGCTGCTGCTGCCGTTGCTGTTGTTGCTGTTGCTGTTCTAGGCTGTTGTTGCCGTTCATTGCCATTAGTGTTGTTGTTGCCATTGGGGTTTTGGGTATTCATTGTTGAGCGTTTATTTTCAGTTGTTGAAACCAATTGATGAACAATTTTGATATAGAGTTATTCCTTGCAGTGTATAAACGGTTACAAGAATAAGCAATTTTTTTATCTTCAAAATATTTAAAAATGTTTATATTTGTATAAATTGTGTTTTATAATGTGCGTTTATTTTAATTTATACACATTTTCTTTTTTGTTTTTGTTGTAGTTGTTATAAAATTGTGTTTTTTTTTTTTAAGCAAAGCGTCGTTTTTTTCTTTTTTTGGTTATTTATTAAAGGTTGCTCTAAAACTTATCAATTATTTTTATCACTTTTTTAAATTTTGCAAAATTTATTAATTCTGTGCGTCTTATATTTTTCTTGTAAGTATTTAAAGCACATGAATTTTCAGGCATTTTTCACTACATTCCAGCATAGTTTTACACCAGACACTAGGCGAAATACAGCACAAACAAAAAATATTGGCCCGCTGTTTTATCATAGTGCATTGATAAGGCGTTGTTACACTGTACACTGAGCAAAAAAAATTGCCAAAAAAATATTGTTTATTGTTATCAGTGAGAGCCACGTGCTTAACGCGCCGCGTGCCACAATTGTATGAACTGTTTGCCGCCGCGCCGTTGACAATGTGGCAGCAAACGAAGTCGTAACAGAGTGAGAGAGAGAGAGAGTGTGAGAGAGAGAGAGACGCACACGCACGAAGGCGCACGCTGCTGTTAACTGGGCCGACAACGACGACGAGTTGGCTCCAACTTCAACTCGAACTGGGAACTGAGAACTGGCGCTGTCTGTCAACGTTGCGACTTCTTCAAAAAATGCCAAACAATTGGCCAGAAATCCAAGCCAAAGCAGCAGCAGACAAACCAAAAACCACTTGAACCACACACAGACACACACAGACCTCATACAGACACTCACACACACATTCACACAGTTGGTTCGGGCCTGTTTCGGTTCAGCTGAGTTCAATTCATGGCTAACTTAACTAAATGCCGCGCTCGACTTTAACTCAACTCGGCTACTCATCGGCTGGCAACTCGTGTGAACTCTGACAAAAAACTGTAACTAATGTATTATTGTTGTTGCTGCCACACGAGAAGGCAACATTTCAATTCGGATTTAGCGATTCGTGCTGCTTTTTATAGTTGTTGTCCTCGTTCAACATTCACATCCCTCGTCATCGTCCTCCATCGTCAGCCACACAGAGCTCAGTTGCTCTTTTCTCATTTTATTTTTCTTTTTTCTATGTTTTTTTTTATTTTTTTTGCGATTTCGTAACAGTTTGTGACTATTAATATAAATGTTTGTATTTGCTACTGCTGCTGCTGCTGCAGGTCAAATCAACAACATCTGGAGCTTCATTGTCAACAACACTCTCTGCTGCTACTGTTGTTGCTGCTGCGCTGCTGCTGGCAATGACACCAGCAATAATATTTTTTAGTTCATTGTAAATCCGTTCAGACAGGCAGCTCAAACATCCTTACAAGTTTCTTATTAATAAGAAATGAAAAATTATATTTTTAATAATAATATAACAATTGAAGAAATCTAGCTTTAGCATAAATTGCAAAAATTTTTGAAATATATATTTACTATATGAGAAGACGACTCGGTTAAGTTGTATTCGCTCGTCCGTCTGAGTGTATTTTTCCCTCTATTTCTGCCTGTCTAGCCTGTCTAAAACTAGTTGAATGAAATTCAGCAAACACTCTTCTTTTTGTTGAAACCACTCGGATCGGAAGACTATATAATATAGCTGCCATATAAAGGGACAATTGATTCAAAGTTGTCAAATAGAAGAATATTTTCGGCGCCTCTCAAATAAACCTTCATTACTGGTTTTTGCTGTATTTAAACACATTTCAACTACTTAAACACATGTTCGTGAATATATTGTACGAGTTACATATGAAATATAAAACTTGCAAAAATAAAGTATTTAATAGGTAGCCCCATGCCACCTCCCAATAAATTAATTTCAAAATGCTGAAAAACCGTTAAAAATTAAGCAAAAAAGATATGAAAAAAATTGTATTTAATTCTGCTGTATATTCTTTCAGGTCATGGACAATTTTGCTTATAATACTAATAGTTGAATGGTAAAGGCAAGAAGTTGATTTAATTGAATTTACTTATATCGTTTGAAAGCATTCTCTTTGTTAGTTTGGTGTTTAAAGTATTCTTTTGAACAAATTAAGAAGAGATTTTTTCAATTTGTTATTTTCTGAATTGTGATTTCAAAGTTTTAATATAGTAAATTCCATTGAAAAGATTCAGTCTCTATTGGAAAACGTGGTATATTTTTTGAAAAAAATTTTATAATATTTTTATAACAGAAAATATTTGACAATTTTTGCAAATTGTAGCGGAAATCTTGAAAAAAGTATTATTATTTTTTTATCTATATGAATTTATATATATATTAAAAAAAAAGATAAATTATCTGTTTTCTTTGTTACTGAAAAGTTTGAATCATTTGTAAAAGGTTTTTAGAAAATTTGTATTACGCGCATTTTTTTAAATTCAGGTTTTAATGTAAATTTTTGAAATGAAATTGTATGCATGCTTTTACTATAAAGATTTCGTCACAATTTTGCACTGGCAACGTGTCGCATGCGCAATCTGTCGCAATCATATAACGCATACGCAACGTGAGCCGCAGCACTGAGAGGTCTAAGATCTTGTCTGTGTGTGCGAGTGTGTGGCATGCAAATTTGCCAGTGTCAAACTGAATAATTTTGTCGTTGTTTGTGTGTGTGTGCTTTCTTTTTTTTTGCGGCAACCTTCATGGCTAATAAGCAGCCTGCTAGCAGTCACGGCACGTGGAAAGTATATACGGGATGGCTATAGGCTGAGGCTTTGCCTAGGTCACTCTTACTTCTGCAGCCCAGACAAACAGAGAGAGAGGGAGAGAGTGAGAACGAAATTATTGATCAAATTTTTTGTTTGTCAGCGTTGCCACAACAGCAAATGGGACAAAAAAAAAAGAAAAACAAAACCCAGAAAAGAAAAGAAAAAATCGCTAACCCCAAACTCAAAGCAACACACTATGGCAAATGTCAAGCGAACAAACAAACAAATAAATTCTCAGTGCCCACCCACGCTCTGTAATGGTTCATCAACATATCAGGCAATCTACAAACCATTCCCGCCCTCCCGCTGGGATACGGGTTCATCAACATGGACTCCAGCTGCACATATTCTGCACTCTGGATAAAGCTTCTGTTTTTGCATTTGACAGACACAAACAGCAGCAGCAGTCATGCAGTCTACACTGAGAAAAAAATATGTTTAAAGCTTTTAATACCAAGCAACTTGAATTTATTTAAAATACTACTAAGCATTTTTTTATTAAATTGAATATTCATGAATTATTTAGATAAAAGGTTGAGTAAAAACCAATAGCTTTTGAAATTTCTAAACTGCCAAAAGTTTGTTTTTTTTGGTGAATTCACAAAATCTTTCGATTCTTGGAATATTTTTATATATCAACTTAAAATTTAATTTAAGTTAAAAATTACAACAAAACAACCACAGCACAGCTTTAGAAATCTGCATTTATAGATAGAATTTTCAGAATTTTTCTAAGCGTAGGCACCGCTAGTGGCAACCATTGGTGGTCTCCCCCTCTACTGCTACTGCTGCTGCTGCTCTGTCATAAGGCACACACAATGGCAAAACGATTTTCGTGCTAAAAATAACCAAATTGATGGCGTCTTTTAGACTCCCCCTAGCCCCGGTCCCACCATGCCATTCACTAAGTGTAGCAAGCGAAGGCGGGTGCTGTGAGGTTCAGGCTAGCATATGGGGTATATAGGTGGGTATTATATGTGGGGCAATGGAGTAGGGGAGTGCAGGGACTTTCAGTTGTCGGCTAGCTGGTCATGGCCACGGTGAAGGCGAAAAACAAGCAAATCAATTAAAAATTTTCGTTAAGCGAAAGCAAAACAACGACGCAGACGTAAACGTAGACGACTACTTTGACTGGACAAAATTTATATGTATATATGAAATCACACTGAAACCCCAGAAGTTCACCACTTGATGGAATACTTTTGTGCCGCCTAACATTTCCGGCAGCAACTTGAAGACTATTCGTTTTTCTTCATTTTTTTTTGTTTTGGTGTGGCTTTCCGACTTCAACTGCGGTCGAATCTGACAGCCAGCCTTCCCTACGGGGGCGGCAATAGAAAGGGGCATGTCTGTAACTATAGCTAGAATAGCTACAAATACAACTTAACGTAAACTATCCTGAATAACAACGGTTTGTACGCGCTGACAGCGATTTTAGTTAAAGTGTTGCACATTGTCAGTTCCTTAGTTTCCTTACAATATCGACTCAACGAAACTAAAGATTTGCAATCGAAATCTAATATTAAAAATTGTCAATGTATTGTTATTAAATTCAAAAAGAGTTCCGGTTAGGGAGGCTTAAATCTAATGGAAACCTTTGTGAAACTGACCTTTTTTATTCACATTCAGGTTTGACGAATTGTTTCCTTGATAAGCTCGGCGTAGTGGCTGGTTCACACTATATAGAAATACAGAATCAAACCGGCTTAGAAGGCTTTTGGCCCAAACCGGTTATCATCCTTACTTATTTATTTTCTTTTGAACAAAATTGTATAGCTCTAAACATATTTGAATAAGGTTTTTAAAGAAACAAATATATTTTCAGACTCTCCTTGTATAAAATATAATATAATACAAAATATTTTTTTATGTCGAGCAACATATATAATATATATTCTTGATCACCATTGAAAGACGAGTCGATTATGTTATGATATTAGATTATTTGAATTGTTTTCATTTATGTTCATCTATTTCCAAGAATATGGCGATAATTAACATAAAAATTTTACTAGAAACATTAACTATTTTTACATTATCATGCCATAAAATTGAAATTTGCTTATTTGCATATGCAACGCATTACGAATTGAAAATGGAAATAAAAAATGACCTTTTGAAATGTTTCAAAATTGAAATAAATCTAGTAACGAAAGGCGACGCTCGGTGCACCGAAGATTGCATACCCTTACAGATTGCAATAACAATTTGAAAATGCTTGTTAAATTATTATTTATTTTAAACATTTGTTTCCATGGCAGCTTTATGATATAGTAGTCCGATCTTGATGATGATAATCAAGAAACAAAAAAGTTATGTATACCGAAAGTTTAAATTTAAAATGACTTTAAATTATATAAGATATAGTCGTGCAATCCGATTTCCGATATACAACTAAAGATTTAGCTAGCTGAAAAACTACGAGACTAGTTTGCATAGAAACAGACAGACGGACAGGTAAAATTAGGGATAGAGGCATCAACTCTTTTCGTCGCCCAAATTAAAAATATATATATGACTTGCATCCTTCAAAATATTACTCAATTCTTGACAGAATTATAATACTCTCTACGAGGTTCGTATTCCGAAACGATTTCGAATTTGCTCAAAGCTAATAATATGAATCAAATCAATCCAATGAATATCCTATAAACTAAGAAAGAGAGAATATTGATGTCAAATTTAAAAATGTAGGAGTGGAAATTAGCTATTGAATGCATTTGATATCAAAAATATTTATAATATTGCTGATCTTTTTCATAAGATGCGAGAGTAGGGGAGTACTTAATTCGTATAGTTACATCATTTTATAGTTATCCTGCATGACGAACTGCTTTTGCCTGCACATCGTTAAGTTGGTTCACAACACAACACATGGAAAAATAAATTTAAAAAAACATAAATATATTTAAAACTTTTGGACACAAATGCGTATTTATCATTTTATTTCGCTTTATTAATTTTTTAATATATGCTTCAATTGGAGCTGACTTTTATTTAAGAATATGGAGTCTGGCAATTGGAGTCTGGAAGCTGGAAGCTAGCTACCTCTTCTTCTTGTGACGCATCTCAGCTGGCGAACGCACCGTAGGCGCCGCATGCATTATCCCAGACACCAGCTTTGTAGTTTATTTTTTCGCGTTGCACGGCGAAATTGTAATAATTATAAGCAATAATAATAATAATAATAATAATAGTAATAGCAAGAAGAACAACAACAATAACATTTAGAGCACGGCGATGTGTACGGGCGCGCGCGCCACTTAAAAGTGTAGCGTCAGAAACCCGGATCCGGTTTCGGGTTCGGGTTCGGGTTTGGGTTCGGCTCGGCCAGCGATCGGCAGAAAAACTTTTTTTAATTTAATTTTAATGCCGGCGAGGTTTTGCTTAAGGAACCTTGGCTTTGGCCAGAACCGGAAATGCACCAAAAACCGAGATAGAAACAGAAAGCAAGTCAGAGAACGCAAGAGTAACCCTGCTCGACTAGAGAATACCCTGCAATCAGGTTATCAAACTAATATATGTGTGGTTATTCTTCAGGACCTTTCAAAAGGCTCATGTACGGAGCCAACATAATAAATCCGTCGACCTTGATCACGACTCAAATATCATTCCGAAATACAAGAGTAAATAAAAACAAAATTTAATACAAAAATTCCATTTTTATCATTGTAATCCAGGATCAATGAAAAGCAGACAATAAAAAGAA
This sequence comes from Drosophila repletoides, assembly GCA_018150835.1. Classification (NCBI taxonomy): domain Eukaryota; kingdom Metazoa; phylum Arthropoda; class Insecta; order Diptera; family Drosophilidae; genus Drosophila; species Drosophila repletoides. The sequence continues at coordinate 9,550,961 of JAECWQ010000225.1, read as the reverse complement.
TTATGTTTATAAACGTCTTGAGTTTTCAAAATTTATAAACAGTCAGAATGACGGAGAGACAGCTGTTGACAGCTTAAAATAAAATATGTTCTGTGCAAATGTCGAATACTCTTTTGTAGCGGATTGTATGAGTACAGGGTATTAGAAGCGAAAGTGTGAAGAAAGAAGGCGAAAACAAAGCGCGCGCAGTCTTGAAATTATGACTGAACAGCTGAGCAAAAGTGCCGTCTTTCATAATCGGAAACAAGAAAAACCAACGGGAACAGGAGGAAAAATGCGAGAGAAAATTCAACCGAAAGAAATGGATCAAAGGGAGGAGAGGAGACGTCTAACACGGGCGACAAGCACGCGGGCTTGTTAGTGCATTTTAAGCCTCTCTCAAGGACAAAAGCTTGGCCCCCGTCTATGCTTAATAATTGCTAGCAATATGCACAAACCAAACCCCTTTCTCCCCGCCCCGCAAATTCCACTCTCTCCTCCAACCTTTCCCGGACAACAACTTATGCATATGCAGTGTTAATTAGCTGCAAGTGGCAATCGATGATGACAAGCGAAAGACATGACGGCAAAATAGAACAGAAACTAGTGAGAAAAAATTATTTGCAGTACGCCGAAGTTCAAATACATTTGCAGAAATTTTGGTCAAATCTATAAATACTAAACAGGCAAACAATCAGCTAGACCCAAGCTATATCGACATGTATTTTTGTTCTGATCTCTTCTTCAATGCTTTGCACATTTCAAGTTAAAACTGCTATACCCTGTAGTAGGGTATCAAAATATACACAAAGAAAGCACACACATACACATAAAGAAAGGTTTATTGTTTATCATTTACTCACTTATTCACTTGCTCTGCGGTCAAATGTGGAGGTTAGTTGGCAAGTGTTAGAATTGACACAAAGAAAGAGTAACAAAAACATTACAGACACAATGCTCGACTAGGCAGATACCCTGCATAATAAGCTCATTTTAAGCAGTTTAACAAATCTTATTTTTGGATTCGTTATTCATATTTCTTTTTCGCTTTTAATATATACTTATTTTAAAATTTGAATGATTTATTGTCATTATGCACAGTCCTAATCCTTAAAGTACTAAGGAAAAGCTCTCTGCGAAGATTGAACACTTTGCAGAACAATTTTGAACAATTTTTTATAGTATTCTAAGCTTTATAATAAACAAAATCCATTTCAACATCTGTGTCGTAAATTTTATCTTAATATATTGAGAAACAAATAAGTTTTCAATACAAAAACTTTTAGACTTTTTTATAATTTTATACAAATGCACAGTATTGGAATAGAGCATGTTACTCATCGATTTCAAAATTTTTATTAGGTAAATTTTTGTTTTTATTTAATTAAAACCAGGAAATCGAACCACTAAAAACGTCAGTAATGAAATTGTTGATTTTATTTTATTATTTATTTTTGCTTTTTACTCTCTTATTCGATAATGCCTAACAATAAGAGATTCGGGTTAATAAATTTTTGATAATATAATCTTAATGTTTCGGCATTAGTTATAGGAAATGCCATATCTAATCCTTTTGTTAAACTTTATCTTAAAGTTAACCTCAACTCATATAATATCTCTTAACTAATCACTAAATGTTTAAAGCAAAGAATGTCGAAAGTGTTTACACGCTCATAAATTATGTTTTCTTTTGTTATTGTTTTTTATTTTCATTTTTATTTTGCTCTGCTTTTCGGCAGTACTTTATCGATTTTTGAATATTTCCATAGATTGCTTTTAAGTTGGAAAAAGAATTAAACGATAGATTCACTTGGCAAAGAACTGTGTGAAACAGACTAGTTTTCTTTTTGGAAACTTAAATACATTCTATCTTTAGTTTTTAATAAAGAGAAAACATAAAATATGCAATATGCGAAATGTATTGAATTATGGCAAAGAACATTGTTTTTTACCTGATCGTAAATGTGGAATTTGTAGGAATTTGAACGCCTCTGAGTAAATATTTAGAAAATAATTAAATGAAATTTTAATGCACTGCAGAAGCAGCAACAGCAGCAAAAAGCGTGGCGAATGAATTTAAACTTGGCAAAAAACAAATTCTGAGAACTTGTAGATGGACTGCATTAGATAATAGGTGGGCGTGGCTGGATCAGGGGCTTACCTTGGCGCTTGGCTTAAGCTGCCGTGCGTCGTCGTGATGTGGGCCATGCAGGCGATCCATTAACTTACTCCAAGGCGCCTGCTTCAACTCTTGGATGGTTTGGATATGATCCTAAGTATTTACAGGAATAAGACGGGGTGTGGACTATATTTTTGATTCTTTTGTTTCTTTTTTTTAATTCTTTATCATTGCTGTTAAACTATATATACAGACATAGTTAGAGACATAGAGAAACATATAAACACACACAAAAAACATACAAAGGCTGAGCTGTTCATAAACACATTTATATATTACGTATACGTAATACTGATTTTGTTGTTGTTGTTGTTGTTGTTGGGTCTGTTGTGGTGGGGAAATGGGGGATTGGTACGTATATATTTATGGAGGAGACGCATAGACAGACGTCTAGATATATATTTATTTATATTCAAATTCAAATGACAAAAGAAATGAAACGAATAGAAACGAAACAATTTTCTTTTTCTTTTTTTATCTTCTTTTATACCCTTACAGAGAGTATTCCAACTTTCGCATAAAATGTGACTGATAAAACCATTTCCGAACTCTTAAAGTATATATAATTTGAAGGATACTAAGGTGGGTATATATATGTTATAGAGCTGGAAGATATGGGACGAATCCATATTGTTATGTCCAACTGATCGTCTCTCTGGATGTCTGTCTGTGTTTCTGTTTGTTTCTATAAACCTAGTCTCAGATTTAATTTAGTATGACACCATCTTTTGTTCAACACTTATGTCGGAACCGACCGGATCGGACAACTATATCATATCAATTAGCCATATAGCTGCCGAAAGAACAATCGGTTCCAAGGTTGTCGTATTGAAATCTCTGTTATTTTTTAAGATATTTTGATTAAGTTAATTTAGGGTAAAAATCGGATCAGGAACACAATATTATTATGAAGCCGTTGAAAGAATTGGTCAAAAACTAGTCGTGTAAAAATATTTCAAACATAATAAAAAATAAAGAAATATTTTTTAATTTACAAGGAATTTCCAAATTTGATCCTAACTTTGGCAAGGGTATTAAATCATCGGTTCACCGAAGATAACTTCTCTTATTATTTTTTTTTTATGTTCACTGCGCAAGAATGGCTAAGAGCAGGGGGCAACATTTGTCGCACACATTTTTCACATATTCAACAACAGCAACAAAAACTTGGACAAATCAGATGAAAAAAAAATTAAAATATATATTTGTATATGCTCGCATATATCACATGAATTCCACTCGACAACGAAAGACGTGGCCAAAAGACGACAACAACGCAGATGACTGCGTGCCCCTCTTGAGGGGACGCGAAAACAGGGCCAAGAGACACAGTGGCAACGTCACCGAAGACACTTTTCACATCATAATTGCTTGGGCCTTAATTGCCACCCGTTTGGAATTATCGACACTGCACGAACCACGACGGGGCATACGAAACACAGAGAAAATAACACAAAAAAAATATCTACCTTGTTTTTATATTTAAAAATGAAAACAAAAAATAATGAAAAAAAAAAACACTCTGGAAATTTTGTAGGCGGATTGCGATTGTGGGGCAAATGCGAAGCGTTCACCGGCGTCCGCGTTACTAAAGATCGCTGCGGCTGCCGCAGAGTCGAGCTACGGATCTGAATACGGCTACACCGAAAAAAAAGAAGTTTATTTTCCGCAATTTTTTATTCCACACTATTATAGTATATTAAATGAATTATTAAATATTAATAACCTACTTTTTTTCTTTCCTATTATACAAAATCTATAGCTGAACAAATTTTATATTCTAGACTTTAGAAAATGAGAAGCTACTTTTCATTTATAGTAGAAAAAAACGTTAATCCTGATTATACAAAAAAAGAAAATAAAATTGGTATTTATAAAAAATTATCAGCTCTGTAGATTTTTGCTTGTTTGGCTTCCAAACTGCTCGAAAATGCATAGTCTGCCCAAAATTTATAAATATATTTTTATTTGGCTGCATATAGCAGATTCGCTCTCTGTCCAAAATCTTAATAATAATATATAGCTTTTTTGATTGAATGAAGAATAAATGAGCTTAAATAAAAAAGTATTCTTGTCTGCAAATTATTACCTATATATACCAATTGCAAATACAGCATTTTAGCTTTTTGCTGTCCTTTATACATTGAGTACCATTTAAAAAAATCATTTTTTTCTGTGTATTTCTATGGCAGCGACGGCGACGGTGGCGTTTTGAGCAAATCCAGCGCATGTCGTTCTACGGAGCAGCTCCGCTATCTATATATGTATATGTATGTGTATATGTATGTGTATATGTATGTGTATATGTATGTGTATATGTATGTGTATATGTATGTGTATATGTATGTGTGTGTATCTGTGTGTCAGTGAAAAGTGTTTTTCACGCAAATTGTTTGCAGCAGCCGTAATGCTAACGTCAACGCCAACGGCCAACAGCCCAAGAAACCAGCTAAAACCGCTTCAAATTGCGTTTATGCGGTATGCGTATCTATGTATTTCTCAAAATTAAAGTTTAACACAAGTTAATGCCACAATTTTCGAGTAACCAAAATTCTTATTACCAATCAAAATTAAAATAATAATACTGAAGTTTCTAAGGAAAATTAAAAAAATTGTAATTATTTTTTATTGATTCAAAAAAATAAATATTACTAATTTGAGTTAAAATTAATTAGAAGCAAATGAATGAGAAGTTTTTTTTTCGAATGAATTTCCGACTCGAAGCAATCAAGAATGCAAATTAGGTCGAACCCTTTTAAGCCACTTCGGTTAAAGACTTTAGGTCCCTCGAATTGAACCTTGATCCGGACCTAAAAAATAGCTTATTCCTCGAACTCAACCTCTTTCTGGTTGAAAAACGTTCGTTTTGAAAGACTAATAAAACTTAGAAAAGCAACCTATAATCACCCCAAAAAGCTAGAACGACTCCAAAATATAAGAAAAGACTCCAAAATCAAGAAATTAAAGTTTTTGCTTGAACCAAGCCAAAGCTTTCGATCGGGCTGAAACCTGCAAACTGAATCTCCTTCAAGGTATAGGAGGTTGGCTTCTTTCGCTATGAACCGGAACCGGAACCGAAAGCATGTTCATGAACTAAAAGCACGCATAAACTCAATCGAGCGACGACCAGCCTTGCCCACTCATCTCGAATTGCAGCAGAGATGCATGCCAGAGATATTTGCCTCGGCCTTGCCATGTGTCTCTTAGACAACTAAACTACAGATTTGTGGTAGAAACATGTGTGAAATATGCCATATAATATCATAATTAGGTGACAACTTCTTGTCACAATAACTGCCCGAAATGGGTGGTAAATTACCATATTTTATTATGGATTATTTTGAGGACACATAAAAAAGTTAAATTTCCATAAAGTTCATTCACGAATTCATTTAGTACTGAAAGCGTTGAAATTAATGCAACCAAGCATAATATATAATTTGTATAGAATTTTCATACTTTTCCCGAAAGTAACATAACTTTCTGACTATGTGAAATGTATTAAAACTAAAGAATTGCTTATATATATTTTTTAATATAATACTTTAAATAAATCAAAAGAAAAATTACTTCATTGGACTTTGTTATATGAAATGAGCACATCAAATCTGAGAAAACTTTAAGCTCCATTTTTATTATGAAAAATGTTCAATTATTGCTCTGGTTCATTGAGTATAATATTATTGGAGTAATACAGTTAGAACTTATTATGGAACATTTCTAGGGAATTTCGTTCAATTGACTCCGAGAAAAATCGGAAAGTACAAGTCTTATGGTTATTATAAGACGAGCCAGAGCATGTGCAAAGAGTATTTCGATTGTAATTATCAATTTGTTGTAAGAAAATATTTTCAAAATAAAATAGGATTCTATCAACGGAATTGTGGTAAATCCACATAAATTACATCAAAAAACTATGCTCAAAATAATTGCGATATAAAAAAAGAAATAAATAAAAAATTGTGTAATGTGTAAGACTCTCCTAGCGAAAAACTTTCAAAAGAATTGTGGAAAATACCCTTAAATTTCTTTCAATGAATTTTTCTCATCTTTATTCAAGGAAGAGCCAAGCACCAATTACAAAACTATCGATTACACAAAGCAGTTGTTAGTTAAGGCAAATAACTGTCGCTAACGAGTAAAGTTTTAACATCTGTTTTTAAACAAAGTTGCTAACTAAGATAAGAAACTGATTGAAAGAGGAAGACCTTAAGTGCAAAAGGAAGGGGAAATGAAAAGCGAAAAAAAAAATAGAAAAAAAAGAAAAAGAAAAACCGGTAATAGACAACGTAAATGCAATTATACAAATTGCAAAATGTGTTTCTGCACTATTTATTTCAATATATGATAAATTTATCGTATTTGTTTTGAATGCAAACGTCAGCTGGCCGAGCAGCAGAAAAAGATGGAGGAGGACAGGGAATGGAGAAGACAGAGAAAAAGAAGTCTTCATAAATAGGCTAATGATGACGTTAAGTGAGTAAGAGAAACAACTAAGCGAGAGAGAGAGGAAAGTCGTCTTTCCAGCTAAATCTTTCAGCAGTTTATACTTAGTTATTAATGCGTTTTATAGCGTCCACAGCAAAAACAACAACAACAACAACAACAACAACAATAACAACTAATAACAATAAAAATAACAAGAGAACAGAAAACAGGAGAGAATGATGCGACCTTCACTCGCTTTTCCTTTTCGATTTCACTCAGAATTCAAAACTCAGAAGATTGCGTAAAGCGGCCGCCACTCGATGTCAGTGGGATACTCCAACACACTCAGAGAAAATTCTTTACCAAATTTACTTATTTCTAATTTTTACTTTTAGTGTCACATAATTCTCTAAAATGATTTGTTTTTACATAAATCCTTACTAAATTCGATATTCAAGAATTTGTAAATATTTCATAATATTCCAGAATTTTTAATATAAGATTGTTTTGCAATATTTTATTTTAATGTAATAGTAAAGTGTATTTAAAGCGTAAAAATTTAGGTACTCAACAAAATAGTTTTTGTAGCTTCTCTAGCATGCACCGAAAAAAAACACGAACGTTCATAAACACGAAGCGAAGCAAAATTTTTGGTTAATATTAAATAATTTTGAATCAAGATTTTAGATATTTATTAAAAAGATTTTTAAAATTAATATATTCTTGAACTTTGTTAAGTTATTTCTATTGTAGTTCTTGAACCAAAACAACAAAAGAGATGGGGCTCAAACCCCAAATCATTTGTATACCCTTACAAAGGGTATTATAATTTATAAGTTAAAATATAATTTTCTTTTTCACAGAATATTTTTTATTCAAAATGAATTTGTAAAAAATGTAAACCAGATTTTTACAATATAATATGATAATTCGAATTAAGAAGCAACCTTTTTTTTCTGAGTGTAGATATATATATAGATAGCAAACTGTTGCCTTGTTTTCGTCAATTGTCGACAATATCGTTTTTAATGTGGCTCTTTATTTGTTTGAAAAGCAAAAGGCAAATCAACCCAAGTTGATGGGCTGTCGAGTGGAATGAAGGGGGCTGAGTGTAGTTCGAACTTTTGAGAATTGCCAAGAATAATTTTAATGCATTTCTGTTTTTTTTCCACATTTTTAAAGGCATCAGCAATGTACGAGAATTGCCGATTGATTGCTGTTGATTTTTGCCAGAAAAGTGATTTTAGCCAAACAATTGTGATAGTCACAAGAGAGGGGCGTTACGTGGAAAAAGGGGTGCGGTTTTGCGTTTCCACATGAATAACGAGTTGTTGATGGGTGGCCGGCGTGAATGGATCATTTGCAGGGCATCTACTCAATCTATTACGCCTAATGCTAAATACGTTTTTTATACACTTGCAAGGTGTATTATAACTTTGTCACGAAATGTGTAATGCTCTGATGGAGACAACTCCGGCCTCATACAGAATATATGTATTATTGATGAGGACGACGAAACGAGTCGAGACAGTCGGTCAAAATAAGCAAATTTGACAAACGGGTATACCAGTTTGCAAGTGTATAAAATCTTCGGCTTGACCGCTTGGACAACCTTTCCTTACTGTTTTTTTTATATTTTTATACACTAGCAAAGTGTATTATTTAGTTTATTTGTTTATTTATTTCATCTGCCTTTGCAATCTGTGTTATGATATTCAAATATTTACCTAAGGGTTATTCGGCATTTTCCATTTTTTTTTCTCCAAAATTACGAAGATCTGTTTAAAATATAATTTTAGCAACCTTTTTCTTCTTATATATATTTTATTGAGAAAAATTATTCTAAATAGTAAGCTCTATTTAAATAGTAATTAATATTATTTATAAATTTGAAATAAACACCTGCAACACTCACTGTCGCCTATGACTCCCAATTCTAGATCCAGTGCCCAGCGGGGATAATGGGCAAAGTAAACAAACCAAACAAAAAACATTTCTCAGTGCAAAGCAGCAATAATATTTCCGAATTCAATACAAGTTTTTCATATCATTGTGAAAAAAAATTAAAATTAAAATGATAAACACAAAATAATATCCATTGAATTTGAAAGATAATTGTATAAAAGTCATTAAATTAATTTGCTCTCGAAAATCAATTTCTTCTTTTTGGAAAAAAAAAAACAGCAAGTTTTTTACTGAAAATAATAGTCTGTAATACCGATATTTTTAATAAAGTTTTGTGAGTTTTTAATTGGAAAAGATATTCGTAGCACCCCATAAAAAAGTGTTCTAAATGATTTAATTTTCGACATAAAAACTAAATTCAAATTCATAATAAATTAGTTATTTTTAAATCAATGACTAGGAATATTAAATGCAGTAGTATTTAAAAGCCAGATCACAATAGCGCGATATTCAATAGGGGAAAGAGGACTTTAGCCTAGACACAAACCACAATATGCAATTGCTTTCTCATTGTAATGGAATTACGAGTAGGACGAGTATTGGTTGCTTTTAGACTCACCTGCAATGAGAAGAAAGAAATTTAATAAAAGAGCATTAGTCAAGTGTGTTATTTTTTTTCCTTACGATGTCAGAGAATTGGAGGTTAAGCGCTGACGTCAGTGTCGCAGCGTGCATGACCTCGTGACCTCTTTAAAAGTCGTGTGAATGTGATTGCAAATGTGAATGTGTATGTAAATGTGAATGCAAAGTTCAAGGGACATTGACACAAAGCACTCGAGACTGCAACAGCAACGATACCGGCTAGGGCAATTGTGACGTCAGTAGCTTTCAACTTTATTGTGCTGTGCTTTTCAACCCGCACCACACACCCATATAGATACACAAACACACTCAGAATGAAAGCTGTCGATCATTCGCATTGAGCTTCCAATGACGTCAAGGAGCTTTGCAAATGACGTCACCAAGCGAGAGCGCCATCTATGTAAAAGCCTGTGCATTAAAAGCACAGCTGTGAAGCTTTTTTGTTGAACTTCCAGTGTTTTCAGTTTTCGAAATTTCAACAAGTTTAACATAAACGTGGACTGTGACCGCAACTGCGACCGCGACTGCGGCCGCGACTGCGACTGCGACTGCGACCGCGACTGCGACTGCGACGTTGACTGCGCTGTTAGTACGTCGTCGGCATTTGTTGCTCACCACGTGCACGGACGATTGTCGGCTCGATTCAGCTCGGCTTTTTGCGGCAGTAGTGCCCCGCCCACAACGCAGCGCCCACTTTCGAGACATTCATCGCGTCGCAGTAGCTGCGTGTGTCCCATGTGTGTGTGCGTGTGAGAATGTGTGCCTCCTGTGTGTGTGTGTGTATTTTTAGCAATAAAAAATGCTGCACTGCCGGCTCAGGATGCTGCTACGTGCCACACTTTTCTAAATTCTCAGTTCTCTCCTTTTTATACCCTTGCATAGGGTATTACAATTTTACTACGAATATTTAATACATTGAAGGAGCCACCTCTGACCCCATTAACTATATATATTATTAATCAGGACGATAATGTTCATCTGTCCGTCTGTTTATATGCAAACTAGTCTGTTCGTTTTGAATGAATGTGAATGAAATTTAGTATGGAGCCTTCTTTTTGTTGGAGGCTGAACAATGTGGGAACCGTCCGGATCAGACAACTGTATCATATAGAGGCTAGAGAAAGGAACATTCAGTACAAAACTTTTTTTACAGTACGTTTTTCTGTTTCTCTAGTTATGGAACAATTGGTTGAAACTAATAAAATTGATCGAGAATTTTTATATGATTATTTCGATATGTATATGTATATATGAGTATGCAATATTCTTCTAGGATAGCCCTTCCTTACTAGTTTTATTTTTTTTTATTGTGTACTCCTGCCGAAACTCTAGATCCTTCACAGGAATTGACTTCACATCCGCCTCGTGCTCGTCTTCCCCTTCCTAACGCACTTCACATTCCTGTGGGCTATTGAACACCAACAGCAAACGCGAGCAGCGACGTAAGCGTCGCCCTCATAAATATGCAAAGAAATTGCAAACGAACTAAACGAGCCGAGGCAAAAAAAAAAGAAATCAAGAGAAAAAAAGGAAGGGGCAAACGAAGCGATGTCGAAATTTCCGCCTTAATACGCCCAAAACATGGCAAAAAGGGGCGTTTGAATATTTAAATCCTTCAATTGCCGCGCCCATAGCGGCAATCAGGGCATTTAAAAAAATAAAAAGACAAAAGAAAAGGGGGGGGAAAAAAGGAAGAAAAAAGAGGAAAGTGCACTTTGGATTACCAACTCAAGACGCCTTTGAAGTTGCTCTATCATTTTACATATTGGCATTATATCTCGGAGTCTTTTCTGTTTTAGTAGCTCAAGTAAGCCAGTCCTTAAGCTCTTCTTCTTTTCTGCTTTTCAAAAAAGCTTGCAACGCTTTTTTTGAAACGAACTATTTTCAGTTGCTGAAACTGCACTCAGTATTTCTGTTTGCCCAACCGAACCACTTTGAAAATCTTCAATGCTAAAAGTGGATACTGTAAATCGCTTTTGAATCAAACCGGTTCCAATTCGGATATCCGAACTATTCACAGGTTTGAATCTTAATTTGAATCAACTCAGGTATCAAAATTTCCAGGCAGACAGACGGGCATGATTATATCAACTAGTTTCACCATATATATATATATATATATATATATATACCTACATATATATATATATACATATATTTCGGATTTTCTCAACAGATTTCCAACAGCTTTTGAAATTGCAATTTTGTAAATTGCTATCGAAGCAGTCTGTAATTTAATATTTTATTTTTACTCCAAGAGAACAAATAGTAGAACTCCTTTCCTCTTTTTCCTTATCTGTGTCCTGGGCTCTGTTGTTTGAAAAATCATTTCAAAGGCCAACATCTTGACATTTTGATTTATTTGCTTCACTGTGGCTTTGGCTGAAGCTGATGCTTGTGGTTGTTGTTGTTGTTGCTGTTATTGTTGCTGCTGCTGCTGCTGCTGCTTGTTGCTTGCCATAAACATAATCGGCTTATTGCCAATGCCAATCGCACTTGGCTCCAGTTTCGTGCTGATGCTGTTGCCAAATAGAATCTAGCAAGTGTTGTTGCTGCTGGTGCTGTTGTTTACCTTTGCTCTGGGACTGGCCTTAGTCCTCGAGCTTAGCTGGCTTTCTTCTGATACGCTCTGACAGCCACGTTAAAGGTGACTAAAAACCTTCCATAATGCTTATTTTAATAATAATAATGAACGCATTATTTTTGTTGCAGTAACTGCTACTGCAACTGTTGCAGTTGCTGTTGCTGTTGCTGTTGTTGTTGCACAGTTAACGAGCTCTTTACGACCCATTGACTTTCAGCGCATTTTCTATGTATTTTGGCTAATGGAAATTGAATTCAAGCAACCACTTGACTTTCTACACAAATGCAAATGAAGCACAAAGTACAGTAGTAAAATGAGTGCACTGTGGTTCATTGCGGTATGCGGGTGGGTTGAAGGGGGATTCTTGATGAAGGTGGTCGATTGCTGAGATTGACTTTGTACTTACAAGTATTTCAAGTAAATTGATTTAAGCCACAAAAACTCAGCTAGTTTAATAAGTTAAATTGAACTATAAATTCTATTAAAGGAGTAAAAGGCGTATATATCTATACGAAGTTCATTATACCCTTGCAGATGGTATTATAATTGCGTCACGAAATGCGTAATACATTGAAATAGGCATCCCCGATCCCATTAACTATATTTATATTGTTTCGAAAAGTATACTTTAAATATATGTAAAACTTTACTTTCTAAGCCCTTACAGGCTTTGACTAATGAATATTCGGTCAAAGCCAAGAACTTTTTCACAACTTGGTGCATACCATTTTTCCTATGGCTTAACTTAAATTAATTTGTATTCGATTTAATGAAATAAGTATGGAAACTCATCTAGAACAACTCTAAGTTCAGGAAAATGTTAATCTAAAGATCGAAAAGAATTTGATTTCCCCTAATATTATTCTAGAACTGAGCCGGGAATTGCAAACTGGTACAGGCTTTGGTTCAGCTTTAGTCTTGGCACTTGGTTCGGTTCTTATATATATATAACATATATTTTATAACTTAATTTTTAGAGTTTATGTTTTGAGATAAAAAAATAAATTATTGTTGGAATATAATTAAATTTATTCGCTCCTACGCTGCCTTCAATCCTCCGTAATAGTAATAATAATATGAATAAAATGCAAATAGCATGAGGTTTTATTAAATAACAATGCAGCCCTCCTCACATAAAAGTAGTAGAAAGTAGAAAATGTGCTAGAAAAAAGTGAATAACACTCATATGATTTGCACTCAAGTCATATTGTTGTACTTGTTGAGGAGGATATTGTATGAGTATTTATTGTATTTATTATACGGCCGCTAATCAAGAGAATATATACTTGTGCGAGTATATTTGCTCAGAGGCGGAACATGTGCATTTGTTCATATTATATTGTTTTTGTTAGTTTTCCTTTTCAAAAGCATTTTCCTATAAAAGTAGAAAAAAAAAAAAACAAATAGAAAAATGCAGCTGAGCGCATGCGTTGGTCCCAAAGAGCAGCTGGCTGTTTAGTTAAAAGGGTCAAAACTCTCTTTAAAGTACGAGTTATTTAATTGTATAATATTTTAATAGAGGTAACATTTTTTTTTAATTACCACAGCTGAAATATGCACTGAGTTCTCACTGTAAGCTCGCTCGCTATTTCGTTCTCTCACTTTGAAGTTTGCTCTCTCTCTCTCTTTCGCTCTCTTATAAAAACAAAACCTAGAAAAATGCCGGCGAAAGAAGCGCCGCAATGGAAAATTGTCGCACACAAAATTTAGTCGGAAATTAGACGCCAACGCGTTCGGGTTGACTCTCTCTCTCGCTCTCTTGTTGTCGTTCTCTCTCTCTCCCACACTCTTTCTGTCTCTGTCTCACGCTCTCTCGCACAGTGACAGAAAGTTTCATAAAATTTGTTCAATCTCATCTCGCATCGGAACGCATCGTATCAATCTTATGTGTATACGCGTATGTAGAAGAAATATATTGGTAGAACTTCTGAAATGCATTTCACTTTTTTAATAACTGCAACACTGGAAAAACTTGTGGCGATGAATTTAGAAAAGTCTCGTGGCTTTTATAGCCTCCCCCACCGGTGCAACAACACCCACTTAACCACTGCTATATAAAACTATTGACTTTAGTTGTTTTTCTTTCACAACTTTGGTGTTTGAATATAGTCTAAGTAGTTTCGGGGGCGTTACGGGCGGGCCTTGGGAGGTGGTAGTATTCCCTGTCGTTGACGTCTGGAAAAAGGCTTTTTTTTCTTCTATCAAATAATTCTTGATACAAACGCATAAATATAAATAGAGCGCCCACTTAAATATTCTAAAAATAAGAGTGTACCACAACCAAGTGGTTTATTTAGTTATCTCTATATTTTTTATTATTTATTATACCCTTACAAAGTGTATTATAATTCTGCCATGAACTGTGTAGTTGAAGAACGCTTCTCTGTCGATCTGTATGTTTCTATGCTAACTTATATCTCCCTCTTTCGGAGGGATCCGACTGGCTATATCATATCGCTGCCAAATACTTATTCCACTCTCCAAGGGTATGCAATCTTCGGCGAGCCGAACATAGCCTTCCCTTTTGATAGGTTTTTATTTTGGTTGGCTGCACTCGTGCGCCATAAATCAAAATAGCCTTTGAATTGAAGCTGATCAATTGAATGCCCTCAAACAGGTGCTCTGAGACCTCCAAGATGCTGCTGGCCGTTAATCAAAATGTGCGCAATTCCAAGAGACGGCGAGATGAAAAGACAGCAACTAACAAAGCAATAAAAACAGAAAAAGAACCAGAAACAGAAATAGAAAAACCATCCCGAGAGACAACGGATTCTACAACACAGTTGGTAGCAAATTTGCTTATGGATGGTGGGGATAAATGCCAGAGTTGCCAGCATTTGCAGCAGTCGCAACGTCAGAGTGTGGCAACACTGCAGCCCTGTAATTGTGAATGTAATTGCATTAATAAACTTGATGCCATCCCCAATACTGTGCACACCTCGCTGGTACTCGTCTATATTTATTTAGGCGCACTCACCCTTATGCTGGCAACCCTATCAATATTATTTTATACCTATACCCAATCTCCCCAAGAGTCGACTATTGCGCCGTTTCGTACTCAGTTCCAGGGTGAACTGACGCGATCCGAGCATGTGCTGAGAGCTATGGTTACGCAGATCTTGGAAAGGAATTATCCCTTACAGGTAGAGAGGTAAGTAAAATCTAGATCCAGTTTTCCAGATTTAACAAATATTTAGCGTACCATCGCTCCAATTATGTTTAAGCTGTAAATCTAATTAAATTCGATTCTATCAAAGATGCAAATTGGTTCGAACTCAAATACCAGAACTGAATCGGTTCGGTTCAAAAGAGAAAAAAAGAGATCCAAGCCGAAAGTCTTCAAAAATTAATGGTTTGCATCCGTGGCTCAAAGTTGTCGTTCTGGCTTCACTCCAATTTTCTATTACTGTCACAGCCCTAATCTTAGTAAAAATTTAGCTCCGGAACAAGTTCCACATACAGTAAATTTTGTTCTTTTTCGCATTTCACTGTGATTACTTCATTTAGAGCTTCTATTAAAAATCGATTGAGTATTTAATTTCGAACCAGTTCCGATTCCCGTTCCATATATTAACCACTTTACCAATTATTCTACAGTATAACCACAACTCCACCGAGCGTTGTCCGGAACGAGCGCAAAATGAACAACAATTTCTTGAATCATTTGCCCAGTGAGAAGCGCAGCCGGCGAGACATTGGTTCATCCTCACCCGCCTCGATGCACGGCAAGCTGAACAGCGTCTGAACTAGTTCAATTGAAACATGCTTATAGATCTTTTATATCTTGCAGCGGATCCACTGATTGAGTTCTTCAATCCGAATCACCGCAAGGCACTGGAGGAGCAGGATACTGAAATACGCAAACGCACCGGATTAAAAGGTTCAGCTCCGGGCGGTGATGAATGGATATATTTGAATACGTATTGCCGTGTACCCGAGAAGATAATCACCGGATTTTGCAAGGGTACACAGGACTATTGCCCGCCAGCGCCTCAAGGACCACCTGGCGGCTTGGGACCCAAAGGACCCACCGGAAATCCCGGTCTGCCGGGCATACCCGGCCCCAAGGGTAACCGCGGTGATGTCGGTTTGCCTGGCGCAGCCGGAGTCGATGGTGTCGGCCAGGTGGGCGCCGCAGGACCACGTGGCCCCAAGGGCGATCCTGGTGGTGTAGGACGTTCGGGTCTCGATGGACGTGACGGGGTGCCCGGCGAGCCTGGCTTGGATGGTGTGCCAGGACGTGCGGGCGCTGATGGCAAAAATGGTGCAGCAGGACGCGACGGTAAGGATGGTCTGAATGGCAAAGATGGCAAGGATGGCATGTCCATTACAGGTCCAAAGGGTGCCCAAGGACCTCCCGGAGAGCGGGGTCTAAAAGGTGAGTTCCGGCGTTCGGATTGGAGCGATTCGTAAAATATTTTTATAAATCAAATTGGAAAAGTTCAAATGATTTGGTTCCGAGAGTTGACTCTGACGAACGTAAAACAATCCGAACAGAAACGGGTACACAAAATTTGCTTAGAAGCTGGTTTGACAGCCTCAACACAAGCCAACCCGAATCGGTTATGTAAGATTTTACTATGCACCGGTTTTGCTAACTGACTAATTTTTATTTTCAATTTATCTTCAGGTATTGCTGGACCACGTGGACGTCCTGGTAAACCAGGAACCAATGGTACTCCGGGCATACCCGGCATTAATACATGGAAAATGCAATATCCCAATGGCAGCGCCTCCAACGATCTACTCATACCACCATCCATTACAGGTAAAAATAAACCACATAAACATATTCCTAATATTCTGTGATAAATTGAAGCTCCACTTCAGATATAAATGCGCCCAACTTTAGGCGAAATGTCATTGTGGAGGAGGGAAAAACCTTAAATATGAGCTGCTCCGCTACAGGTAATCCTCAGCCTCAGGTGGAATGGCGACGCGATGATGGACGCACCATCAATGTGAATGGCATCGAATGTGAGTAGTACACTTTGAGAAAAAAAGTAGATTTCTGTAGAGTTAGCTAATCTAATCGAAACAGAAACAATTTTTTTTAGTGCAATTCTTAATTTAGGGCAAAGATTATTACCATGCAAAATTCTCGAAATAAAATCAACAAGGTTTCTGAGCTCAAGTCAAGTCAAAAGCACAAAAATCTTGAAATAAGACAAAAGTGTGAAGTAAAAACAGTATTTAAGTTGATTAAAAAAAAACTCGTTTTAAGTGGGAACATAGTTGATTTTTATTTCAATGGATTGAAGAAAGTAGAAGTGTTTAATATATGAAAAAAAAAAACAATATATAATGGCTGTCATATTATACAAGATTTTATTTGCACTTATGGGCATTCTAGACTTTTTAATAGAGGTTAAAAAAATACTCAAAGTTTTTTTAATAAAAGTATACAATTTTAGTATAGCTCTTAATATATATTCCCACAGTGAGCTCCATTAGTGGACAGTTCATCAAATTTACGAACATAACCCGTCATCAAATGGCCGCCTACACATGCCACGCCAATAATGGGATCGCTCCGGTGGCAAATGCCACCTTTCTCGTCGAGGTTCACTGTGAGTAGTGGATCTGTACCCCTTTAGTGATACTTCTACAGTAAAAAATAATGAATTCTTCTTTTTGTTTAATACTGCAGTTGCACCCATGATATCTGTCTATAGGCAGATGATCTATGCGGAATATCAGAGCAGCGCCACACTAGAGTGCCAGGTGGAAGCCTTTCCGGAGGCTATACGCTACTGGGAGCGGGCCTATGATGGCAAAATTCTAGATCCAAGTGATAAATATCGCATCGAATCCTATCCAGATGGGTGAGTATACAAAGAGTATTTGAAGTTATAGCCTGATTGCTCAGGGCGATGAGACAAGTTGTGTTCGTCTGTCCGTCAAAATGCAAGTCTGTCACTGTCTAATTGTCTGTTTCTATGTACAATAGTCTCCCAGCTAAGTTATAAAGGCTTTAAAGGACTTTAATATTCTTCCTTACCAGTTTTATTGAATTATGTCTCTGTTTTTCAGTTTTAAGACATCGATGAGGCTAACTATTACCAATCTGCGCAAGGATGATTTTGGATACTACCACTGTGTGGCACGCAATGAGCTTAATGCCACCATGGTCAACTTTGAGATAGCACGTAATACATATACATATATATACGTGAAAAGAGTTCTGATAATATATATCTATATATATTTACAGCTCAGGATCCGAACAGCGAAACGCCGTATGTGGGCAACAATGTGAAGGTCTATGGACAGCGGCCCCCTGAAAGCGAATGTCCTGTATGTGATAGCTGTCCGGATCCAAGGTAACTTGGTGTTTGGCTAGCTAAATAATTAAGTAAACTAACTAATTGATTTATAATTGCAGTTTGTATCAGTGCAAGGATTCAATACTCAATAGCTTTGAGATACAACCTACAGGCAATCGCAGCTATCCGGGCCTTCCGAAGCGTATTAAGAGTTCGTATCACAGATTTCTGTATTCCTGAAATACCTAATCCAATTTCTATATCTATCTCAGCGTGTTATTTGTATGCAGTGGGCAAGCCCGTTTTTCACAAGGTTGTCAACGAGAAGTTCGGCTCCTGGCTACGCGATGCGGCACCCAGAGAAAACGATAAGGAGAAAACCTTTGTGACCAATGAGAATGATGCTTATAATCTCTTTGAATTCTCCACTCGCATACAGTATCGCATGAACAGTGTGCCCAGGCACAAATACGAAATAGCCGAGGGTTTTCAGGTGAGCTATAAGAGAAAGAGAATAGCCTCTCCCTTTTCTTTATCAAGTATCTAAATTTTGTCTGGATACTTACAGGGTAATGCGCATGTCGTATATAATGGATCATTTTATTATCATCAGAAAAATACGGATTTGGTTGTCAAACTGGATTTGACGACATCCAAAAAAATAAGTGCGTATTAAATGAATATTTTGATATTATATTTTGCCATCCCAATGGATTGCTTACAAATAAGATTCAGAACTAAATTTAGGATATATTCTATTATATATATTTTCCTTTTAAAGGCATTCAACTGCCATATAGTGGAATCGCTACTGGGAATCGACTCTATGCGACGGACTACAATTTTATGGACTTTAATATGGATGAGGTGGGTCTCTGGGTCATATACAGCACAAACGACTCCAATAATACGCTGGTTGCTAAGGTAAGTTTTCTACTTCTTTTGGTAAAATAATTTTGTCTGAAATGGGTTTTTGTAGTTGGACGCTGAAACGCTGAGAATGCAGTATAACTTTAATATTACTCTCGATCATAAACAATTCGGGGAAATGTTTATTGTCTGTGGCAATTTATATGCCATCGATTCGGGCACTGATAAAAATACACAAATAAGATATATGGTGGATCTCTATAAAGGAAAGTTGCTGAATGCAAATTTACCCTTCTCAAACCCATTCAGCTATACAACTACTGTGGGCTACAATCCCATGACTGTGGTGAGTTTTCAGAATACAATTTCTAAGCCCTCAAATATCAGACTTTTTGCTAAAAACAAAAGAATCTCTCAAATTTGTTTCAGGAACTCTACTCTTGGGACAAGGGCAATGCACTTACATATCCAATACGCTATAATGAGCATCGTTTATCTTCAGATAGTAACTAAAATCGCAAAAAATTGTTTCTCAAATAAATGCAAATTGTTCTTTTTTTTACCAAACACTTTGCTTGTTCTTATTCAATTTTCTATACCTATCAAATTATTTGTTTTACAGACATTCATAGGATATCTAACAGTCGAGTAATTTATTTATTTACATGCGATCTTAGCTAGCATGTGCGACAAAATCTCAAATATTTAATCATGTCTGATCGTGCTTCTCTTATATATATTATAATTGAAAGAGTAAAGATCAGAATATCGTAATATACGATCTGATAAATTGCGAGGTGCGAACATTTAATTATTTTGTGACAATAAACAAATAAAAGCAACAAAAACAGCGACAAAACAAACAATGAACCAACACAGAGATGACAATTAACAAATCCCTCCAACCAATAATTTTATCTCGTATCAATATGAATATTGACAGACCTCAAACATACCCCTTTAATACAAGAAAAAAATGAATATATATATGTATATATGAATATGAACATATATTGCAAAGCTATGCTATAATAGGTAGATCCAATTTAATATTTGATTTCCAGTTAAAGCTCAACTAATTTAAAATCTAAATTCAAGTGTAGAAAAAATGCGAACTACAAAAATGCTTTTAACGGATTTGTTTATGGCCAGCAAAGCTTGTTATTTAGTATTAGCCATAAGTAATATGAAGAAGTATTAAAAGCCTTTTGTTTTTGTTTATTTTTCTTAGCGTTCTATTGGAATTTTTTAACAACAAATCCAGCTACTTACAAACTTCTGAGAAACTTTACTCTTGCCATGGATTAAAATATTTAATAAGAAAAATAAAGTTGATGGAATGCTAAGCTGGCTACAAAAAAGCTAGCAAAACCCGCCAATTAGTGTTACCTATAAGAAAGCAGAAAGAGTATAAAAAGTTTCTTTCACTTTTCTTATACTTAATGAAATGCTTTTCAATTCTGGGAACAGCCAGCAAAACTCGCCAATTAGTTTTACCTATAAGTAAACAAGAAGAGTCTTAAAAGCCTTTTCTTTTTGTTTGTTGCTCCTAGATGCAGTACGTTTAGCATTTTGTTGGAATTTTGTAATTAATGTACAAGAAATTCACCTAGTTTAGAAACTGTAATCCTTTGCCATGGATTCAAATATTTTAAGTACGATAAAAGTTGGACTTTTATTTTGCAAAAGAGAGTTCAGTAAACGGATTAGCTAAAGTAAATTGTTGGCCAAAATGTGCAATGTGAAGTTGATGGAATGCTGAGCTGAGTACAAGCAAACAAAAAAGACAAAAAACATTTTATTGCAACATTTTTTGAAACAGTTTTATCCATTCAAGCTGACCTTAATAAGCTAAATGAACCACTATTCCCATTTCAATTCCACTCGACATATTTCTTGCTGTCTGCAAGAATTAGCTGCAATAATGTTGACATTATTCCCCATCTGCTTCATCAATTATGTGTGTGTGTGTGTGTGTGTGTGTATGTATGGGTGTGTGTATGAGTGTGTGTATGAGTGTGTGTGCCGCTCCTGCCTACTGAATCTTTCGCGGTTGTTCCAATGGTAGTAACAAGTTCAAGCGAAACATCAAATCGGAAACTATGCGAAATAAACCGTGAACTTTTTATATACCCTTACAAAGGGTATTATATCTTGTCACAAAATATGTCTTGCTCCTTTGAAGGATCAGAATGATGAGACTAAATGGTAGAGCCATTTCCAGCTATCTATTTATCCTTTTGTTATATATTTTTTAATTTATAAATGATTTTAAAATGTTATGAAAACTTCTGCAAGGGTATTTACTCTACGGAAAACTGAAGATTGCCTTTCCTTTCAAGCTTAAATATTTATTTAAACACTCTTAATCGGGATAAAAGTCCTGTCAGCTTCGGCTCAACGTCGCAAGTAGGCCAAAACAACAGTTGAGCTAATGAGTTAGCTAACTGTCTGGTAGATTGAATGATTGACTGACAAACTGACGGCCTGCCCATATTTCAAATTTCAATTTCGAAGACTCCGTGCAACGCACATTGTTGATAGTCACCCTTTAACTTTTCTGGTTACATTGACTAACATGAGCACTTACCCTGTTTTCCCTTACTTCTCAATTCCATTTTATTTGTCCTCCACTTTGGGGACAGCCTCCAATTGCGTTGCATGTTTGACAATTTACCCCACTGTGTACCTCACTAACTATGCTCCCATATCAAATGCATTTTCAAACGGGTTTCCTTTTTCACTTTTGAAAATTTTCCATCAGCCCTTTTGATAATCAAACCGATCAAAAAGCTCAAAGAGTGGATTAATAGTTCACATCAACATACAGAAATCGACTCCAATCACTACTTTGGGCGTTCTCTGTTGATTGTCTTCAAAAGGAATTCATTAATTTTTGGTTTTTAAAAACTCGGTGCAAATAAATATCGATTGCAAATTCCTATGGGAGCTATATGATATAGCAATCTAATCTTACTGATTTTTTGTGGGCTTTTAGAAATCATACTCTGCCATATAACTTGTAAATTAAGTCAAGATATATTGAAAAACAAAATAGTTTATCATATCAAAATTTTCAACCGACTGTATCTATAGGATGCAGTCCGATTCGGCTGGTTCCGACATATGTGCTGCCTGCAGAGAAAACACGGATTCATATCGAATTTCAATCAACTAGTTCAAAAACTAAGAGACTAGCTTCCATTTAAACAGACGGACAGACGGACAGACGAACAGACGGACAAAACTATATCGACTCGGAGCTGCCCCCTTCAATGCATTACACATTTCTTAACAAAGTTATAATATAATAATAAAAAGTATTGGCTTAAAGAGGTTGGAATTCAAATCTTGGATTTGCACTGACTGGTTTGTATTAATTTTCGAGACGTGGGTCGTTTTGAAGTTCGGCTTTATGGTAGAAAAAAACTTGGTTACGGGCAGGTTTCGAGGGGCTTATTTAAGTTTTTCATTCATTGATTCTGCGTAATTTTCTATTTTCTGAAAGCCTTCAAAACATTGCACATGTTTTTTTAGCACCTGCTGGAACCCATGACAATTCACGTTTTTATTTGATTTGCGTTTTGTATCTGCAAACTGACTATTAAATTTTTAATATTCAAAAATCCAACTGAATGCGTATTCGAATTTCTTTCTAGTTCAACTATCAATTTTAAATCAATTGTACGGAAAGAAGCTAAGGCGATATAGGCCATATGGATCATTAAAAATTGAACAATTTAATTGGCCATGTTCGGTGCAAAGAAATTAAAACGCAGCGAAACGGCTAGTGACAGTTCGCAGCCTTGATTTTGAAAAGCAAAGTCAAGGCCAATACGCCATATGTGCTGAAGGTCGGAAAAATTATAATATTGATTTTATTGCTAATGAAAATCCTTTTAATTCTATTCCAGGTCAATTTAGGCTTCACAATCAATTAAAATGCAATAAGTCGCTAATTAAATGACCATATGCCGTCACTTTTTCTCTCAATTAATTTAGCATTTGCAGCCGTGACCGTGATTTATACACTTTTAAATCTAAACACTAAATTTTGGCTAGTTGCCAGTAAAAACAGCATGGCTCTAAACCTCCAAAATCCTGGCCTTACCCTCGACCCTCGGCAAGGTCTCATCACATCATTTTTCATCTTTTATATTCGTTTTTCTTTTTTCTTTTTTTTTTTTTTTTTTTTGTGTGAGGAGTGGCACATCTGCTGCTAGGCAGCCATTTGTTAGGATAATGTCCTGTTGTCAAATTGCCAAGAATTTTGAGTATATAAAAGACCAGATGAGTGGACACTGGACAGCATAGCAGTTAGTAGTTAGCAGCATTTGAGTCGGGAGCAGAAACAGCTGTTTGAACCGAAAATCTCAACAATTTTCATAGCTCATAGCTTTTTAGCTGCATGAGATGCCCTACCAAACTCTACTCGTAGCTTGAACAGAACTAAGATTCTATTTGTTCGAGCTTAGTCCACTCAAAGGAGTTGATTTATTCCAGTTGACAGATATTTTAGAACAAAATATAACAGATTTGTTTTAGAAGATCAATCCAGATAGGAAATTCCCTGACCCAATGTTTGTTTTTTAATTTATTTGGTTCATTTTTGACTTTTAAGAAGAAGTAAAATAAACTTAGATAAATGCGCATGATTAAACGAATTTATTTATATAACTTCGAAGGACGCACAAAACCAAAAAGTTCAGAAAGGTTTATAGGGGTTCGAAACGGTTAATGAAAACGAAAATGAAAATATTTTGAAAACGACAGAAACGACCAAAAATATTTGCCCAGAGGAAAACCACATGAATACCAAGACAATTTGATGGTCAGTGGTCTACCTACCACCCAGTGTCCTTTGACTGAATAGAGCAATTACAAAAAGGATAACCACCCAAACAAGGAACCAACAGACTAACCAACCAACCAGCTAACCAACCGGCGTGCCAATAATCCTGGTCAAATATGCCAAGTCGCTGATCCGTTAAATTATTTCTCGTTGCAAATCGAGAGTGGGCGTTGATTACGCTTAATTAATGGGCGTGGCAATACGGAATAGTAACTGTTTATCTACAAAGAATATCTACTAAATTATAAGTTCAAATAATAAAGAAAAAACACTAAGATTTTTGTGGTAGGTAAAATTGAAGCAATTTAAAACGCAGTCAGTTTTTTCAATTTTCATATATTTCAATCTGGAAAACCCTAAAAAAATCAAAACAATTATGTTTTATATTTTTTATTAAAATAGTTTATAGGATAATAAATAACCGAATAATAAATATACAACTTTACCATTCCGAATGATCCAAACTGCTTTTGAATCAAGTTATAAAAAGTAAACAGTTTTTTATATTTATGAAAATCTAGAATTTCTTGGATTGAAATTAGAAGCAAATAAAAGGAAATCATTTCTGAAAAATCACACTAAATTTATGATTATTACGACTATTAAACAGTTTAATGCTGCTAACTGACTGATTGATTGGTTGATTGATTGATTATGGTAATAAAGTCACTAACGAAGAGTCTACTTTGTCCTGATTTCTGCTGCAGCCAACTGTCATTCGAATCGGGCTTATACCCTTCCAAAAGATATTCTAAATTTATGGCCGGGATCTAGCTTTTTTACTATAGACAAAATGATTGGGGTGGCAAAAACCAAAACTTTGATATATACAATTATTTTTCATTTTTTTTTTTTTTTTCAACACATAGAATGATATTTGTATATAGAGATGCGACAACTGAAAAATTCCAGTAATTAGTTTTATTATTACTGTTGTTATTATTGTGATAAAGTTTTATAAATCAAACAACTTGTGTTGTTCAACGTTCTATCGAAACTATCGATAAAAATATCGATATGGCTATTAGTAGTGTATTCCCGACCATTTGACGTTGAAACGTAGCATAGGCATCTTTTTGGCGCTCAGCTCAATTGCTCTAAAGTTCTGTAGTCGTCATTGTCATTGCAGCATTGTGTAGCAAACAATGCTGCAGGTTGGTGCTGTTGCCTTTGCTTCTGCTTCTGCCTCTGCCTCTGCCTCTGCCTTTACTGCTGCTGCTGTTGCCTGTCGTTTGCTGCGTGCCGCAAACAAAAGCTGCAATAACAACAGCAGCAGCAACGATTGTTCTGCCTCACAATAAACATACATTCAATTTCTGTACTTGGCCAAGTGCAGCCTACACAATGGCCAAGACGTAGCCGTGAGGTAGGGGAATGTGGCAAGCAGCAGCTGGTGCTTTTCGTAGTACTTTTAAATGCGTTAATTGAGTGCTGCCAATTTTTTTTCAATTTTTTTTTTTGCTTTTTTATATTGTGGTTTCTCATCCACTTCCCCTTGAAATCAAAGTGAAATGTTCAGCTGCTGCTTGAATTTATATACCCTCGCTGAGGATATTATAACTATTCAGATCTTATAAACAATAAATATAACAGATCATAGATATAGTTATGTCCTTTTGTTCGAGTGATTTTCTGATCGCTTGACGGTCTATTTTTATGAAATCTAGACTCCAATTAGAAGGTAGATGAATGATACTTGATGTAAAGCCTTCCATTTGTTGCATGCACCATATACGCCGGAATTGGCCGAGTCGGATAGCTATATCATATGGCTGCTATTGGAGAATCGGTTTCAAAATTACTCGATTAATCGATATTAATCGATTGACTGTTTTATGTTGATTTAAAGATATTCGAATGATTTTTAGAAACACATTTTCTTGTCTTGACTAAACCATTTTATCATAAAGTCAGCAAGGGTATTTAATCTTTGGCGCGCCTAACTAGAATTATTTTTTTTATGTCTGCGCCAATTGAAATGTTAGCCAAGTTTGTTTTTTGTTGTGCTTGTCTTGCTGTTTTTTGTGTGTGTTGCTTTCTTTTTTCGTATTCTTTTGTTTTTTTGTGGGTGACATTTTGAATCGCTTCGCATTGACACTTTCGCGTTTCTTTATGACCACCATTAAAATGCCAAATGACCAGCTCACACATAAACACATATAGCACAAAGCCAACCCCTTGCCCCTACTCTTGTGTTCCCTCTCCCCATCCGTACCCACTCTGCCTACCCACCCACGCCGCCTCCACTGTTCGCTTTAGTGCACTTCAGTGGACGCCCCTAGACGCGTGTTATGGCCATTGAGGCGCTTATGCGCTCATTAATTTCGCCTGAGCGAAGTTCAATGGAACTGTCTACCCCGCCCCCCTTCTGCACCAAAGCCACCCCACCACCTTCCTCCTTGCCGCAATAGCCGCCCTGCTCCATAGAAAAAGTATTGCAAATTTCAACAGGCAAATGAAAAATGATTTGGCCAGGCCCAAAACAAATGTGCCACAAAATGCGGCAAGCTGCTAACTCGCCAAGTTGCAACAAACGCGTCGCTAGGCTCGCGTGTTGCCGCGATAAATACGAGTCCTCCACTTGTAGAGGCCCCAAACACTTAGAGAAAAAAGGAATCAGTAAATTCCATACTTAAAGTGCTATCAAAATATTTAAGTAGATTGACTTGAATTTTATTCGACTTTATAAGAACATTTTTTGTTATAGTTTGAAAGATCGTTTTAAGATATTATATTCAATATGCATAAGCCAAAAGAACGTCGAAATCGGTCTAAATACCCGATTAGACTAGAAAGTAAAAGGAGGGATTCGTTTCTCTGAGTGAAACCATAAGAGAAGAATTTGCCTTTAACAAATGACCTGCAATTAGACAACTGAAAATACTCAGCCACAGCAAAGGCACAGAATGTAAATGGCAACTGCCTAAAAACACAACAACAATAACAACGAATCATTTAGCAAACCCAACCCAGCCCTAATAAAAAGCCAACCCCCAAACACTATTCAGCCCATTGTTATGGCCCCATATCATAGCCCCATATCAGGGCTTCATTTTAAAGGTGTTGTCAGCGTTGCAACAATGAAATTTTAAATACGAGAGCTACTTCGAATTGGTGCAAGTTCCATGTATGTACGACTTTAACATTTCACTTTTACGGGTATGAAAAATCCCACTTTTTTCGGTATAATTTGGAGGATTATGCAAGTACAGTTTTCATGTGTATTTTATACTTTTTGTGGCAACTAAGAATTGAAAACTTTAGCTTTTTATTTTCTCTTACATTTAATTTATAAAAATCTCAAAAATAGCCTACATATTTTTTCTCTTCCGGACATAAGCTTGCCTAAACACTTTGGCATAGCTCTATAGACACATATTATAAGCCTAAGAAGACGGTTTCACCTAAAAGTGAATTTCAATCCTAATATGAAGTCCTCTTTTATAATTGCCCAAAAGTAGGCTACATATATTTACATGAGATTAATGCTTAACTGATTATTGAAGCTATAATTAGTAATTCAAATTTAATTGTGATGAAATATTTCATTTCAATATGTTCATTTCATTCCAAAGAATCTAATCAACTTATCAGTTAATTGCAAATTTTTTCCTGAAATTCCTTTAATTTTTCAAATTCTTGAAGCTGTCCAAAGCTCTCACTTCAGGGGCTAAAACTCACAACAATGTTACAAAAAAATGTAATAATAAATAAATACTCTTTGCTTATTTATTCCACTGTTGCCAAAACTAACAAAAAAAGGAAGAGAATTCAATTGTTTTTTCGTTGTGCATTCTAGGCATCTATGTGCTAAATGAACCCAGCGTTACGAGTCAATAAGTATTCATCAGGCATTCAGTTTTCTATTGTTGCATTCCAGAGCAAACATTGATAAAACTCCAGCAGCCACAAATGAAAAATATCGAAAAAAAATACCTTAGCTAGCTGGCACGACTATAAAATACCCTTGCAGAGGGTATTATAGTATATAGTTTGTCACGAAATGAGTAATGCAATGGAGGATATATTTCCGACCCAACAAAGTTTACAAGAGCTTATTAATGAACAGGACAAAAAGACAAGTAGATATAACTATGTGCGTCCGTCTATCTATTCGTCTATTTATCTACAACTGAATAAAATTTGCCACACAGCCTTTTTTTATAGTATCAGAAATATAGCTGAACCTGAACCAGTGAGCTGGTTCACTTCAAAAATAATGATAATTAAAGTTTTCGCTTTAATATTTACAAATTCTAACTAAAAATTTATATTTTCCTGACCGTAAATTTTGTATAGATGAGTTTATTCAAAGCCAAGGCTCGGCACTAGTACTTCATTTTCTTTTTTACCAAAATCAGAGTTTAGACTGGTTTAGTGTGTTTAATTAGATTTTTCTGACATAAGTATTGCTATGCATTACTTAGTTATACCCTTTAAAGTCAAACTACGGCTACAGGGTATTGAAAAAATGAAAACAAAAACAACAACAAACTAGGTGGCACAACATTGTATGTAAATTTGCAAAAGTCAGTCAGTAAGGCAGTAAAAAAAAAAAATCGAAGAATCCTTCCACATACGCACACCTTGATGTGCACACCCTTTCCCACAATTCCGCACGCCCACTCAATGCCCAATGATTGGGCACAAAAAAAAAGCTGCGGACATTTCAATTTCAATGCAAAATAGTTAACAGAGTGTTGCTCTGCTTTGCTCTATGTGTATATGGTGTGTGTGTGTGTGTGGTGTGTGTGAATGTATGTGTTTGTGTGTGTTTTGTGTGTGTGTGTGTGTGTGTGTCATTCTTGTTCAAAGCATTTCGTAGCGTTGGCGTTAAATATTACGAGCACGTCAACTTCTTATACTGCTGCTGCTGCTGCCTGCTGCTGTCTCCAGATCCACCGTGCGACCCTTTGCATAAATAACAGCTAGAACGCATATACACACAAAAACAACAACAACAACAACAACAACAACTACATATGAGAGGCTTATAAAATATTCATATGCAACAGCCATCCCCAACCACCTTTGCACAGTGGGCCAGCAAGGCAATTCTATTGATATAAATTAAAACAAATATATTTTAAGAGAAGAAATTGATTATGATGATTAGAGATTGGATATCAGGTTATATAGGAGCATATAAGCAATCCCAATTTTACCTCACTTATTTACTATGGGATCAACATAATAAATTACTCATATTTTTCTTACCAATATTTAAGGTTGGACTAAAAAACTCGAAACAAAATAGAATTAAAACATTGGATTTTGTGTTAAATTTATGTAAAAAATCAGTTGTATGGCCCAGTATGCTGTGTAGCTATCAACTCACACACATACACATACACATACACATACACACATACCTACAACCAAAGTCACCTAAGCAAATGGAAAAAGTTTCGTGCTCAATTCTATAAATTCAAAGTTTACCTACACACAGATACACATGCCACATGCCACACACACACACACACACACAAAGTCAGTGCGGAATGTAACAAAATTTATGCAAATTTCAAAATGTTCAACTGTTGCATAGTACACTCTCCGCACACACACAAACACACACACACACACACATATACAATGTGAGAAGAAATCGAGCCAAAGATTTAAATACCCTTACGGGACCAGTTATTAAGTAAAAATAACAAATAATAATAATAATAATAATAAATTAAATAAAACAAAAACTAATAATGAAAAAAATTATTAAAAAAAATAATAAAACCTGCGTTAAATAAATAAATATAGAAACAATTAAAATAAATTAGAAAAAAAAATATATTTACATATGTTAAAGTAAATAAATAGTACAAAGTAATTTAATTAATTAACTAAAACAAAAATAATAATAAAAATAAAAATAAATAAATAAAACAATAACAATTAACTTGCAAGTGAAATTCGCAGTACGCTTTATAAACACGCTCCTATCTAAATTTTTAAATTTATTGCTTTTAAGGACTTCATCAATATCATATAATTATGATATTATTAATTATATAATGTAATAGTATTATTTAATATGTTTTTAAGAAATAGGAAAATGAAAGAGGATTGAGATTACACATTTCATCACAAAATGTTGATGCTCTCTGCTAAGGGACAACAAAGAAATATTTGATGCCTATTTTGAGGCGCAGATTTCTATTCGGACCCAGACTACCCAACACATTCTCTGATCTCTGGGCAGGAGCTCTCTCTCGCAGTCAGTCCACTGTTGTTCACAATGTTTTAAGTGGTCACTGAGGCCTGCTGCTTCCATATCTCTCCACTCCTTTCTTCTTCTCCCCTGACCAATGCCGAGGCAATGGGAAACCCTTTATGTCAGTCTCTCTGACCTTCGTCGTGCTTATGCATAAAATGTGCCCATTGCTATTGTTGTTGTTTGTTTGTTGTTGTGTTTCACACACATTTTCATCAGCTTTGTTTTGTCTGGTGCGAAAAATACGTGAGAGACAAAAATTATAACAAAATAAAAAAACAACCAACATTTCATAAAATTGAGCAGAAAATATAAAAGAAAACGGTTTTGGGCCAAACCAACAGCATAAATTGAAACTTAAGAAATTGTATGCCCCTCTATAGCCTAGATATTTTTCAATATTTTTCCATTCGTCCGAATGGGCATTTTTATACCCTTGCATTCAAGGACTAATGCATTGAGGAAGGCATCTGTGAGCCAATAACGCACATATATTATTGCTCAGGATGGTAAGTCGAGTCGAAATATATATATATTGATGTGCTAATTAAATATGTTGATGAATTTATTAACCTAAAACGTATACAAACTTCGAATCTCTACAGCACATATATTTTATTAATGAAGAAAATTTCAGAGCTAGTGATTAAACTTGATTTTAAACGAATATTAAAACATATCCCTTAAAGAGCCATTTTAATTTCAATTAATTTAATTTGATTCTTCTTGCAATATTCATGCGAATATATTAAAAATTCTATGCCCATAATTGTGCGATTTTTCATAAATCATTAGACAGAAATCTGAATTACGTAGGCCATAATCGGCTTATCTTAATCCAACTAACAACGCAACAAATAAGCTACTCCTACTCGCCCATTGTTGTTTCCTAGTACACCTATATATATATATATATATATATATGCATATGTGTACTCGGAAATATATAAATTTATATATATATATATATATAAATATATTTATTCCAAGGGGAGAACTGGAGCAGACTGAAGTACTGCTTCTTGTGAAATAAAACGCATTTTTCTCTATCCCACTACAGGCGGAATTATGATTGCTGCCCATCTTAAAGGTGGATTAAAAAAATTATTTAATAAATAGAAAATTATTTTTCATGCTGCTTTTTCAAGTGTTTTGTCACTACGGGAAATACAGAATATATTAAAAATGTTTAAGACGAGTTGGTATAGACATGTCCGTCTGTCCGTCAGTTTTTGAGCTAGATGGATAAAGTTTGTTATGTGTCCTTTTTTCTGTTGCAAGCAGCACATATGTCGGAACCGGCTGGATCAGACGACTATATCATATAACTGACTTAGAAACAATCGACTCCAAATTTTGGCTGGGAAACTTTTTGTTTCTCTGAGTATCTTAATGAAATTTACCAGCTCAATTTTACTATATCATATAGCTCGCATATGAACAATCCAGTTTCTAAGTGTATATAATCTTCGGTGCGCTGAAAATAGACTTCTTTTACTAGTTTTTAATTTTTGTAACTATTTCATTCACGTTTTGAATTCGAATCTCGGAGAGAACAGTGCCTGCAAGCCAAGTGGGACACTTGAGGGGGTGGAAACACTAACACACTAAAACAACAACAACAATTGCAACAAAGCAAGTAATAAGCAACAACAAAAGTTACACAATTTTAATAAATAGCATATTTAACATAAAATATTAAGCGCAATAAACGACTGCTAAGTGCCGCTTACTCAGTACTGAATACTGAATGCTGAGCACTGAACACTGAACAGTAAGCGCCATAAAAATAGGTATATATGTGTTGCATAGGGGGGCGTGGCGTGATAATGGTGGCCTGTTGTTGTTGCATGCAACATGAACGTGGAAATGGATTGCAGCAACAAGCTGCATGTGTGTAATTCCATTTATGCCTCAGCGCATTTATGGCCAATTTGAAAAGGCGAAAGCGTCCAAAAGGGCGCCCATGGACAGTGTTGCTCGATTTCAGTTAGCATGAAAATATTTTAGAACGAACTAATTCTAGTTCTCTCATTCTTGCAACTTTTTTCATTCAAATTTTAACGTTGAATTGCAAAAATATAGATATTCGGTATTTGAAAAACATGTAGTATGACAACTCACTTAAAGAAATTACAAATTTAAATATAAAAAGCCAGATTTCAACAAAATGAGGCGATATTGCCGACTGCACTGTTTCACAGAGGTTTGAAAGCTACCTGGACGGTAGCCAGATGGGAGAAAGGACAGAAAAGGACAGGAAAGGACTGCAAGGGACTGGAGAGGACAGTTGCCTTGATTTGTGTGTGCGGCATGTGGAGCCAGTGAAGCGCAGTTAAGAGTACTATTCAATACACTGACTGCAGCTTGTTCAGGCCTAAATGTCCTGGCCACATTTTCAACGCTGAAGGGGATGGCGGGGGGAAATTTAATTGCGCAATTGCTGCATGTTTTACGAGTACTCATAGTACTCACTTTATTCACTTTATTCCACTGTATTCGCTGTATTCAGCCGTATGACATATTCAGGCGCCCCCAATTGACACAAGACACAAACGTTGCATACTTTTCAGCGCAAGCTGAGAGCGACAGGCACGTGCCTGCACGTATCAGTCGAGCGACCGCTAAAAGTACATTCAGCTATGCCAAATGTTGCTTATCAGTGTAAAACAATGGAAGAAAAAATTCAAGAAATTTTCGTTTTTTTTTTTCTGTTTTGTCTCTTTGCCACTTGAGATGAGCATAGACAACGAATTTAGTTTATGGCTTGTGTTCCATTTACTAAATCGAAATGTCATTCACTTAACTGTGATTTTATGTTTTTCTTTATTGATGGCAGTCAAAAAAAAAAAAAAAAAAACAATCAAGAAAACTATTTTTTAAGCTAATATATTAATGTTAGATATACATCTCTACATATAACAATGATTTATCAAACCACAAACGGCACGACAAACATGTTGATAAATGTTTCCACTAAGATGAAATTTTGAAAAATGGCACAACAAATTGATTAAAGCTTATCTTCAATTATTAATAAAAGCAATAAAAATAATAAAGACCAAACCCATTTTTAGCCCCAGTTCAGAGCTCTACAATTAAATCTAAAACATAAATGTTTCTCATTTTTTAGCCAATAAATTGACTCATCCGGACTAAAATCTGCTGTATTTAGAGAAAAGAAAGCAAAGAGTCCTAAATTTGCTTAAATTAATTAAAGCATATGTTAACTAAATATCAACAATTCCTCATCTGCATTCAATCCTGCACCTAATGCTCAGTTTTTTTTTTTTTTTTTTTAATTGTCGGTTATTTATGCATCTCAGCTACCGAATAATTTTAGCAGATATCAAATGGAAAGTTGATAGTTTAAAGGATCTCTTTTCTATCCTTATATTCGAAACTATATAGAATGCTTTCCACGCACTTGATTCAAGATTTAGCCTAAATGGAAATGTTTAATTCAAGATTGTTTTGTTCTTCAATCAAGAAAAATTAAAAAAGGTTGCCCTCTTTGGCCAACGAGTAAAATGATATGTAGATCCGATTTTTTTTTTTTTTTGTGGGTGTATTTAAGTGTATGGATATTAATGTTAATCGCTTATCGATTGCTTTATACTTACTGATTCAAGTTGCGCTCGTTGGAACCGCTCTGGCTCTGCACATTTTCCGTGTGCCGTCGCTCCTTGTGGACAATGCCCATCAGTTTCATCCATGGATTGTTTTGGGAGCCATGGCCTCCCATGCCGCCACTCTGCCACATGGTCATCTTGGCGGCCTGGGCGTGTCACTGGCAGCTTATCCAAAACGCGCGATTTACTTAGAAACCTGGCGTTTTTTGCCCCGATAATTGCATAGGATTATTTTTATATGTTTTAT
Source organism: Drosophila repletoides (assembly GCA_018150835.1). Lineage (NCBI taxonomy): Eukaryota > Metazoa > Arthropoda > Insecta > Diptera > Drosophilidae > Drosophila > Drosophila repletoides. The sequence continues at coordinate 9,517,160 of JAECWQ010000225.1, read as the reverse complement.
ATATATATTTATATATATATTTATATTTTATTATTATCGAGAGATTGAGTTGAGATTAAAAGGTTCAGAAGAAAGTTAGCTTCTCAAATGTGTTGCATACTTTTAGGAGGTTGTCGTTTTTCTGGCCGTTACAATTCCAATTTTCGGATGGAATTTAACTAAGAATTTATTGTGGTTTACTGCTGTGGTTGATATATTTTAATTTTATTTATTTATTTTTTGTTTTTTGGATTTTTGTGGGCGGCTGGCGTTGCGTTCTGCTTCTTTGGCTTGGGTTGTTTGTTTTTTTTTTCTATATTCTGTTGTTATTTTTTGTATATCTTCTTTTTTTCTGCTCAACTTTTGCGGCTTTGGTCGTTTTTGGCTCGATTTGTGGTTGCTGCTGTGTGTGTGTTTGTTGTTGCCTTTTTTGTTGTATTTCTTCTTGTTTAAAGCTTTATTTTTAAGATGCGATTTGGTTTTTTCTCTATGTTAATTTTTTTTTTTTTTTTTTCGTTATTTATTTGTTAAATTTAATGTTAATTTTAAGCCTTAATTACTTTTTCTCGCAGAATGTCTAAAATTAAGAATCACAATGGCGTAAATTGGTTGTTTTTCTTGTTGTTTTGTAAATTAATTTCATATTTAGTGTCTCGATATTTTCTATTTGTTTTGTTTTAGTTTTTGTTTTGTTTTCCTTTGTTGTTTTTTATATGTATATATATATTGTTAACCATTTAATTATTGCTAATTATTGTTGAATGTTTATCTTGTGTCTGTTGCTTAGTTCGTAAATGTAGTAAAACTTATTTTGCCTTTAAACTAATTTGTATTTGTAATATTAATGCATATAATTTATTGGTTTAATTATATTTGTATTTATTACTTATTATTGCCTTGTATTAGATATTGTATATTTGCATTGCAATCATTCCTTTAATTATTTACTTATTTATTTTAATTGTTTTATTTTAATTATTAATTTCTTTTCCTTTCGTTTCTAAATGTCTCTAGCTAATTTGCGGCTGGCCTTCATTTCCTTATTGTTTTTTAATTCTTATTGTTCATTGCTTATCGCTTATCATTTATCAAAATAAAAACAATTTCTTGATTTCTTAGTATTCCTTTATCCTGTTCCTTTGGGGGAGATATGAGTGTGATATCCAGTGTAAGCAGCAGCTAAAAATAAAAGATAACAAAGTTATTATAGATTAGAAACTGTAAAGGTTTTCACATTTAGCCAAATAGAATTTAACATACTTTAAGCTTAAAGCTAAGCTAACTGACTATATTTCATATTACAGTAATTAATGTAATAATAAATCAAATTATGCTTGAATCTTAGACACTGATACACTATCATAATTATGAGCCTTTTGACATTATATTCAGCTTCTGCTTTATTTTATTTTCCAATAAATTTCTCATAATATATGTCATCCTTTAAGCATTCTTTTGTCTGTTTTAATAACCCCCACAATTATCATCTCAATCTGACAGTTATATCTCCACAAACCAGAGATAGCAACAGAGAATGGAGAGTAGACGAGAAGTGGAAATAGCTGAGAGAGAAACAACAAAAATCGGACATAGATGCATAGATGCATGGAGTAAGGTGGACGCACATTGTAGAAATCTGCCATATTCAAAAAAACAAATGTATACACAGAAAAAAATACTTTTGGCTTATATACTGACTTAGTTTAGTATTACACAAAAAATAAACTAATTTTTTCAATCGCTTCGCAGGCCAAAAAGGCAGCTAAGTGGATATTATTAGAGCTTTAAAGTACGCGCTACTCAATTCCATTTTTAGAATAGTAGTGGAGAAAGCTATTTTTGGCATGCCGAAGTTTTGAATACCCTTCTAAATTTCTAATTACAAATAATTTTCTATACATCTATGTACTACTTCAACTTAGATTGTATATAATAGCTTCTATATCAATAATAATACATATTTAGAAAAAAAAAAACTTAACCATGCAACAATATACCGTAGTTCCTATGACAGCTATATAATATAATAATTCAATCCAGCCAATTCTGATATATTCTTATCACAATGCATATCCTTTACGTAGCTAATAAACGGAGTGACCCTTTTTTATAGAAACAGACAAAAAGATGCACCGACGGACAAAGGATATGGTTATATCGATTGGTCCTATACCTTATACCATTGTATGGATACAAAGTATAAAAAAGTAACTTTTGAAGAGAAAATACTTGTTTTTTTCTGTGTGTCTGCATGGATACTTTTGGTCAGTTGCACGATGCCCGCAGACTCAGAATACAAAATCATAAAATTGGGCCACGAGCTGCAAGCTTGAATGACAATATCAACACTTGGCTACACACGTACACACCCAAACACACGCACAGAGACCGCACACACCACTCACACACCACATACACAATCATATATTACATGTATATAAAAGTAAATTGACAGTAATTAATAATCGTTACACTTGTGTGTGTGTGTGTGTGTGTGCTACCTCCCTATTCCTCTCTTCATCCCTCTGCCTCTGCGCCCCTGGCAAGATGCTCGCTTAACTGGCTGGCAAATTTCCATGCCCGCCCGCAAGCCGCAATAGCATCAGGGCTACAGCAAAAGCAAAAGAAAAAGCATCTGGCCAACATGCGAGCAGCAAATTGTCAGATAGCTGACAAAAGAAAAAGAATAAAAAAAATGCAAAAAAAAAGGAGAAAATACATACATACATATAAATAAAATGAAAGAAAATTACATGAAAATGAAAATGAATTGGAGACCGGCAACAGTGTGTGGCAAGTACTCTGCTTCGAATACGAAGTTACCAAGTTTTTATAACCAAATTCCTACTTTTGGTTACAAACTTTCACAAGACTTAAGCACTCTCTCTCTCTCTCTCTTTCTGTTTGGCGCATTTGAATTTTTGCCATTCTTTTTAGTATTGTATCCTTAATCGTTTCAGTGGAAAGACTTTTTTTGAGCCGAACATTTTTTACCCAAAAACAAAGTTCAGGCTCGGGTTCAGTATCGAGATGCATGTTTTTTTGTATCATCCCAAACCAAACCGGTTCAGATCAGTTAGGGCTCGAAACGGTTTGCATCCTTGAAACATAAAAAACACAGGAACCAATGCAAATTCAACCGGTTTAACAACTTTGAATATATAATTGAAATATTGGACAGTTTTTGGACAGAAAATACAAAAAAAAATTTAAAATTCTTATTTTATCCACTTATGCCTTAAAATCGCATTGCCTCAAAATAGGTTGAAGATATATCTCATATGTATACATATATACAGATATTTGCCAGGGATAGAGACTGAGCAGAGTTCATCTCAGTTGAGTTGCGTTCAGCTGAGCTGAGCTGAGTTGATGCTTAATGCAAGACCATTCAGCGAATTCATATTCACAAATTTTATCATATTGCTCAGGCGTGTCCCATTCAGAGAACTTTCCCACCCAGGCTGTACACTTAGAGAAAAAAATAAGCAAATAACAATCAAGCTTAGGATTAGAATTTAAAACTGAACTGAGCCATTATATTAGCACAACATTTATGCTTAAGATTTTGAAATTACAAAAACTTTTTAAATTTTAAGTTCTTATGATTTTTTTTTTAATTGAAAATAATATTCTATATAAATGGTAAAGAAAAAAATTAAAGTTTGCTATATTCCTTTCATTTCTGATACACTTCAAAATCTTGTAGTAAATATTGCACAATTATTATTGCCTGTATCCAAATAGATATTTATTTGCACACAGCATTAAGCTACTTTCCAGTTAACTGGAGAAAAATGGGCATTTGCTAGTAGATGCCACAAAAAAAGAAAATTTTAATGTAATTGTGATAATGGATCAATGCTATTATAATGTAAGTGCACAATTCAAATATTTTTTTTTTTTTTAGTGCACCAGCTCTACCAACACATCACTGTTCCCATGGTTAACTGGTAACTGCTGTCTTTTGTCCTTTGTCGTTTGTCGCTTGTCGGTTGTCGCCTGTCGCCGTCGCTTCAGCTCAACGATCTGTCAACGTCAACGGTGCGTATGATAAATTTTTATTGTGCCGCTGCTCAAGCAGCTTACGCTGCTGGAGCTCTCGTCTTTGTGGCAGCAGCAAAAAATGTAGTCAGAAAATTATCTTCGACGCGCCGAAAATTAAATACCCTAAATAATTCAAAATATATTTTAAAGATCAAAAAAATTATATATTTTTTCACTTTTAAAATAAAATAATTTTTTCAGATTTCCATTTGACTTAAACGTAAAGAAGGTTTTTTCAATAGAGTAGTTAAGACTTGTAGGAATTAACTTTTATTTAGTAAAATAAAAATCTTTTTATTTTTACTATGGCTTTAGAATTAAACTAATTTTTTAGGTTCATGGTTCAAAGAATGGAATGAAAAAATTCAAAAAGGACTCGAATCGGTATGCAGCCTTGCATCTGAGTATGGTAAAAAGAAACACAAATAGATATCGAAACGCTTAAACAAACAGGCGGATGGTCAAATTGACAAACGGACATTGAAATCTACTCAGCTGATGAACCTGAACACGAATATATATATATATATATACATATATATATAATATTATATTATATATTATATATATATATTATATATACATATATATTATATATACATATATATTATATATACATATATATTATATATACATATATATATATATTATATATATATATATATACATGTGAGCTGTATTCAATTTTCAACCAGTCCATACATTATTCGAATTGTTAGTTCTAGGAAATTTCATTTTTTTTATGGACTCTTTTTTATGCCCTTGCAGAAAGTATCATAACTTTGTGATAAAATGGGTAATGCATTAAAAGAGGCATCTCCGACCCCACAAAGCATTAATATTATTGATCAGGGGTGAGATGAGTCAATATAGCCATGTCCTCCTGCGTGGATATTGATATGCAAACTAGTCCTTCAGTTTTTCAGCCAGATGAATGAAACATGCACATTTTGTCTGCAGGCAGCAGATATAAAGGTCGAATCCGGCTGGATCGACTAGCTATATCATACAGCTGCCATAGAAAGGAACAAACGGTCCAAGAGTTGTTATAAGGAGTCTTCCTTCAAAATTTTGCAAGACACTCACACTAAAAATGTAAAAGATCTGACTACTATATCATATAATTGCCATAGGAACAATCGATGATGGCTAATAAATTAAACAAGGCTTTTCCAATGTGATTTCCAGTCTGCAAGGGTAGAAGGTTGGCTTTCCATACAAGTTTCTTCTTTTTTTTTTTAAGTGTAATCACTGTGCTGTTAATGGAAGAACCAAACGCAGCTAATTACGCATGCGGGTTTATCTTTTATTGGCATGGCAACAATCTCTACTTACAAAAGGAATATTTATATAATGATATACTCGTATTTATTATGACGAAGAAGGGAAGGGAAGGAAAGGGACAAACAGACTGTGGCTCAGATTACAGCGAGGATTATGTGTATCCTGCAGCTCCTTGGCTTGCTTTATATATTCTATATATATTTATCACATGACCAAAGGCAACACAGCAGCTGTAGCTGCTTGCAATAAATAAAATTGTCTCAGCAATTTTTTTCCTTTTTTCGTTTGGCTTATCTTACATTAACTGCAACTTCTTAGCATACTGCAATTTCGACTTTAAAAATGCCATCTGTATTACAAAAATATAAAAAACTTCTTTAAAAAACTATAATCAGAGATTACAGTTTTTCTCTATGGACTTCATGGCATTTGTTTTGTTTGAAATATCATTTACTTACCTTAAAAACTGAGAGAAGAGCTTGCATAAGAACAGACGGACAGCCAGACAACAGACATGGCTATATTAGCTCATCTAATTGCACTGATTAATAATATAAATATGTATTTTATATGGTTGAATCAACTTTGGAATATATTTGATGAAACAAAAATCGAAGGTCGAACCGAAGCCAAAGGTGGCATCCGATCTCTGAATTAATTTTGTAGGTACGCAGCCTTGGCTATAAGCATATTAGTAAAATTAAATTGTATATGATTGCCTCATATACTGAATGAACTTTTGCTACTGGAAACGACCTTTCTGTGGCTGCCCCAAAAACGTTGCACATTAAATTGATAAGATGAGGTCGCCTATAGATGCGGCAATTAGCTGAGAAAAAATTTAAAATGTGGCCTGGTAACGAGATACTGGGCGACGCTGCTGAGAATCTGAGCTGCTATTTAAATTGCCAGGTAATTAACCATCGTTGTCACCTTGGATACCAACGTCGCCTCGCCCTTTTTTCCGCCCAACCCCGCCCCCAAAAATAACTTTAAGTGGAAACGGGGCTAAGTGTATGGAAAATGCTGGCAAACAAAAAAGTTTAAATTAGGCGTAAAATAGCAAAGCCTGGGAACAGAGTAGCAGAGTAGCTCAAGAAACAAGGACTGGAACAGGTTATAAAATGAGGACAAACTTTTGCCCACATAATGGAATATGAAAGAAGCATTAAAAATACATTTTTTGATTGAAAATACCAAAAATGAGGAACAATTTATTAGATTCAAAACAAAATGATTAATGATATACTAGGTTCATGTGTGTAGGTCCTGAAACTGTCTTTCTGGACTCTCCTATATCATGTTCATGTCAAAGATTTCTGGCACCTTAATATGTCCTCAATCCGAAATGTTTCAGGCATTTATCTGCTTGTTTAATATTTAGCAGCCGCATAAAACTAAAAAACAATATTTAACCATAATTTTCTTTCTAATCTCATTTCTCTTGTACTTTTCTTTATTTAATTGATTTTGTTTTTTTTTTTTTTTTGGTTTCCTCCAGTTGAACTCATTTTTAGGCTTGGCTTGCCCAATTTCAACATTTTTGTAAGACTCCACTTTAAAAACATAAATAAAAAGCATCGAATTTGTCAATATGAAGTAAATTTCTTTATTTCGAATTGATTACAGGGTATTTGCCAATCCAGCAGTCTTTTAACAGCAGAAAGTACTTGCAAAATTCTTGTGTAAGCACAATTAATATCAACTGAAACCGTCTTATAAAAGTGGGGTGTATGGGCGTGGCACTGGCGCTATGACACCTTACGCTTGGTCTACTGGGACAACGATAATAAGCCACAAGAAAAAGTATCGCTTACTCTGCGCACTGATCCCCAGCATCATTAGATACAAGTTCGTAGGGGAGGGAACAAAAACAAGGTGCAAAAGCAGTGACGCCTCGCCAGGATAACCGCAAGTTATGGCTTACACCCCCGCCTCCTGGTCAACACTCTATCTGCTCTCCCAGATGAGTTGAAAACGAGTGCAAAATTTTTGGGGTGAGTACTAAGCTCCTTCTCGAATATTTAATTAAAATACGCCACACAGTGTTTAAACTCATTGAAAATTAATTTTAAAAAAAAGTGATAAAATAAATAAAAACAAACAATTAAATTTGTATATTTAAAGAAGAAGAATTATATGGAAAATTTTATTTGATTTTTTCTGTAATACACAGCACCTAATTTATTTTGAAATATAAACTATATTCGTTTGTCGAACTTAGCTTTTGTTTATTTTCATTCTCATTCATCAGTACTACTCAAAAATTTGATCAAAGTTAAAAAATGCCTTGCATAAAGGTTTCAGACAAACTGGTTTCCGGAATTCGAACCCGATTTAAAGCCTTGCATTCCGCTCAAGGAACTGAACCCAAAATTAGGATGATTGTGCAATATTATTGATTTTGGAATTATTTTTAATATTCCTGACTTTATTATCCATTAAATATATGAATCAAAATACTAAATAGCCACTAAAAACCATTGAATAAGAATATAATTTTCGTATACAAATATATTAAGCTTTTACTTAGGTCCCGGTTCAGGTTCGGTTCAAACTTAACAAACTCTTGATCCGAATCGGTGCAGATTGGCTTGGGCTGGAACCAGGTTGTATTTTTGCTTGACAGTTTTGGTCGTTTTTTTAAATAAAATCGGCACACTGTGCGCTCTCTAAAGGATGTGGCCGAGGTTGAAGCTGGGAGCTGAAAGGTGAAGCTGATGTTTTGTGGTGCCCAGGAGAGCATTAGCAAACGGATTAAGTCAGAGGCACCGGCTACGGCAGAAGCCACGGTCCAGAGCTTAGCAATAACAACAAAATCAACAACAAGTTGTAGCTGTAGTTGTAGCCATAGTTGCCACAAGTTTAATCAATACATGAAAGGTGGACGGCAACAGGAAAGTTGCACACAGTACAAAGTTGCAACCGTGCGGCAATTGGCAATCGGCAATTGGCAACAACGGAAACGGAAACAGAATACAGAGCGCAGAGCAAAGAGCACAGAGCACAGAGATGGTGTGTAGTGAAGCAGGGAAAAGCGCTATTAAATATAGTTAATAAATAATGAAATTTAATTGCAGCCACCGAAGAAGAAGCTGTCGAAGAAGGAGAAGGCCCGTCTCGAGGCCGAACAGGCCGAATTGCTGCGCATCGAAATGGAAAAAGAAAAGTTGGTAAATACGGTGCCGATGTACAAAGGATATATATTTATTTTTTTTTTTTGTGTTTTTATGGTAATATTCAATTTTATATACAATTATATTATAAGTATGCAGTCTTTATTGCAATATCATAGTTATTTTTTTGCAAAATAATTTGAATCCGATGAGAGACGAAAAGTGTCATACAGTGGATTTCGCTCTTGCGGTGGAATTTTCCAAAATCCCTTCTTAGTGGAAACTTGTATCATCACATAAATCACATAAATTTCAATTTTCTTATGCGTTACCATTTGGGGCAAATAAGTTTATATATATAGATTTTATTAATATATATTCGAAAATTTCCTATAATAAAATTAATAATACCTAAAATATTCATTTTAAATTTCTACTTTGTTATACACAATACTCATACAAAACAAAATAATAAATAAGAATTCCTATGTACACCACCAACTATTAAATAATTTTTCAAACTGAATAGATAAACTAATAATTGCTTTAATCAATCCCAAATAGACTGAAAAAGCTGGAGGAGGCACGTCAACGCAAGAAGCTGGAAATGGAACAGGCTAAGCATCGTCAGCAACAAGAGGTGGCCGAGAATCGTTTGCGGCGTGGCCAATTAAAGGATAGCATGCGTTTTTTTGACACTGTTCATACGACCATTGAGGCCATCAAGGCGGGTGAACGACATCAACGGGATTGGGAGAAGTTTATGCGCTGTAATGGGTTACCAAATGCGGCAAGTGCCAGTGATCTACGTAAATATATCCATCAATGGTATGCGGATATTGCCCGACGTCAGTATGAGGCACGCAACTGGCTGCTACGCACCGATGAACGAACCCTTCTCACTCAGGATGCCCATGTTCAGGATCAAACACGTGCCTCCTTGCGGCAACAACAGGGCAACCTCGGCGATGTCTATGCGCAACGCATAAAGGAAGTGCTCGGTGTAAGTGTGCAAACCGCTTCGAACCGGTTCGGATCGATTGTCCTGAGTCCTTTATATCTACTTCTACTTTATATTTTTAATTTAAGAAATGGGTTCTGTATATTTATATATATATATATATAAATCCAGGATAGAAAATCCAGTAATACAAACCTGTTTCTGAATAGAGATTTATGGACGAATTAAGAACCAAATTGATCAAAAATATTGTCGGATTTTCAAGAAATACTGTTTAAAAACTATCACAATAATATTAGAAGTGATTACTACGAGCTCATCTGAATGTCAGCCATATTCTTTTCAGATACTCAACGAGCTGGACGAATCGCTGCTTTTTACCAAGGAGCGGGCAGCTCATGTGGCCGCTGATCTTTGCAAGCTCAAAACGGAGATGCGAGTATTCCTCAAACAGCATTTGGATGAATTCACACACAAGACAATGTCACATATTGAACGTGACATGGAGTAAGCATAAGATCCAGTAAGAAATACTTACAAATACAGCCAACTAAGATTCAATCTCAAATTGCAGAATCGATAGACCCGGCGTTTCTAAACACATTTACAGCTCCGATGTATTTCAAAGTTTCATTTGGACTTTCTCCAAGGATGCTCAGATGTATGTTCCACCAATCATTAATTAAATCTCTTTATAAGCTTTCATTCATTCCAAAAGACAGAATTAAAAAACAAATACACCGATCTCTACAAAGCAAATATATTCTTGTACAGAATTAATTTCTGCTCTCCTTTGGTGCCTCCTTCAATGCAATCACAATTTCAAAGACTTTAATTTAATTAAATGCTTCAAACTTCAGTTTGAAATCAATTCATGTTAGTCTATTACTTTTTCTCTCCTCTTTTTTTTTCTACAGTGCTGTTAATCCCAAAGCGCGTATTGGCGAGCAATCCAGCCATAATGAGATTGATTTTCCCACCATAGAGATGCAAATCTCTCTGCCACCCACTGTATTCCTGCAGAGCTCGGCCCTACGCGGTCTTTGGCTGAACTATGACCATTTCAGTGATTACTGCAGCAGCTTTCAGCTGAGACATGCGCGCTCTGAAAATGCCAGTAAGTTATTGAAGCTATTTTTAGTTATATTCCAGTTCCGGCTCCGGCTCCGCAACGAGTGTTTTTGTATCGGTTTCGGTCCCAAAAGAAAACACAATTTTTTCTTACTGAAGTTTTCAACTTTGTTACTTTAACGAAGCTGGATTGCATCCTCAGCTTCAACATTAGCCACTTTAACGTTCGGCTCAGAACCAAAAACAGAATTTAAAAAAAATCTTAGTAAAAACAAAACAGTTTCTTATACAAAAATTGAATTCTCTGCCTATCGTTTCCTCATGGCTACATTAATATTTTTAATCTTTTTAGATTTTACAAATAGTTACTTGCACCGATTTTTGCAAGAATTTTAATTGAGAAATACATTTAAATTTCAGTTATATATCGCTTAAACGAACCTGAACAGTAAACTTCTTTTCCCTTTTTTTTGCAAAGCTATTTTGCGGCAAACGAAACGGGAGTGGCGCAAACGTAAGGAGATACTGCAATCTATGTTAGATGAGTGCGCCCGTGAGATTCCATTGTCTGAACTGGAGCAGCTGACCCAGGATCAACACTCGGCCAGCTCCCAGCCACCTCGTGAGCGTAGCTACGATGTGGATAAGCTGTATGCCCAGTACGAGGATGAGCTAAATAAGGCCCGACGCCGTGCCATTGGACCGGAAGCGTACGGCATGCTTGAAACGGATGTGAATCTTCGCAAGTATCGCATCATTGGAGGTGTCTATTGTATTGATTTCCTGGACACACCACAGCAGGACAAGCAGCTAAATGCCCGATCCTTCATACGCACCAGTGAGTAGCACCTTCACTTCCGGTTGCCATATTTGGCTTTCTTGTATACCCTTGCACATCCCCTCATTCAGAGGTTACCATATTTTAGCAGTCAATTTGCTACACACCCGAACTAGTTCTGATGTGATAAAGCATTTATCATCTTTTGAATATTGTTTAACTAAATTTTATATATTTTTGATCTTTGTTTTTTATATTCTTAGTTGCCGCTGCCAATAGTCTGGTGCACAAGGAATACTATCAGACCTACAAACCTCCGCCTCCAGTGCTGCCCGGCGTGCGTCGCCTGCCCGAGGAGATTGAGGCTGAGATGCGGATGATTGAGGCGGCGTTGGATAAACTAGCCTTGGTCACTCTACAGTAAACATCATCTACAAACTATTTTAAAACCTAAGTTATTTAATTAGTCTTTTATTTTGGGTAACCCAAAGCCAAAGTTCCGATTTTAGAGACTTGCATCCTTGTCCAAATATTCGAACTTTGTAGAAATAAAGAGTATCTGCTTGCCTATAATAGATTTGCTTGTATTTTTCACAGGTTGCCTGATTCAGTGATTTGGTTCGAGCCGCCCATTGCATGCCGCTGGGAAACGCACATTGAAACGCTTGAGTCGCAGCTGGCGGATGCCGTTAAGCCAGACGCAGCAGCTGCAGTAACTGCGGATGGAGCAACAGATGCAACAGGAGCTGTGGCTGGAACCACAGCCACACCCACGGAAGCAACACCACTGTCGACCAACGCACAGCCCAGTCCATTAAAAAGTTCACCCCGTTGTCCAGCCAAGCATCGCTCCCAGAAGTCTGACCAGGGTCAGACACATCAGACACTGCATGAAATTGGGGACTTTGATCTGCGAGCAATACCCAGCAATGTAGATCTGTATGGATTGGTCAAGAATTTTGTGGTGCCACTGCTGCCTCAGGGCTTCTGTGTGCGTTTGGAGCAGCAGACGCCACAGTCAAGTAGCGGACAAGCACAGCGCCAGGTGATGTTTCTGGCGCGTCAAGTCCATGTGAAACTGGGCCAACCTCAGACTCAGGATCAGATGGGAAAAGAGAGGACCGCGCTAGCTGCCAAAGAAATGCCCGAGACTGGGAAATTGGGTATTGGCTCAGATTTTCTGGACACGGATGAGCCGGCTGAGTTGTTTCCAACGCTTTGTTTCGATAAATTGCTCAAGTTTCGCTCCCAGCCACGTCCACCTCCAGTAACGTCCAGCTCTTGTTATCTGTTCTCCCAGCTAATCGAGGACATGGAACGCCTATGGCAGATGCAGCTGCCCCGCGAGCAGCAGGAGGAGCTGTTGCAACAAATCTCCGAACAACTTTCACCGAGCGCTTCCCAACACGATGTCACCGAGGAGCTGCCGGAGGATATGCGTCCACTTAGCCAAGAGTTGGTTGAGGTACTGCAACCGGCGGCAGCCGCTGCCGCATTTGCCTACTATACTGGCATCTCATTTGTGCGCGACTCGCACTTGGCCGCCCAGCCAGAACCAAAGACAACACCCAAATCTGCGGGCAGCCAAGATAGCAGCGATGATGAGGACGACGACGATAACAGTCTTATGGAGCTACTCGAAGGTAATGCCGACGTCAGAGGAGCAGGTGACTCTTCAGCCGGCGGCACTCTGCAGCAGTTGCTCAGCAGAAACAGCAACAGTGATAACTGCGATAGCGAAGCGTACGTATTTCTCCAATATTTACCGGAAATTCAACTTATCATTTTTTCAATATTATTCCGTCAGTTGGCATAGGAAAAAATAAATCAAATTTTTTCTATCCAAAAACAACTTTGGTTCGAGCTTAGGCTCGAGGGGCAGGCTTATAAGTCGGTTTAGTTGAAACATGTTGGCTCAGGAATATCCTGAGAACAAGGACTGAATTTTGGAAAAAATTATTTTTTTATCAGCTTTTTATGGACACCCTATATCATTTTCCCCTATTGATAGACGAAGGCAACAGATGAGCAGCGAGGCAGCCATAACCCAAGGCAAATGGAGCACACGGGATGTCCATGATACCAAGTTCAATGAAGATAAACTCTCTATACAGTTTAGAACTGGCCGACTGGGTGAGTAAAGCACAAAATTGCTAGCTTCAACAAGTTCCGCATCATTTTTTTACCAAGTAAAGTTGAGGGGCTCAATCTTCAAAAGGAACTATCAAATATTTTTAAAAAATACTATAACACCCAAATTATCACTTGCTTTTCATTTATTAGGCATTTTTGGATTTGCTCTGAACAAGTATAGCAATATGCCCTACCAAACGTGGGATGTACGCCCCGATATGAAGAAGTAAGGCTCTTGATTAACTGATCTATATTGAAGGCTTTAATTTTCTATTGCATATCTGTTTGCAGCCCTGGCACAATACTCTTTAGCTTTACTGCTTCCCTAATCAGTCTGGATATGACCATTACGGAGGCGGGTTATACGGTCAATAATTTTCAGGGAGGCAGCACACAGGGAATTAGTGAAATGCTTGGAAAAACCTTATCATTGACTGAGCTAAAAGCTATGCTTATCTTATCCGCCGTAGATATATTTCCGGATGAAGATGCCTTCTGCTATACGGAGGGCTCATGCGAGAAGAACTACGTAATGGAAATGCATACATATGCCTGTATTTCTACGCTGGTTTTGTCCCATAATTTTAGTTGGTCCAGATGGAATTTATTGGCAGGTTCACGTACCGCAGTCTTACTCATTAGAGAACTTATCGAGGGCAAGAAAGTTCCATACTATTCCACATTACTTGTAACGCCCCTGAAGACGTCTATTATTGACTGTACCGAAGTATCGGCCAGTTTCAATGCAGTAGGCATTCCCGGCATGGAATACTACGCGGATCTCTATCAGCTCTCACAGGCACATGCTCAGCCCGTAAGCTTGGAAAAACAACGACGAATGAGTCCAATTCTTAGAGATAATGTGGCCGGAATTTTAAAAGGTATCAGACCGCTCAGTTTTTGTTGAAAACCAATTGAACAAACCGAAACTGGTCACTTCATAAACTGCTCAAATTAAGAGAAAATAAACTATAAGTTACATACAATAATATTTCACTATTTTAACAGACTTTAAATAAACTATCTAAAATACATTGTAACGATTTATTTATGAAGAGGCATCAGAGTTTGGGCTTATTTTCTTAGTTTTTTATTAATCGAACATAAATAAACATCTCTAAAGCTTTTCTAATATTATTTCCATTAGTATCTCATCTTTTTAATATCATTCATTTAAGATTTTTTCACTCCTTTAGCTATAATTTGATTGTTTGCACTCCAGCTATTAAAAATATATGTTAAAATGGCAAAAAGTTAAAATTATTCATTTGAAAGCACTTAAGTCCCTGAACAAGTTTTAATAGTTGTTCTGCGCTGACCACGTTAGTGTAGGGCCAAGTTGGTAACTTGATTGCTTCTTTGAGTGTCAATTGGCTCACACACACACGCATACACACAAAGAACAAGAGAGAGAGAGAGAGAGAGAGAGCGAAAGAGATTGAGAGAGAGAGTGAGTTTTCAATGAAAGTATAAAAATAAATATATATAGCTACATGGTAAAAATGTTGGCCAAGTGCTCGTTTTTTAGCCCTCTCGACAATTTATGCAAAATGAAATGAAAGCCAAGTCAGAGCAAAAATGTTGGCCAGTGCAACTGCAGGGGCCGGGGGCACAATAGCATACAAGCATATTCGCACATATAAAGTGAAGGTTTTTCATTTTCATTTTCTATGAGATTTTCCCCAATTTTCCAGCTCTGCTCCGTGCGGGCTACTAACAAAATTTATGTTCCGAAAGCTAAGCGGCTTCAACTTTTTTGCAAAGGTCACAAACTGGCTAACTGGCCAACTGGCAATCTGGCCAAATGCCACAAAATGTTGCAAGTGCCACCAAAAAAAGGGCCAACTAAATAAGTTCCTATTGGACGACGCGTCTCTCACGATTTTTGTCTTTTTTGTTCAATTTTTTCTTTTTTTTTTGTCTTTTGTTCTTAATCTGAATTAGCTGGCGTTTAATTTCATCTGCCAAACGAGCTGCCTGTCCTCTAACAAAACGATAAAAAAAATAGTTAGGCGCACCGAAAAACTAAATACCCTTGCAGACTGGAATGAGCATTTGACAATTGCTATTAAATTTATTCACTCTAAGTGATTCTTCCTACGGTAGCTACGTGATATACTAGACAGATCCTGTGGGTCGCCTCCCACACTACTAAGTTTGCGACAAAGTTAACATACCCTCTGCAAGAGTATGACAATAAACACAACCATAAACACAGAGTGCTCATTAAAATTGTATGGGCTGAGAAATGATGAGAGATCAATTTCGCAGCTGAACAGCATTTTTGGTTAGGGCCAAAAGACAATGGTATTATTTTACATTTATTGGACAAAAAAAAATCAATTAGGATTAATATTTAAATATGATACATTTGCCAATTTTTGTTGGTATTATTCAAAAGGACATAATAAATATCTTATTCATTGCATCTATTAATAAATGATTGAGCTCGTGACATTTTGGTTTTTTGAACCATTCCAATACGAAACAGTAAACGAAAGATTAACTTGAGTACACCGAAGATTTCTCACCCTTGCTAACTGGAAAACCTATCGAAAATTCTTGCTAAATTTATTTCTTTTTACAGACTTTTCCTATGTCAGATATAAGATAAAGAACATATTTGGCACATATTTTGTAACTCATCAAACCTTTTTTAACTGATATAGTCTGATATATAAATGAACTCCATTCTATGTCGACTACATTTGGTAACAACATTATAGTTCTAAAAACCTCAAACTAGAGTATGAAAAAAAGGAAATTTTCTAACCACAGTGAAAACTGTTGAACAAAATAGCAAGCTAAAAATGTTGCCTCATTTTGTGGCCATTGCGATTGTTTCGATATTTTTTTTTTTTTTTTGTGTACCATGTATAGGTGCAAAGGGGCGGGAGAGACAGGTGTCAAAAACGGAAACAGAAACGGAAACGTAACTTGCACTTGGCAACAAAATTGTGAATGTCGCTTTTAAGAGCAAAACCGCAGAACTGTGTTATGCGGTTCGGTTTTCGGGGAATATCCACATTGACAACAACAATGGCAATGTGAAAAGTGTGATAGAAGAATAAACCAACCGCAGTAAATAAAACAAACAAAAATATATAAATGTATTTCAAAATTAAGTGCTAAATGTGTCAGCGACAATCGAAACGTGCTCGAACATGCTAAGTCTTGTGATACCCTTCCTGAAGGTATTCTAATTTTGCCATGAATTATGTAAAGCACTGATGGCGGCATGACCAACCTTTAAAAATATATTTGTATATATTATTGGATCCGTTGATCTAGCGACCGGATCAGACAGATAATTGTATGGAAAACTTTATTCGTCTTGATAGAACTTACAAGTTTCATGTAAGAGTTTTTTTTAAATTAAAATGTTCCAAAAACTTCTGCAAGAGTATTTAATGTGCGGTGCGCTGAATATATAATTTTCTTACTAGTTGTATTTCGTTTCTTTTCGTTTTGAATACATTTTGGGAATTCTCTCAGAGGCCGCTGCGGTTGCTTAGCTTAACCAGAGGAACAAACACTTTTTAATTATTTATTCATATAGATGGAACCGGGTCTTTCGTGTGGGAGGAGGCCGTCACTCGCTCATTAACAAAACAAACGATAACCCAAGCGGCAGACAAACAGGCGCCGCAGGCCAAGTGCACTGGGAGAGGAGCAGGAAGCGGGAAGCAGGCAGCAGGCAGAGCGAATGGAGGTTTGGGGGTGTTGCTGGCACTCAGACAGCTGGGCGCCAAATAAAGCCCATTGCCGGTGACCTTCAAACTAGAGATGGGCAAATTCGCGTACTTCTGGTTCAACCTTAAGCACGAAAGCCCACAGCGAGCACAGAAAACTTTCTCATATTAACAACTTTTTTTTGGCCAGAACCCCCCAATTTCTGCATCCTATGAACCAAACTATGAATAGAACCTACAAAATAACTCATTCCTTCAAACTGAACCAAATGCCTCTGAAAATCCAAAATATTACTCAGATATCGAACAACTAACATATGAAATTGAACCAAAACTTGAGCAACAACTTAGGGTTCAAGATCTCCTTGTTCCGCCTTGCATATTCAACCCAAACTTTCCATAGAACCGGATATCTCCTAAAATTTAAGAGCTTTTCATCGTTAAGATTTCATTCATTTCATGAAACTTTCAAGCCGAAGTTAGAAACTATGGCGACATATCACAGAGAGAGATCCCATTCAACCGAAAACGACTTCAATCACAGACAAATTGCTCGATTTGAAATTTAAATTCCATATTCCATACACAGGTGTATAGGCTCACGATAAGCTCTCGAGACACCGACGCATTTTCAAGTGGTTTGCAAGCCACAACCATTCCCAAGGCAACAAAAACAACCTCCAGAGATTGACGTAAAGCCCCGAGCACGTCCAATAAGCCTTGTCTTTAGACTGATATCGATTTTAATAATAGGCGACTTCGATGCGTGGCCAAAAAAACATATGTCGACCTCGTCCTTGAAAAAAATTCTTGATTAAGTGAGTCGTCGTCAGTGTATTATTGCATATGCCAATTTTCCCTAGAGCTCATTAAATAATCGACTAAATTATTTGTTTCTACTTCGTGTTTACGACAGTCTTCTTCTTCATTTATTCGATTTCTTACGGGTTTTACAAGGTAATGATCATTAATCAATATGGAAAACCTTGTTTTTACTAAAGATATCTTATTGAAAATATGGAAAATTACATGTAAGAATATGCATATGAAAGCATTTTAAAAATGCTATGTGTCACGCAGGAAAGCACGACACATATTCAAGAAAATAAGCATGAAGTTGCGTATACGCAGCGGGTGGCAGCAACTGACTGAAATTGAAGAAATTGAAAGTAGGAAAGTCGCATTAAGGAATAACTTTGCTCTGAATATGTTAATTTCACAGTCTGAGTGCTTAACGTCAGTGTTTGCTTGGGATGCTGAACCTGCCAATAGAGTTGTTCCGAAAAAAACAAAACTATCTCACATTTGCATATCTTGACAGATCGCATTAGAATAATATCACGAATTGTGTAAGGCATTTAAGTAGCCAATTCTTAAGTGTTCTTACTATAAGCATAAAAGAAATGTATGCATAACTTGTTTAAGATTAAAATCAAAGTTAATTAGAAATATTTGTTTAACTCAGGCAATAGCTTAGCCAATTGAACAGCAGCGCAACAAATTATTCTCAATCACTTGGAAATAATTCGTAAACAATATATAATATAAAAAATGCTGAAAAAAAGCGTTGCATTGTTATTCAATTCAATTGATTGAAGAACAAAAAAAAAATATAAATAATTTAATTTTCTATATATACATTTTTCATGAGTACGGCATGTATTTATCACTAATATTTCTTTGTGTTAGAGCGCTTCTCAGATACTTTAGAAAGTGTTGCACGTAATCCTCGTATATAAGCAAGATATTTGCCACAATGCGTGGCATTAGCATAGTAGTGCCACAGTATGCCATAAAAATAATGGTACATACATTTAAACGAGACATTTGTAGCGACATAACGCTGAGAGTTGTAAAGTTCTTTGGCAACTCAAGACTAGGAACAGTGTTGTGCAACTTGGCTAATTTCACATAAAATTCAGCTATTGTATATTGTTAAAACTTTTTTATATTTGCCAAAAACAATTTTCAAAAGTTTTTTCCAGTCTGCAAGGGTATGCAATTTTCGGCGAACATGGTCTTTCTTTACGAGTTTAGTGTTTCAAGTGATTCAAAAATTGTATGAAAAGTTCTTCTTACTTCAGCACGATGCAGACTGCTGTTAGTTATTCAATAATCATAGGCTACAAAAATATTTTTTTTCTTGCACATTTATTAAGAAAGTTTGGCTAAGTTTAACAAACAAAAAGCTGAACAATTTACTTAACTAGTTTAATATTTTCTAACAATTTTTCAGCTGTTTATTTAGCTATTTATTATGTTTTAGCGTGTTGATGATTATTGCTATAGCTGGCAACACTACCGACCAGCCATGCATTGCCGAGCATCTTTTGGCAATGTTGTTGCTTTGTTGTTGCTTTGATACTCTGATAGTTGTTGTTGTTGTTGTTGGCATTAAACATTCGCGTATTTGCACAGCAGCAGGCGGCCAACAACAAAAGCCATTGCTGAGCATTACATGTGTTAAATGACAAACATAACTATGCATATACCATAGCTATTTGTGTGTGTGTGTGTGTGTGTAGGAATTTTTACTTTAATCAAGGCAAAGGCAGCTGCTCACTAAACAATAAATTTTCTGCTGCCGCTTCTGCTGCTGCTGCTGCTGCTGCTGCTGCTTCTGCTGCTTCTGCTGCAGCTTCTGTATATGTGTATAGATATACATATAGTGTACTATGGGACAGAGGAATACTTTTTATGATACATTCAATTTTCACCATTAAATTGAAATGTTTGACCATATTCATAATTCAAAAATTTCAGATAAAGAAGGTAAGAAAGTAAAAGAATATGGGGAAACGATTACTACCACGATAATACTAGTATTAGCATAAAACAATTAAAAAATTAGAAAATTATTATCGAATGAAACAGATCCTTAACAGAAACAGCAGTTTATTTATGAACCAGAAACAAAACCGAAGCCTAAATATGGTTCGGTTTGATTCTGTGGTAAAATGTCTTAATGCCAACAATAAAAATAATCTTTCCCATAGTGTAGCCGTGCTGCTGGAAGGTGCTGGAAGGTGGTATTGGGTGGTGTGGGGCAAGGCAGGTGAATTTAATGCGCGGCTTTTGTAACATTTGCTCCTGCTGTCGAGCCGTTGGCATTAAATTCGCTCGCATATGCGGCGCATAAAAGTATGCAATGTAATTTAAGTTAATAGCTGCCGACTTTGAGACTGATGCTGCTGAGCCTAAAACTGAGCCTGAACCTGAGGCTGAAACTGAGGCTGGAATTGAGGCTGAGCGTAAAACAGAGGCTGAGACTGTGGCAGAGACTGCGACTGCGACTGAGACTGAGGTTGAGACTAAAGCTGAGGCTGAGGCTGAGGCTGAGGCTGAGGCAGTGGCTTTTCCCTCATTTATGTCTATTCAAATTACAATTCATTATGTCAACGCTGTGTGTGCTGCAGCTTGAGAACTTCCGCCTCGCAAGCGACACTTGAATTGCATTGTTGTTGTTGCTGCTGCTGCTGCTGGTGCTGCTGCTGCTGCTGCCGCGAGGCGCACACACACACACAACACCTTTAGCAACATGTGGCATACACACGCATACATACAGCGTGTCTTCATTGTTGTTGCTTTAGCAATTTGCGTCAAATTTCGAGTTTAAGTGTCAATTACAACAAGCAAAACAACGCGAACACTTTCGACTGCTGCTTTTACACCTGTCTGAGACACACACACAAACACACACATACATCTATATACTAATACACACACACACAGCACGCACGTGTATTACCTGCTGTCAACGTTCGTCAAGCTGTCAGCTTTTGCTTTTCATTTCATTCCGTTTCGTTTCGTTCCGCTTTATTATATCCTGTATAAAAAACAGATACTTAAGAGGTTTGTAGTAATATATTTGAATCGCAGCCGCGCAGCATCGGTTCGGTTCGGAGCAAAATACGAATTTTTTTATAGGCTTTAACCTAATCCAAATGCTAATCCTAAAACCAGATTCGGGTCAGATACGTGTAAGTATTTAATGATTAAGAGTAAGTTTTTCACAACATTTTGGTATACGGCTGCTGTTGTACTTCATAAAGAGACAACTCTATTTTTACTGTATGTGAAAAACTTCACTTTTATAGCAAGAAATAGCTAAATTTTCTTAATAGACAGGGTAACTCTTAGTCGATCATTCTTTCACTGAGCAATCTCAGTTGTTTTATTTTAGTTTTGTTTTTATTTTACTTTTTCTTTAGTTTTTCTTTAGCTTTTGCCTCGTTTTTAACCTCAATTTTTACGCCTAGGATGCTGCCTGCCACCTGCCTTGAAATTTGTGTCGTGTAAGCCAGTGTGTGTGTATTTATGTTTGTGTGTGTGTGTGTGTGTGTGTGTGTGTGTGTGCTCAAATTTGACTTGCCTTCAACGTTGTTGTTGTTGATGATGTTGTTGCTGTTGCTTCTTGACGACGCCGACGACTTTTGACTTTCTGCGCTGGCATTTTGACACAGTTGATTACAGCGCCACCTAGCGACCACACGCAACTAGGCAGCAAACTCTGAGTGTGTGTGCGTAAAGGAGGAAGTAGGCGGGCAGGATGTGCCACGCCTACTGTTGGCGATATATTTATGCAAATGGAACATAGAGAATGCCACGCCACGCAGCTCAAGCGGCTGCATAAACTTTGTCATTCATTTTCCAGGGATGCACAGTCCACCAAGCCACAACAAACACAAAACACAGTGGCGTATGCTGCACTTTTTTTAATAGGGTGGTGACGGGTGAGGGGTGACTAATTAAAAGTTTAAAGTTTTTATTTAGTTGTCAGAACTAATTTAATAACGCCGAAAGCCCCACAAATTGCGGAGTTCAACTCGTCTGTTCATTCTGATGCAGCTTATTTTATATTTTATAGAGGCGTATCACCTTCCTTCTGACTGTTTATTTCAAACCTATAGCTTGGTTAAGTTTCTTCAGTATTATGAACCGAACCTTTTCTATTCAATAAGAAATCCGGTTTTGGTTCGAACCTGTTCAGAAGATATTGGGCTTGAAACCAAGACTTCAAAATTGTTTATAAATTTAAAGCTTTATCCAGAAATTATGTTCATTCTGAGCATGATAAATAAATATAGAATTAAACCTCAAATAAGCAATGTAGTTGAAAGCGGAAAACCGGTTTTGAAACAAACTAATTTACATTCAGTTTTAATTTACATTTAGTTTTTCAATCAATTCGCCCACATTGCAGCATACGAGGCATCAAAATAATGATTGAACCAACCAGCAATTCCGCTGCAGTTAAAAAAAAAAGTTGAATTTATTAACGCAATTATAATTATAAACTAAAACAGATTTAGATAATTTATAATTAAAATTAAACGAAAACATTTTATTTTCTCTTTGGGAAAATTCAAAATATACTTAAAATTATTAGGGGGTATTCTGCTCCTCTAAGTAATCGTCTGGGTACGCCCCTTTGCACAGTTAAGCATGAAATTTGTATGCGTTTATTAATTGCATTCTAAAATTTATGCATATCATATGAATTATTTGTTTTGCGATGGTAAAAGTTGAGATTAATACAATGAAAATGCTTTAAATAAACTGAGGAAATTTAAGCACAATACACATTTATTATTTAAGTGGAAACGGCTAGCTTCAAGTTCAAAATACCCTTAGAGAAATCTAAGAAATGAGCTGAAAACAAAGAGACAGGTGAGAAAAATTGTGAGTTGGCGAATCAAGTAATTGGATACCCAACGAAAGTTGATAAACAAAGAGCCTTGACTCTTCCAGGTGACAGCTCAGCTCACCAAATTTTGGGGGATGGGATTAAAGTTTCTGCTCTTCAAATAAGTAGCGAACTAAGGAAACAGCAACACAGTCTCGATTATTCAACTCTCCTTCAGATGAAAGAATGTTTTTGTTTGTCGTGTTAAAAAAAATTGCTATTAAGAAAATTATTATTTCTTCATTGTTGAGATACAGAATAAGAGAATTTCATTTAAATAAATAATGATGGATAAGAAGGCGTCCTGTTTAAGCTTGCAGCTTTGCAGTCTACTAAAATACTCTTTTTCACAGCTCTGCTCTGCTGAATTTCATAGCAAGAAGCAATCATAAAACAAGCAATAAATATGCAATTGATAGCAGTGTAAACAATTCAGTGTAATAATCCATTATTTACAAAATACAAGTACTTTTCAGAAACAAATTTTTGGTATCAAAGTTTCAGCCACTTGCCATTTCAGATAAGAAGCTGTTGAAAGACAACTTTCTCAACTATTGAATAAAATTTGAGAGCAGAGAAATATCTTACTTTAACTGCTGCTTGGGAAATACTTGTATATACGGCGTATACTTAATTTCAGCTGCTTAGTTCAGGTATTCACGTGGCAGGCACCCACCTACCCTAGGGCTAATGTGGGGCAATGGGGCGTGGCCTGACCTCCGAACGTTTGCGAATACGAGAAAAAGGAGCAGTAGAAGTAAAAGCAGAAGTAAAAGCAGAAGCAAAATCAGAAGCAGTAGCAGTAGCAGTAGCAGAAACAGCAGCTGCGGCTGCTCACCAAAATATTTGTACAAAGCAACTTCTTAAAAGCAAGCTACAAACAAGCAAAAGTCCTCAAGTCGACCACTGCCCAACTAGAATATATCCTACATGCATTCTGAAAAAAATCTATTTTTAATCCTGTAAATTATCGCTCAGAAAGGTCAATCCTGGATGTTCATCCTAATCGAAAATACTTACCTTACTCTGACTCCAACGTATATGCAATAATATTTCTCCATTTGACGTGGACACATGAACAAAACTTATATAAAACACTTATATTCTCGTCTATTTATTAAAATATATATCGAAATTTTGTGTACGGGAAACATGTGTATTAGAATGTCCTTTCAAAAAGCATAACAACTCGAAAAATTGACATTTATTAATGAAAAAATATGTTCAAGTGGATTGTAATGCTTGCAGCTGTCTGCTACATACGTTTGCACAAATTTAATATACTTTTTTTTAACCATTTTCAATGGTTATAGGGTAGAAAAATATTTATGCCTGCCTCTCAGGCAGCACACACATGTTTGTCTGTATGTCTCTTGTAGTTTTTGTTGTTGTTGTAATCTAAACATTCCTCAGCAAGAGCGCTGTGTATGTGTGTGTGCATATATGTATATGTATTTATATATACATATGTGTATATATACATATAATTTGAGCATCTGCACGTACGCAGCTCAAGTTGCAGGAGCGAGCAATAAAATAAAAATAAAAAAAAAAAAAATTCACAAGCTGATGAAAAGGAAATGACCACAAATTGACGTCGCTATGTGCACAACACACTCACACACACCACACACACACACACACACACACACACACATACACTCAGATACAAAGAAATAGACACACACTGAACGATTTAACGTATTTAATTTCTCTGGCCTGGACTCTAACTGGAGGCCCGACTCCTGGCTATATATGCCATGGCGTGCCTAGAAAAGTTCAGCAAACCCTAACAACAATTCACTTACTCTCTTTCTCTCTCTTTGTCTCTCTTTCCTTGTCTGGCACTTTCTCTTTCTCTGTCGCACGTTCGCGTGTGTTTGCCTGTTAGAAAATAATTAAAACTTTTCGTGATTTCGTGCCAGTAGCTGCGATTTTTCTCAATTTAAAATGAATTCTGGCAGCAACACCAACAATAATAACCCAGTAGAATTTTAAAAGTATCCGTTCCCGAAACAGAAAGAAGAATACATCTGAAAATACAATCTTTTCCTGGCATAATAAAAGCACATTACCCCTTTTCTCAATTTCTATTCCACTTTGTGAAGCGAGGTCCAAAGAAAAGTAAAATTTTATATATTTCCACTTGTTCAGATAAATGGAAATCGATAGAGAACGGACCCTTATAAATGGCATTTGGATTTCTAGGATGCTATGAAAATTACTCTAAAGATGTTTTAATATCAAAAAATATATTTGTAGTGGAACTAGGCCATTACAAAAGAAGCACATTTCGAAGGCAAAAAAGTTCTACTGGGTGCGTGCAGCTGCTTTGCAGTCACTTAGCTACTCCCATTGAACACCCACAACATTCACTTTTGATTAGTATTCACTGTTGTTGTTGTTGTTGTTGTTGTTGTTTCTGGTGTTCCTGCTGCTGGTGCTGCTGTCCCTATTTACAACATTCGTGCAGCTTTTGATTAGCAACAATTTTGTTGTTGTTGTTTTTTGTTTTTGTTGGTTCGAATAATCGACGCGCTTTCAAATCGCTTCCGCAACATTTTCTCAATTTTCTTTTTGTGCCAATTTCAATTGATTTATTGACTGTGCGTGTGTGTGTGACCTTTAAACTCCTCCAATTCAAACATGGCTTATCAACCAAAAAATCCAAAAAAAAAAAAAAAAAAAAAAAAATAAGGAAAATATTTGTTTCAAAAGATTTTGGCAATTTTTTGTCGCGCGTTTTTTACTTAGCACAAAACAGTGACGTGTCGCTGCCGCTACCGCTGCCTCAGTCGACATGGACGCCCACCACATCCCGCTCTATGTTCTATAAATAAAGTATATAACACAAAAAATCAAATTCATATCAAAAGTATAGCTATCCAATGAAGTCAAAGCAACGCAACATGTTATCAACAAAAATTCTTATATACATTATTCATAAATATATGTAATTAGCTATAACTTGTTGATCAATGAATTTTTCAAATCTTCTTTGTGCCGCATCCGCAAACGTTAAATTAGTTGCATGCAGATAGTCTGCTTATGATAACAATCTTTTTCTCTTTCTTTCTACCTCTCTCTCTCTCTCTCTCTCAGTGTCTGGTTGCATATATTCCGCCGATTTGATTTTTCATCATGCGCTTCGCGCAATATTCTTAAACGTTTTACTGACACCGATGATATTCCATCGGAAATAAACATAGCTATAAATACGCCCATGTTCCGTAGCCGTAAGATTTGCATATAATTAATTTCAACTTGCCCAAGATATATAAATGGCCTTTTGATAACAAAGAAAAAGAAACACTAGTTAGTTCTGTGGGATAATAGCGTCGGGCTCAGGACCATGGCCAACAATTATTTTTGTTGATACTCGATTTGTTAACGATTTATAGCGACAGTTTTATGACATTTGCAATGGGTCAGTCAGAGTTTCTGAGCTCCTATTTATCCATTGACACGCGCCTACTATAAAATGTATCTTGTTTTTCTGCCTTTGTTTTTGTGTTGGTTTGAGTTTAGGCCCTGAGTTTGGGCCCTTTTGGATCTTTGTCCTTCGGATTTTGGGCGCGTCAACGACAAAAACTCCTATAAATATCATGAACGATTTATCAGTATGTCTGGGTCGATTGTGTGTGTATCTGTAGCGCGTGGGGGTCTATAAAATATCTATAACAAAAATCATTTTGTTTTTTTTTTGTCCACGTTGATCGTTTCGTCGGCTCATTTTTAATTTGTTTGATTTCGTTTGCCAATTTTTGACTTCTAGTTCATTATTATGCCTTGTCACCTATCCAACGCAATGCCCCCACAGCCCCGACCACCTCTCTCGACTGTCTAACTTATTAATAAGCCCTCGAATATTATCGCTGGCCAATTCAACTCACAGTTGTACAAATCTGTTATAGCTAATGGATTTTTCATACAACTTATGTTGGATTTATCAGTGCCAACTGTGTCAGAGATGCTCAAAGCATATGTAAAAAGTGAATTTTGCGTGGGAATACCCCGAATCTTCTTTTTCATGAACGCTAACATTAAAAAAAAGATACTAAGAATACAAATTCAATATTACTCTTTTTTATTTGTCTGCCTTTCTGTTTGTTTTTCTTTCTTACTCCTTTCGCTGTCTCTTTTTCTATCGCTCGAAATCGTAATTGTATTTTTTTTTTTTTTTTTTTCTTCTTACAGTTATGAACTTTTAGTCTCTGTCTCCTTGTTCTTTTTTCTTCATTTTGCTATTACTTGCTTTCCTTTACTCTGTTTTTAATTTCTCATATTACATTTTTTATTTTGTCAATCTCTTTGTTTTTTCTTTTCTCGCTGTTCCTTTTTCTACCTCTCGAAATCCGTATCAAAATCTCCATTTTGCTCGTTTCATAGCTATCAATTCGTTGTCCAAATCTCTCTGTCCAACAGCTAAGTAAATGTTGCAGATGTCCTGCAATGTTTAGGTAAGCCTTCTGTCAAGATTTTTCCTCTTTCTTTCTGAATTTTTCCCTTTCTTTCTTCAGCTTTATTCTAAAAGCAAATATATGCACTTGCCACAAATGTCAAAAACCCTATAAAAACAAATAAATCTCGTTAAATAGTATTTACAATTTGAAATTTTACTGATTTATTCTCAAAATACCTGAAGAAATAAATGTGAGTCAATTGCCTAATTGGTTTATTCTGTCACTTAAGATAACTTTTTGTATGAGCCGCAAATGTGTGAAAATCCATTTCACGAGTATTCGTATTCCCTGGAAATCTGCAACCTTCCATTCCCCTCTCCATTCTTTCTCCATCCCTTATTTTTTGCTGCAAACATGATGCGCATTTTCATTCCATTTTAATGCGATTTTCCCAAACTGAAGAATGCAACATACACCGACTGCCACGCCCCTTCTGGCCCCTTGTGCCAGCTGTGGCAGTTGTGTGTGTGTAAGCCTATCTGGCATTTAATGCATCCCTGCACAGTCACATTTTCGAGCCATTAAATATGCAGAGTTCCCACAGCTTGAAAACCACAATATAAATCGAACAATTCGGTATAAAGCGCATGACCTATCGCCAAACAGATTCAAAGCCCATCCGGGAGTATTCTTATTTGCCATTAAATATTATTTATAAATATGTACAGTATTTATTAAGAAGGAAAGATTTAATTGATAAGAGTAGATACGGAAAGCCTGTGCGGAGAACACATCCCGTTTCAGACTGGAGTTCCCATTGTTATTATACACTAGAAAAGTGTATTATAATTTTGCTATATTTTTGGCATCTCTGACCTCATAAAGTATATATATTATTGATCAGGAGGACGAGAGGAGTTAATATAGCCATGTCCGTCTGTCCGCTTGTTTATATGAAAACTAGGCTCTCAGCTATTAAGCTACATGAATGAAATTCGGTATGGAGCCTTCTTTTTGCAGCAGGCGGCAACAACTATCTCATATAACTCCCATAGGACCAATCGGTCAAAAACTTGATTTTTTAATTTTCAACGTATCTTGATCAAATTAACAAGTTGGCTTTTACTATATCATATAGCTGACATAGAAACAATCCTTTTTCAAATGCATATAATCTTCGGCGCCTCGAACATTAATTAGATTCATCCAAGAAAGTTGAATATTAATTTTATAAAAAAATATTGTTAGAATTAACTAAAATTTCTATGAAATTATGTAAATAAAGTTTTCAGAAAATTCAAAAATTAAAGCGCAAAATCGACAAATAAAAACATGTAAAAGACTCACCTACCCAACCTTTGGTTATCTATCACTTCACCCTTTGATGTTCTTTGCACTTCTCTATTTTTCTCTCTCTCCCTCTCTTTCTCCCTCTATTTTTCTATCTCTCTCTCTTTCTCCCTCTCACTCTCTCTATTTGTGAGTGTATTTTATGTTAAATAAATTAGTTGTTTTACCCGAAATGTACAAGAAACGAGTAAAAATGTAAAGTTAGTCGTGAGTTAGCCGACATATCTCGCCTATGATATACCCTGTACTTATCAGATGCTAAGCGACACTGCTACAAATAGATTAATTTATAGGTAAACATCACGAAATATATATAGCATTGGACGAATCATATTTGACCAACAAATATATATATAATGGATCAGGATCATGTCATGCCCTATCCAGTAAGTCATGCCCTGTCCGTTTGTGTATATATCTGTCTGTATATGAAAATTATTCTCTCAATTTTCGAAGTAGGTGAATAAAGCTTGGCGAGAATCCTTCTTTTTGTCGAAGCCTGATCGGATTTGTATTAAAAACTTATTGTTTCTCGAGTTTTATTGATGGAAATAACTAAAAATGATCATATCATGTCCCTAAATACGTCAAATAAGTTTTTATAATCTTTTGATTTAAGCTTAAAATGCTATGACTATTCAGAAGTTACTTGTTTTCTTTATGCATCACAAAAACCAAAATTTTTTCTTGAAAAAAAATAGAAACTTTCAGTGCAATATGGAAATGTTATTCAGTTTCATATCGCTCGTAGTATATATCCCAATTGTAGATATAAAACAAACATATGAATAGGCAATTCTACTATACTCTTCCAACCCTTTTTTGCTTGTTTTTTTGGGTACAGGGTATTTGCCAAAAAGCATGCGAAAGAAAACTGTCGGACTGTAAAAAACTCGACTACAAATAAAAATAGAAAATAGAAAATAGTGTAAAATTCAGGCAGTGAAATGAATGCAGCTGGCGGTGCAACAACAACTTGGCCATAAAATTAAAAATAAAACTTACATAAATTTAGAAGCAGCGTTGCTGTCATTTGTCGCACTGCTCCCAAAATGCTTTTTATTTTTGGACAAACCACAACAACAAGAACAACAGCAGCAGCAGCACTAACAACGACAACAACAACTACTGTAGGTTGTTGCAACACAGCTGCTGTACAACAACAACAACGATAAAATTGCAACTTGAAATTTAATTAGAAACTTGCTTCGCAATGCCCGAGCTTAGCTGATTAACTGATTAAATTCTTTACTGATTAAATGCAGTAGCATCAAGAGTTTACTTGCTAAATGCATCAGCTATAAGATAGCTATAGCTAAATGTAGCATTTTTGTGAATGTGCGGCAACTAAGCTGATTAATTTACAACTAAGACTTCAAAGGAACTTTGATTCGCCGGTTCGAACCTTTGTCTCTTGTCTGCTTTTTGACTCATACCTGAATTTGTTTATTTATACTCCCTCTAAAATTATAAAAAATTTTACAAATACTCTTTAAAAAGTGAGACCCGAACCCGAAGATTGGGAATAATTTTATATATAATCAGATTTCCGAGCTTCTTTCATAATTGTGCAGTCTTCCAATATTCCATTTCTTTCAGAATTGAATTGTATTGCTTCTAGTTACTGGAACTTTCCAGTTTATGTTCATATTAAAATTATAGTTTTCTTAAGATACTGTTTTACTTTTCTTAGCTAATTTAGAATATTTGTTTTTAGCCTTTTTCTGGCAGTTCTTTGTACAGACTTAGGTTCACTTCATATATTTTCTATAAGTAACTCGAGGCACAGTCGCACACTCAAACAACTTGACGTTGTCTTTACCATTGACACAACCAACAACCAACAACCAACAACAACAACTTTAATAGCAACAACAACTGCGAATGCTATTAGCAAAAGAAAAAGTCAGGACTTGTAGACAAGGCTCGAATGGAATGAATCTGGCCCAGTGGCGTACGTAGAGGGAATGCTTTAAGCTTAATGAAGTTTTTGTATATAAAATAAAATATAAGTAAATATAATAAATTAAACTCAGTCACTCCTCTAAGCAACATTTCCCATTAATAAAAAACAAAAATTATATATTTACATAAATATAATTTAACTGATTTTGAACTCTTTTTTTTTTTACTTATTATTGAGAAAGACAGAAACTTTCAAGAAGATCTGCTCCTGCATGAACCTACAAATTTGGGAAAATATTCAACGATTTCCCCAATGAAAACATGCTTATGTATGCCACTGGTTTTTTTTTTTTTTTTTTTTTTGTTGGGGGGGGTTGTGATGTTGGTTGAGGCATGAACTCTACTGCCAGCCGCATCCATTGGATGCTACTCTAAAATTCCAGGCATATACACACAATAAGCAGTCGGCAGAGACGGCAGAAAGACTCCAGCGAGTCATAAAACTGTGCGAGCGGGGCTTGTTATACCCTATGAACAACAACTTAAATGGGTAAGCCAAAACTTCAATGTATATCAAAAAATAAGAACTTCATGAAGGGTAGTTTTTTAAACATTTCGCTTTATAAATTATATTCTCCTTCTGTAGAACATTCTTTACATATTTATTAACGATGAGATTCTTCATCATTGTCGAAGAAAACAAAAAAAACTTTTCTAAAAATACATTTCCGATTTTATCTAATAATCTAATTTTACAAAATAAATGATAAATAATATTCTAAAATTCTTAATTTTGGAAGATTTTCAGCCCGTGGTTACAAGGCCATGAAACCTAAGTTCGGCTTTGAAATAGTTCATTGTTTATCAATTATTAATTATTTGATATTATCTACAAGGGAGCGACTGCTTTAATAAATGATCTTCAGTTTTTTAAGCCGAATATTTCTTCAGGTTCAGGTTCTAGATGGTCTAGAATTGAAGTGATTTACATCCCAAACTTATTCCAGTTTTCTTCCTTCACAGAGTATTTCAAAGTCCAGCAGTTGCCGTAAGAACACTTCTCTAACGTGTTATTGTTGCTTTTTGTCGCTATATTCGAGAGAGAATGGAAAATGGAGAATGGAGAATAGGAATCTTGGGTTCGAATTTTGGATTCGCTGGAGCGACTCCAGCTGTGCGACGCGTGTCGAGAGTCGAGCAAATTAAATACAGGAAGTTTGCAATGGCGGATAAGCGAATGTAAGGCATAAGACAACAACCCATAATAATATAAGAAAAAAAATGCGCAAAGGACCCAACTGTTCTGACAATTCGCACAATTTAAGCAAAGAAAGAAAAAAACAAAAAAATAAACAAAAAATGTCCTTTTCTTCATACCGAAGTTTTAATATACTTCTGTATTGATGCTTTGCTGTTTTTTTTCTTCCAAATTTAATGTTAAGTCTCTAATACAATAAATAATATGAAGCTATTCGGTCAATAAGCATACAAAAAGGGACGTGAGTTTGGATTACACATCTCGTCCACCTATGAAGTAGACATTGATGTTTGGATAAAATCAAATTTTCAATGGAGACCACTTTAAAAAATTACCATTAAAATTATTATATTACCGAAATTTGAACTAAGCCTGATTAGAAACATACATCTTTTGTCTGAATTATAGAACTCTCTATAAGGGTATACAAGAAAGGGAAATGTTTTCCAAACATTGTTGCATTTTTTCGGTGTTTGTGGCCCAACAAATTTGCACACAAAGAGACAGAGACTTTGGTATAAAACATAAGCAAAGCCACTGTTGAGATGCCTGTGTGTGTGTGTGTGTGAATATGTGTGTGCACAGTGGGCACAAAATGTTTATGAGCACTTTAGCTGGCCACTGTCCGATGTAGTTGTTGCTGTTGTGTGGTCCCCGTCCGCCCATCATCAACATCATTCACATTTACGACAACAGACCCAAAGAGCCTGAACCGGGAGCCCGAACCCGAACCTGAGCCCGGAGCTCAGAGCCAAGTTTGGCGGCTGTTGCTTCTACAATGGTGCCCCGTCGTGCGGCATGTGGCGTGCCCCGCCCACAAATGGAAACCCGCTTCCCGCTTCTTGTTGGCCATGGGCCAAGCGGCAACGCCATCGCCTCCGGGGCTTTCGCTTCTTTATTATTGTCAATGATTTGCTTTTGGGCTCATAAAATGCAAGCAAATTGAATTTTTTTCGTTGTTCTTCTTTTCTTTTTTTTGTTGTTATTTTTCTGAGCACGTGACGTATGCTTAATTATGTTATAAACATTGCGCATACGCCGCGGTGCGCTTCCTTTATTTTTAAGCCAACCTTATTAAATTATTTTGTTTTTAAATGTAAAGCGAGCCTTGAACTAAAGTAACAAATTAAAAAATAATCAATTTTCATTGGAAAAATAGTTGGAAGTGCTTTCTTCAATACATTGCACATTTCGTGATAAAGTCATAATACCCTTTGATAGGACATAAAAGCAACAAAAAATAAAGGAATGTTTGCATTACCATGAAATGTATTTCATTAGAAGAATACTCACTTTTAGTGCATTCTCGTGACGTAGTTAAGTTCGTAGTTGTTGCATATCTTTAATGATTATAATCATAGATTGCTAGATTGCTATTTATTAGATAAGTATAACCAGATATTTTATTTTAATTTGTAATTAGTTTTATAGAACGAAAACATGAAATTGTATAGACAGTTACGGTATTTGGATATACGAGGAGTAGTAGTAGTATTGTATTGATAGGTATTGCTCTCAAAATTATTTGGCTTTATTTTGCTTAGTTAGTTTTCACTGTGATTTTGGCTTGGGATGAGCACAACATTTTCATTATTATCATCAATTTGAATTATTTAAAATAATTTATTTCTGATTTCTGCACGTCACTTTTTGGGATGCGAACAAAAAAAAAATTGTGAAAAAAACGTAAATAACAGAAACAGCGTGCACTATATATGTATATATATATATATGTATATTTATAAGTCTAAGGGACTCAAACCCACATGCACCCATTCCCACACACCCAATACACACCCACACACATACACAAATATATATATATATATGTATATATAGGCACGCGCGCGTACGCGTTCGCGATACTTGAATTAGATTGTTGCGAATGAATGGATTTGAATGTAATCGAATTGCATTTGAATCACGTTGATTATGCGAAACTTTCTTTGCTTCTGTTGTTTCAATTATTTATTTTGACATTACTTTTGCTTGCTAATCGCGATTGTCTGCTGCTGCGGCTTTCAAATTCACGAATTTCCTCATTTTCTTCCTGGTTTTCATTGAGGGCACTTGGCAATTTCCAGCTCATTAAACGCGTTTGCCTAGTATCAACTGTAACTGGTTCGGGTATTGGTTCTGGTTCAAGCTCAGCGGCTGGTTCTAGTTCAGTTTCTGCCTCAGACTCTCGCCACGTTTCTGGTTGCCTTTTGTTATGCTGCAAAGGAAACGGAAATTTTTTTATCGGCTTTTCAATAAATTTGCAACAAACTGTGGCAAATTGTGCACGCGGCACACGCCAGTGTCCTATATATATATATATATATATATATACATACACTTATACTTATTTTTTAATAGATATTCTAAGCTTGCAATTGCCCGTTAAGGCGCTTTTCCCCTTTTCCTTGCTTTCCTTTTTTTTAATTAGAGCTTTTTAATCATTTTCGGTCCTTCTTTTGCTTTCATAGAAGTTTTTTGCGAATTTTTTATACTTAGGCTCTCATTTTCGATTTCTTTTTCTTTTTGCTGATATTTTTTTGTTCTTATCTTGCCACTGTTCCTCTCTAATTGACCCTAATGGACGACTTAAAACATTCATTTATTTAATTTATATATATTATATCTATAAAAAAATGGTTGTAAAAGAAATGAAATCATTATTACGCTCAAACCAACTTTTAATTCTTCATAAACGTTTAACTGGCAGCAGTTTCTTATGTGTACAATTTGTTTTTTACCTCTTTTTATACTTTTTCCCAACTGGAGTTTTTTTGGTATTAAGTTGAAAATTGTATTTAAATGGAAACCTAATGCTGCTTCTTTTTACTCTTCTGAAAGCAATAGAATTTTCAATTGTTCTTTGGTTCGCATTCATAAATGTTTAGCAGGCACCAAATATTGTTAAATGTACAATGGGCTTGGTTCCTTACAATTATTTCTCTTTATTTCCATTCCAACAATTTTTAATTGAAAATTCCTAATTGTTTACTATACTCTGTTATGAGAGTTACTTCGCTTTCACTCCGAAAGAACTTTTATAATTTTTAGTTATTTTAATTTATTAAAGTCTATTTCCCAGTTCTCTTGGTTTTTGTGTGTTTTCAAACTCTCTTCTTTCGTTTTCTTTTGCTTTTGTCGTAAAGCATTTAATTTATTACCTTTTCAGAAACACGACTTGAAATTTTTTTTAGCATCTTCTTTGCATATCTTTTTCTAGTTTGCTAGTTTTCCTCGTACTTCTTTCATTTAGTTAGCATCTGGGTTTCATTCTCTATTTTATTCCCAGTCTTCACTTTGTACTATGTCTTGTTACCTACTGGTATTCCAGCTTGTCCTTTTTCCCCATTCCCTCTCTGCTTAATGTTTTTCACAAGGCTTTTAAACTTGTCATGCATATTGATATAAGTAAGTTGAATTCGCCCTGCGGACTTGACGCTGTCAGCATATTTTAGCACCCCCCTTGTACTCTAAACCCTGCACCCCACACAATCATCATGGAGAAAGTACAGTGCCGAATTTGCACACTCAACGAATTTTGTCTTATTTCGAGAATTCGTAGCGTAATTTAAATGAATTTTCAGTAGGCAGCCCCGCGGTGTGGAAGACGGTTTGACTTCGGATTGACTTTGTCTCTTTGAGATTGTGCTTTTTCTTCTTCATCGAACTCCTCTCTTTTCCTCTTCCTCTTTTCTGCATCTATTTTGTGCTTAAGAATTTCATCTGAATTTATGTTTTACTTTAAAAATAACCAAGCCGAATAAGTTAAGCAACATTTAATAGACTAAATAATAATACTAAACAAATAATACTAAACAGCGCCTGGATTTTATTTCAAAGAATTAAAATTGAAGATGAGTTTAGATTTTATTTCATATCTTCAGCTTGTTCTAGTTTGTCATCTTGTTAAATCTGCTTCTTCTTTTTTCTCTTAAGGGATTTCATTTGAATCAAACTTAAACTTAACTGAACAAAACAAAAAAGCTAAGCTTCATTTAATAGAAAAAAATTGAAGCTGCGCCTGGGTTTTATCTGCAACAAAATAGCAAACTTGACTGTTGCTTGACACACACACACACACACACACGCTCACATAGGAGAAAATTCAAGGACATTTGAAATGGCAATGCGCACAACGCCAAATTCTTTATGGATCTCGTAGAATCTGTCTAAAACCGAAACCGAAACCAAAACTAAAACCAAATTACACATTAAAAAAGCATTTGGAAATATATTTCACATGTGAATGCCATAAAATTGAAACACCCAACAAGTAAAGATAATTATGCCTGTGAATATACATATATACCTTTACATATTGATATGTGCTTATACATACACAGATAGATAGAGATACTTGGTACTGTTCTAGTGCAATCTTATAAATATGAAAATTTGAAAATTAAATTTTTAACGACGCGACACCTTCTAAAAACTTGTGTATCTATCTATATAGCTCTAAAATATCGCTGAAAAAAACAGCAAATTTTCGGCTGTTGATTTTGAATTTGATTTTGGATTTACGTCACAACAGTTTTATAGCTCTTTAAATACTAATTAAAGGCAAATCAAAAAAAAAAGAAAAGCAAGAAATATTATTTTTTTTTATTGTTTTCTTTAATTCGAATATTATCACATGTTGGCCGCCAAAAAACAAAATTGAGAGCGAATATTCAATAATAATAATATAATCTGGTGGCGAGTCTTCGGTCAGCTTACCTCTCGAAGCACTGCAGCGCAGCATCAACAACCAGTCACCAGAAGAAGAATATTAAAAGAAAATAAAACGGACAGAACCACAGCATTCTTCAATAAATATTAGAGAATCAATTTGAATAACAAGTTAAAAATTTTTAAATAAATATTGGTTTTTTGTTTCAAGTGAAGAATGCACGACGCACAAGACAGGACTCAGAGAATCTTTATAGAATCACCACAAAAAATTTGTTAAAAAAAAAGAATTTATTTTTTTTTTGTTGGTTTTGTGTTAATTTTATTTTAAAATATTGTTTTTGAACCGTTAGGCGCTACGCGAATGAGCTCTTCTTCCTCTTTCTCATGCGTTCCCAGCGACGACGACGACGGCTGCTGCGGCGGCGGCTACAAAACACAACGGAAGCGAGCACGGCTCGATGGGCTCGACAGGCTTTACGGCTCTAAGGGCTATACGGACTATACGGGCTATACGACGGCTCAACAATAGCTCCGTGCTGCGAGACGTTGCGTTGCGTTGCGTTTGCGTTCGCGGCTCTGTACATCGCGGCGTATACCCAACGACTATTAGATACTGACGCAGCGGCGGCGCTAGAGACCACTGCAAGGTTCGGCAAACGCACACGAGGGACGCTGAGCAAATCCGAAACGTATATTTTGGCATCCGATTCGGTGAACGAATGCAGCCGCAGCCGCTGTCTCGGTCGCTGCCGCAGTCGACGGCAGCGGCTGTGATGCTTTCACCTTGAGCTTTTTTACATTTGCCTAATGCGATTTTTTTTTTTATCTTCATCCACCAAATCATTATCATCACCATGCTGCGAAGCAGCGTTCAGTTCCGAATTCGATATAGAAAGCTGGAGCCAGAAAGCTCTCCACTTGCGTCGCCGCATCGCATAGCGACAACATACAATTTTGAAGGTCAGCAACAACAGCAGTAGCAGCATATTCAAAAGCTCTTTTTCGAACTTATAAATCGCAACAACCGTTGCAAAGTGTGCCAAAATGCTGGCCAAGCTTTCACAGACGGGAAGAAAAATGGGCCAACGCGGCAACCGCAAAGGACTGCAGCACATTTCGCATTTTCGAAATTCCATGCTAAGTTCCATGGCACGAGAACATAAAACTTGAAAGCTTCCAGCAACAGCAAAAGCTCAGAAAAATGCAACTTTTACTCTCGCACCACGCACAATTTTTGAACCAATGATGAACATAAGAGATTAGCCGAGATATTCCGAAGAGATTTGTACATTTTTTGATGGCTAATTATAATGGGTTAAAAATATTAGTTGTATCTTGTAAATAAATAAGATATTTTTTCTACAAATAAAAAAATCAGGATTTAGCTGGATACTACAGCATTTTTTATCATATATTTATATACATTTATTATTTATTTACTTACAACGAAAGCTTTCAGTATCATCTGAACATAACCAAGCGTATGGTATAGGAAATTGTTATTTAGAACATAGGGATGCTTAAGAAGGTAACGGTGGCTAGACCCCTTTGAACTAGGTTAATTCGGGATCTTTGAGTCCATTGAAACGGACCATCAGCCAAAGCTACAAATTAGCCCAATCCTCAAACCCAAGCCTGACTGGTTCGGCTCAAATAACTGCAGTAATTTATTTAATCTGTTGACTTTAACGAAGCAAAAATTTATAAATTAAAAAAAAAATTAAATTAATTAGTTTATTTATAATTAGTTAGAAAGTATAATTTTTGAAACAAAAACGGAAACAATGAATTTTTTATTAGTAAAACAAGCCAAACATTATGCTTAGAAGACTCCTTAAACCGATTCACGAGCTGAACCTAATGCGTACGAGCCCCCGAGCCGAACGTCTTTCTTGCATAATATCCCAAGCCCAAAATAATATTTTAAATATACTTCAAATACAACGAAGAAAATTATAGAATAATATATAAAATCTACTTTTACTTTCTGAATGGATTAAAACTTTTGCACAAACTTAGTATTATATTTTCAAGAACAAAATGGGTAAGAAAAAGTATTGACTTATTGAAGAGTTCTTTAAATTACAATCTACAAAATTAATATTAAAATAATAAATAAAAAAAAAAAACAATAACAATTTACTTTCTTAATAAATGGAAATACAGCTTACGGTTTCCTCGAACGCAAAAGCTCAATGTAAAGCTTGGAAGCTAGCGGCTACCATGACGGCAATTCGATGTTTCAGGGCTGTTACCTGTGGAAACACCCAAGCAACAAAAATCAACAGTTGCCAGGAAAATTCCATCAACAATCAAAAATATATATATTCGTACACCGATATCAAAGTTTTATGTGATAATTGAGGAGGTAAAAAACGCATATCAAGCAGCCAAAGGATGCAATCCAACCAGGATGCCGCGTTGGAGCGTTCGAGTGCTGCCGATATAGATAATAAGAGCAGCAATATCGGTAGTGGTGTATTGCAAACGGCATCGTTACATGGAAGTGGTAGCAATAGCCCCCAGACAACGAAGAACAAGGGGATGAGGAAGAGCTCAAAGAAAAGTTTACGAATGACCTTCAAGGATCGAGTCACAAAACTGAGTATTGAAAGCGATCCCAAGATTAAAACGGGTGCCTCCCTAATACCCGATTTGAACTTAATCATTAATCGTATGCGTAATATGAAAGACGATAGCTATGTGTATCTGGACTATATGCTGCCCAAGGATAGCGAATATTTTACACCATATAGTCTACGAGAGATTCCGTTTGCCAATCTGAATATATATAAGCCGTATTATACGATAACACGGCATGGTGTTACCTATTGGCGTGTCTCTGAGAACTTTTTCACGCCTCTCAATCAATGGCAACAGGAATTCCAGCAATTTCTTAGCATAATACAGATACGAACTTTTTCCATATTTAGACTATGGAAAGGCTTTAAAGTGTGGGAGAAGACGATCAAATGGCGTAAATTGAACATTGCACGGAATCATCTGCAAAACAATCTATTTATTGTCATACCCCAACTGGCGAAAGCTATATTACGTATGCGCTCCGATATTGTGGTACTGGAACGTCTCAGTTTTATAAATATTGAAAATATTGAGGAATGGCATCCTTTCTATTTTATGGAATTACATATGCGCATCTACGAGCAGCTCAACTATCTCTTTCATGAGTTTCGAACATTTGTGGGCCGAGCTCTATGTAAGTTTTTTCTATCCGTCTTCTCCTAGTTCCTTGTTGAGCCCACTAACTGAAATATATAGATCGGTCCTGCACGGAGGCAATTATGGCACGTGGTTTCTATCCCGACGATGAGATCAACTATTATCCGTCGGTTAAGAAAATGCGTGAGGCTCACAGTTTCATGGATCGAGCACGCAAGCGAGCCTTCTGCAAGACCCTCACCAAGTAAGTTATCCTATTTGGCCTCCATATAATCTAATCTCCGTCTAATGCGTACTCCTTTTAGCTTTTTGAGCTACTGTGATATGATGCTCTATCAGGCCCTGTATCGAGTTACTATCGAGAGCTATGCGCAACTGCAGTATGCCTTTAACGAACACCATCAGGTGGCTCCTACGGAAGCGGAAATAAACCGTCATGTTCGCTTGGATACGCGGGTTGAGAAGCCGAGGCCTTCCACTGCGCCACAGAATCCATTTTTTCTGGCCCAACTACGTCTGCTTCCAGATCGCATAGAGGTGGAACCACTGGAAGATGTCTTAAAATTGATCTTTCAGCGCATTACAGGCTTGATTCTAGAGACCGTACTGGATATACCACCCTTTACCACAGATACTCAATTCACCCAGTATACGCAGTAGGTTAATTGGAAAAAATAAAATTGTAAATTCAATTTTAGCCTCAGTCCCATATTATTTTTAGACCTTCAATAATGGGACGCCAGGAAGAGTGTTTATACCAAAGTGCGCCCGAATTAACCTTCTTGTTGAAACAGGATTCTACATTTAACTTCAATCGGTAGAGTAATTCAAGCAATCTTACAAGCATAATTTAAACAGCTTTTGACTCTTTCTTCATCTTGCAGAAGGAACATTTTTGTATTGATACATACTGCCTATGAAATGGCCCATCTGTATACCGCACGCTTTCATTCTATACGAGAGAACTACGAAATAGATGCTACTACAGATCCCGAACAGATAAGTACCGAGCGAGGTAAGAATAAAATAATATTTATTCAATACTTAAAAGAAATAATAGAGATTACAAAGATTATTTTGGTAATGAGAAAGAAAATCAAGATCTAAGAGTATAGACAAGGATGTATAATTAAAATAACAGCTGATTATAAGAATCTATCATAGATGGCTCCAACATAATTAAATTAAATTAAAATTAAATAAATTCTATTATTTCTGTTTGTTTCTCTTTATTGTTCGCTTTATAATAATCACACTTCCCTCCCGCTTGACATTTTCTAATATATCTACTACCACTTTTCTTCTACCTATAGATCTAACAGAGTTGCGTAACTACTGCGATCGCTACTGCAACAATCTAAGAGCTTTAGATGGTATACTCGACCATGTTTTCCTGGGTCTATTAAAATTGGGTCAAAGCGGTTTTAAGGATGCCGTAACTCCCGTCTGTCAACGTCTACAAAGCGTTCTAGCGATTTATTTACCACAATTGGCAGAGGAGGAGACAACAAAGCTTTACGAGGATGCACAGGATTTCTATGGACGGATCGGCTATGAACCCCAGGCGACATTGCAGCTGGTTGCCCACATACGATTTCTCGATAATTGCGATTCAGAGCTGGACGACCTGTTTACGGTCATTGACTACATTCATGATTTGTTGCTGATTATCAAGGACTTCAATATACCCATTGACGATGAGCGCAAAGAGGACTATATGGATACGGAGGACTATCTGAATCGTACTCGAGAAACTCTGGCCGAAATATTGGAGAAAAGACAAGACTTTATCAACCAATTAGACGAGGCCATGCAGGAAGATATCCAGACACTGAAAGAGGATATACATGAAGTAGCTGTAGAGGCTATAGAAGATTGGCTGTTAACCGTAAGTTTCTTCCTTTATCTTTCTCCCCCGGCTAATGCTTTGCTGTCCATAGAGCAAATCGCAGCGTAGTGCTGTAAATGACAAACTGGAAGATCTCCTGAACAGAATGAATGCTTGCCGTGAAAAGGCCGATGAGTTGATTGGTTATCAAAAGGAGTTTAGGATCGATTTGACCATGTTTGAGGAAATGGCCTCAGGTTTCTATGATATACGAATGCGACAGAATCTCTACAAAACTGTGATGGACTGGGAGGAATCACTAGCCAGTTGGCTATCTTCTGATTTTAATACTCTAGTCGTAGCAGATATGGTTGATCTGAACGCAAAGACTATCAAGAACTGTTTACAGTTCCAAAAATATTTGCCCGAAAATGATATTGTGCCGGTTCTGCAAAAATCCGCCGAGGAGTTCAAAGAAAAACTTCCCATTATTGGATACCTACGTAATCCGAATCTGCGTGCGGTATGCCATAGAAGCCTTTTAAACTAGAATCTTTAAATCACTAATGTTCAACTTTACAGCGCCATTGGTCTGAGATTGAAGAATTGCTTGCCAGAAAGTTCTTCCAGGAAAAAGATATTAGAATCAACACATACGAGGAGGCACACGCCTTTGATGATGAGAGCAATGGCGAGGCTTTGATGCAAATCTCCTCGCAGGCAACTGGTGAAACCCAACTGGAGAACATGCTCAAAGCCATTGAGACTATATGGAAGGAAACGGAACTATCTATTGTATCTCATCATGATCAGAAAGATGTTTTCATTCTGGCCGGCACAGAGGAGCTACAAGCTGTGCTAGACGATGCCAATGTTAATATCAATACTATAGCTGCTTCCAAATTTGTTGGGCCCATCAAGGCACGTGTGGATGAATGGACAATGGCATTGGATCAGTTTGGCAGGACTTTTGGCAAGTTGTAATCAAATTTGAGTATAAACATAACATAATATTCCATGTACTACAGAGGCATGGATGGACTGCCAGGGTGCCTGGATCTATTTGGAGGCAATCTTCTCCTCGGCCGATATACAGCGTCAGTTGCCCCATGAAGCTAAGATGTTTAACCAGGTGGATAAGAATTTCAAGGAGATTCTGCGTCAGGCAAAAAAGGTGGCTCTGGCACTACCCACTATGTCCAGCTTGGAGGTATACGAAATGTTAAAAGAGGATAATCGGCTGCTTGACCTGATATCTCGAGGACTAGAGGCATATCTGGAAGTAAAACGTGTAGTGTTTCCAAGGTATTTATACTTCTGACTTAGGTCCCAAAAATTTCAAACCCTTTAAGCTAAATCTAAAATTTCAGGTTCTATTTTCTGTCCAA
This sequence comes from Drosophila repletoides, assembly GCA_018150835.1. Classification (NCBI taxonomy): domain Eukaryota; kingdom Metazoa; phylum Arthropoda; class Insecta; order Diptera; family Drosophilidae; genus Drosophila; species Drosophila repletoides. The sequence goes on along the minus strand of JAECWQ010000225.1, from coordinate 9,474,430 downwards.
TGACGAGCTGCTCGAAATTCTGGCACAAACACGTATACCACAAGCGGTACAGCCCCATTTACGTAAATGTTTTGATGCTATTTATCGCTTAGAATTCGGTCAAAAAGAAGGTGGCGATGGCAAAATGATAGCCACTAATGATATCATTGCATTTCTATCGCCCGAAGGCGAGAAATTACAGTTTGGCAAGGGACTCAAGGCGCGAGGAGCTGTCGAGGAGTGGCTCAGTAAAGTGGAGGATGCTATGTTTGTGTCCTGTAAACGGTATATGCGCTTCGGCTACCAATGTTATGCAGCGAAGGATCGTGATGAATGGTTCCAGGATCATCCCAATCAAGTGGTCATAACCGTTTCCCAGGTCCAATGGGCCACCGATATCCATCGTATATTCGATGCCAAGGAAAAAACACAAATGGGTTGCGTAGAAAAAATGATTAAATTCGAAACTAAATGCCTACAGGATCTGGGCGCCTTGGCTGCACTCACTCGTAAAAATATTACATCCCTATTGAGAAAAATTCTCTGCGCTCTGATTACCATTGATGTGCATGCCAAGGACTCGGTGCGAATGCTTATCGAAAAATGTGTCTACCAATCGTGAGTATCCGTCTCAACATAAGAACTTTAGCTTCTATTATATAATAGCTAACAAAGGAACAATCTGGAAAAAAATTATTAAAAAAGCTTTAAGTTCTATTTTCCAATACTTATTCCAGTCTGCATGGATATGATCGAAGCTAGGATATTTCCTAACCTTTCAGGAAATTTATCTTTATGTGTAGTATCTTTTTATAGTTAACATGAACAACTGTCGATATCTGTATATACGAATTATCTTTTTTGATATACTTCGAGCTAGGTATTGAAAATATCAGTTGTTTTCTAATCTAATCTTATCAAATTATATTTGTTTTCTTTTGGAGCTAATTTTGAAACTGCCTTAGATTGCAATTAAGAAATTGATTTAATTTCAGGACTGATTTCAACTGGCTAAAGATGCTGCGTTTTTATTGGTCCATCGAAACGGAGACCGTTTATTCCCGGATGGCTGCCGCTAATATACCCTATTATTATGAGTATTTGGGAGCTGGTGGTGTACTGGTGCTGACGCCACTGACAGATCGATGTTATCTATGTCTAATGGGCGCCTTTCAAATGGATTTGGGTGGAGCACCCGCTGGACCCGCTGGTACGGGCAAAACAGAAACCACCAAGGATTTGGCTAAGGCTTTGGCGAAACAATGCGTCGTATTCAACTGTTCCGATGGTCTCGACTACAAAATGATGGGTCGATTCTTCTCTGGATTGGCTCAATGTGGTGCCTGGTGTTGCTTTGATGAATTCAATCGCATAGATATAGAGGTGTTATCTGTGATTGCACAGCAACTGATTACCATACGGACGGCAAAGGTCATGAGGGTTAAGAGGTAAGACTAAATCAAAATTTTTTCCAATGGGCGGTCAAGAGTTTGTGGGAAAAAATTAACTCTATTTTCAAAGTGGTTCGTAACTGATTACAAGACAAGAGTTTCTTTCTTTACTTTAGGTTTATGTTTGAAGGACGCGAGATCAAGATAAATCATTCTTGTTGCGTCTTTATCACCATGAATCCGGGTTATGCCGGCCGAACAGAGTTGCCAGATAATTTGAAAGCTCTTTTCCGTCCCATCTCCATGATGGTGCCCGATTATGCTCTTATTTCTGAGGTCATATTGTACTCTGAAGGTTTCGAAGATCCGAAAATTCTGGCCCGCAAAATGGTACAGATGTACCAACTTTGTAGCCAGCAGCTTAGCCAACAGAATCATTATGATTTTGGCATGAGAGCTGTCAAATCTGTCCTGGTCATGGCTGGTGCCCTCAAGCGTGCCGCACCCAATCAACGAGAAGATATTACTTTAATTGCGGCTTTACGCGATTCAAATATACCTAAGTTTTTGGCCGATGATGCCATACTCTTTCGTGGCATTCTCAGCGATCTGTTTCCGGGCGTGGAGCTACCTGACTCACAGCATCCCAAGTTGGAGGCAAGTCTCCATATGGGCCTTCGGCTCAAAAGTCTACAACCCGTTCCAACCACAATTAGGAAATGTCTGCAGCTCTACGAGACAATGTGCGTACGTTGGGGTGTCATGACTGTAGGTCCCACTGGCGGTGGTAAATCGGTGGTGCTGCATGCATTGGAATTTGCTCTGGCTCATCTATTTGAGAGCGAAGTACAGGATCCAAACTTTCGACCGGTGGTCATACAAACTATGAATCCCAAGGCTGTCAACATGAACGAACTTTATGGCTATGTCGACCCCAAAACACTGGAATGGCAGGATGGACTTTTAGGTCTTGCCGTGCGCACAGCCACATTGGTAGAGGGTAAGTTAATAAAAAGAAAAAAAACCTTAAATATCAGTATTTTAGTATAAAAAATTTTAATTAAAAACCACAGCATTAGTTTTTTTAATTGCATTAATCAGAACTAGACTGATTTAATATTAACTAGGCTTCCATTAATGAATATAATGGACTTATTTCAAAGAAGACTGGTCTGGCAATACCAAAACATATTCAAATAAAAAACTATTAGGATACCATTTTTAGAAACTGATTCGAGTATCAACATCTTCCATCTTACTTAGTCAATATAATAATCAAAGAGATAATTACAGAATTAAAAAGGGGATTAAAACAATAACAAAATCTTGAATATTTAACCCCGAATAGCAACAATAATCCCAAAATAAGAACACTTAGTTTAAATACCTTATTCTATGCTTTAGTTTCTGCTTTAAACCATTACAAAGAAAGCTTAATTGAGGACTTTTGTTCTTAAAATATTCTCAAGCGAATTTTTGGATTGATTTAGACAAAATATGATTGGAGTTTTGACATTGAAGATTATGCCTGATTCTTTATACAAATAATAATTTCATTACCATTATTAAAATTAATTTTCGTAGATGAAATTCATCAATGGATCATGTGCGATGGTCCGGTTGATGCGGTATGGATTGAAAACTTGAACACTGTTCTGGATGATAATAAAATGCTTTGCCTGGCCAACTCGGAGCGTATCAAGCTAACAGCTTGGATACATATGCTCTTTGAGGTGCAAGATCTACTGCAGGCCTCTCCAGCTACAGTATCACGTTGTGGTATGGTCTATGTGGATCCAGGGGACTTAGGCTGGATACCACTTGTGGACACCTGGCGTGAATTGGACATGAGCCATAAACTGACGCCGTCTCTAGCCGAGTTTCAATATCAGCTCTTTATAGGCTATTTTGATAAGGCCCTGAAAATTGAACGTAAACGCGCTGCCTACACTATACATCAGGTGCTGGGTTCAAAGGTTCGGTTATGCTGCTCCTTGATCTCGTCCCAGCTGGAGGGTGTACGCTGGGGCCCACTAGGTGACGAGCCGGCCAAGAATTTAATAACGAAGATCTTCACGTGGAGTGTGCTCTGGGCGCTGGCATCTAATTTAAAAGATGCTGAGAAAACATCCTTTGAGGACTTCTGGGGCAGGACTATGGCTACACATCCAAACATGGAGTAAGTAATCTTTAAAAAAATGTATTAGTATTGAAAAGACCCCACTTTGGTTAAGTATTTAAATGCAGTCTTACTTTAATTAAGGACTAATTAATTAAGCATAGAAGCTTTCATAAATTTTAACTTTAATCAAATTTACCATTCTTTAGCATGCCACATCGCTCCATGTGGAACTATCGCGTGAATCTGGAAACGCACGATTGGAGCAATTGGAACGAAATTATGCCAAAATTTATTTTCAGCTCAGATACCTCGTACTATGATATGCAGGTGCCCACAGTGGATACTACGAAATATGGGTAAGATCATTGTTGAGATCCGACATGCGTGATATAGAAATTTCGTACATAAAATTATTCACTCTTTCATAGTTGTATTGATTCCAAAAGCACAAAGTTTTAAGCCAAAATTTAATAAATTGCTTTAGCTTACATGCAAAACCCAAATCCAGCTAATACTTGTCTCTTTAGTTACGTGGCCGATTTGTTATTTAAACGTGATTTTCCTGTCATGTTTACCGGAGAGACAGGCGTGGGCAAAACTGTATTGGCCGTAAGCAGCATGAAGCGTCTAGCTGAGGGCAAAGTAATCCCCGTGGTGCTCAATTTCTCGGCTCAGACAAGTAGCTTGCGTACCCAGGAGATGATCGAGGGGCCACTGGAGAAACGCAAACGAACTCAACTGGGTGCACCTGTGGGAAAGACTGTTATTATATTCATTGATGATGTTAACATGCCCAAACTGGATACCTACGGCAGTCAGCCGGCCATCGAATTGCTCAGGTTTGTGTCGCACACGGACAGAGAGACGGACATTTCTATGCTCTAAATGTACTTAAACTTAAACTATCAATTTGCAGACAGTTTCTGGACTTCAAAGGCTTTTATGATCGCGAGAAGCTTTTCTGGAAGGATATTTTGGATGTGGTGCTGGGCTGTGCATGTGCACCTCCTGGTGGTGGTCGTAACCCGCTTACCCCACGCTTTGTACGCCACTTTGCATTATTCTCACTCCCTAAGCCAAATGAGGAGACTTTGACACAGATTTTCAATGGTATTCTAAGGGGTTTCCTCGAAACCTTCTCCTCAAACATACGAGCTCTCTCGGAATCAATGGTGCACGCCTGCGTGGATGTATATATGCGTGTGGCGAATGTTATGCTGCCTACACCGGATCGATCCCATTATATATTCAATCTGAGAGATCTTTCAAAGTGCATACAGGGTATATTACAGGCGGATAACATGTATTACAATCAGGAGAATCAAATATTGCGATTATTCTACCATGAGACGACACGTGTCTTTCATGACCGTCTTATCAATATGGAGGATAAGGCTGTTTTTAAAGGCTTAATGTTTGATGTATGCAAACTTCATTTCAATCGCGATGTTGTCTTGCCTGAAGAGCCGGAAATACTATTTGGTGACTTTATGGTCTTCGGTAAACCGAAGAACGAGCGCATCTACGATGAAATCAAGGATCATACTAAACTGGAAGGCGTACTCAACGATTATATAGTGGATTATAACTCCATGGCTGTGGGTACACAAATGAAATTGATACTCTTCCAGGATGCCATGGAACATACGGTGCGTTTGGCCCGCCTCCTCCGTAGCGATCGTGGCAATGGACTTCTAGTGGGTGTGGCCGGCATGGGTAAACAATCCCTCACCCGTCTGGCCTCCCATGTCAACGAATATAACTGCTGGCAAATTGAAATGAGGCGAAACTATGATCTCAATGCCTTTCACGAGGATCTTCGCGTGCTATATCGAATTGCTGGGGTTAGTCGCAGCAGAGCCATGAATGAATGGTGTACATTAACTTTCATCCCCTTCTATTTTTCTTCAGATAGATAATTTGCCAGTTACGTTCTTGCTGATCGACAGTCAAATTGTGGAAGAGGAATTTCTGGAGGATATCAATAATATTTTGAACTCGGGTGAGGTGCCTAATCTCTTTGAGAGCGATGAGTATGAGAAGATTATTCTAGATGCGCGTGATTCATGCAACGCAAGCAAAAAAGATGAGGTAGATTAGACTTTCTCGTTCCATAATCGAATTATAATAGCCTTGCAGTTTTTCTTGATTATCTAAGTAGATATATTATAATTCTATATTATATTGTTTTATTTAATGTTTTAAAAAAAAAATCAATTTTGAATCTTACTCTTATACATTCGAAAATCTTATATAGAGCTAAAAGCCTAGGAAAAAACTGCAAGGGTATTTTAATAGAGGATAGCTGTTATTTCAAACTTTTGATGTATTTCAAATTGCTGCTCCACAGAGTTGTCAACGGGATGAGATCTATAAGTTCTTTATTAATCGCGTGCGGAACAATCTGCATGTTGTTATGTCTATGAGTCCTGTGGGTGATGCCTTCCGCAGACGTTGCCGGATGTTTCCGTCCTTAGTCAATTGCACCACCATCGACTGGTTTACTAGCTGGCCCACTGAGGCTCTCTATTCCGTCGCCCTGGGACTGTTAACCAAGATAGCGCCCAATATGAACGAACGTATATCCTTGGCCAGCACTACGGTCTTTATGCACAAGGTATATATATCTATATTTAAATATGTTTATCCTAATTCAAGCTGCAAGTAATTAAAATTTTTCATAGACTGTCGAGGATGCCTCGACGCGCTTTTACAAGGAAATGAAACGGCATTACTATACCACGCCCAGCAGTTATCTAGAGCTCCTTAAGCTGTATCAAAGTCTGCTTAAGGTCAAAACCCAAGAGATTATAGCCAAACGCAAGCGAATTGCTAGTGGTCTGAATAAGTTGTTGGAGACCAATGAAGTGGTAAGTAGATAACTTTATATATTTTAGGACACTTGTATTTGGGGGGTAATTTGAAAAACTCGCCTTCTCCATCGGTAGATTGCAGTCATGCAAAAGGAACTGGAAGTAATGGTGCCCCAGCTGGATGAAAAATCGGCCATGATGAAGAGTCTGGTAGACAATCTAACAAAAGAGACAAAACAAGCGGATGCTGTCAAGCAGGGTGTCATGGAGGACGAGGCTAATGCCAAGGAGAAGGCAGCTCTTGCTCAAGCCATATCCGAGGATGCTAGCAAGGATCTGGAGATAGCTATGCCAGCGCTACGCGAGTCTGAGGAAGCTCTCAAAGGTCTAACCAAAGCGGATATTAATGAGCTCAAGTCCTTCACAACGCCTCCAGCTTTGGTACAATTCTGCATGGAAGCCGTCTGCATTTTATTAGGAGCCAAGTAAGTTAATCTATAGACTAATAATTCAAAATATTCTATAAATATTTTTAATTTGCTCCAAAGACCCACCTGGGCTTCCGCGAAGGCCATTATGGCGGATATTAATTTTATCAAACGACTCTTCGAGTACGATAAGGAGCACATGAAGGAAGATGTGCTGAAAAAAGTCAAGAAATATATCGATCATAAGGACTTTGTGCCCGCTGTAAGTAGTTCAATTATGGTTTTTCTTATTGGTTATATTCAATAGGGTGTAAACCAATTTGCAGAAATTCGAGAAAGTCTCCAAAGTGGCAAAGTCCGTCAGTATGTGGGTTATTGCGATGGATAAGTTCTCAAAGGTTTATAAAGTAGTCGAACCTAAAATAAAACGCAAAGAAGCCGCCGAAGCGGAGCTTAAAGATGTCATGAAAGTCCTGCGACAGAAACAAAAAGAACTGGCAGCTGTCGAAGCAAAGATTCAATCACTCCGCGACAGCCTGGAAGAAAAGCAGCGTGAATTCCAGGTTATCCAGGATAATGTCGATTTAACCTATGGTCGTATTAATCGTGCCGGTCGTCTAACCTCAGCCCTGGCCGATGAACAGGTACGCTGGCGCGAGACGGTTAAATCCTTAACCGCAGATCTTGCATGTGTTCCGGGTGATGTCCTAGTGGCTGCCGCCTGTGTTGCCTATTTGGGCGCCTTTTCCAATGAATATCGTCGCGAGATGAGCAAATTCTGGGTGGACAAGTGTCGTGAGTTTAATATACCTTCAAGTAAAGATTTCAATCTGTTGAAGGTGCTGGGTGACGCATATGAGATGCGGCAGTGGAATGTAGACGGATTGCCGAAGGATGCTATATCCATTGAGAATGGCATTTATGCAACCCGTGCCTTACGCTGGGCCCTTATGATTGACCCACAGGAGCAAGCCAACCGTTGGATACGTAACATGGAAAAAGCCAACAATCTTCAAGTGATCAAAATGACAGATGCGTCCATGATGCGTGTACTAGAGAACAGTGTCCGACAGGGCTATCCCGTACTGCTTGAAGAACTCGACGAAACCATAGATCCATCTCTACGTCCCATACTCCAGCGCGAGACGTACAAGTTTGAGGGTCGCGTATATCTGAAATTGGGAGATCAAGTCATTGATTATGATGCTAATTTCAAATTGTATATGACAACCAAGCTACCTAATCCCCATTATTTGCCGGAGGTTTGCATCAATGTGACTCTGGTTAACTTCTTGGTAACAGAAAGTGGCCTGGAGGATCAACTTCTTGGGTAAGAGATCTGGATTTTAGAAAGAATCGTTATAATATAAAAATATTCCATAAAATAATTCAAACTTTTACCTTAGTGATATTGTTGCCATTGAACTACCCGCTATGGAAGCACAACGTAATGATCTCGTGGTGAAAATTAATGCAGACAAGCAACAGTTGCTCTCTCTTGAAGATAAGGTTCTTAAGCTGCTATTCAATTCTGAAGGTAATATTCTGGATGATGAGGAACTCGTCGAAACCTTAAATGACGCCAAGGTAGCCCCATAAATCAGTCTTAACAATAACTAATCCTTTAATATATATATATATATTTATATAATTTTTTTTAGGAAACCTCGTTGATCATTGCGGCCCGTCTAATTGATACGGAGGAAACGGAGAAAATTATTACAGCCTCCAGAGAACGATATCGTATACTGGCGTCACGTGGTGCTATACTGTACTTTGTGGTTGCTGGACTGGCTGAGATTGATCCTATGTACCAGTACAGTCTGAAATATTTTACCCAGGTATTTTGCAATGTGCTAAGACAGGATCATCCTACCATGGCCGTTGAGTTGCGAATTTCCACTTTGATGGTCGATGAACTGAAGGCCATTTATGATAATATATCGCGTGGACTCTTTGAGAATCACAAGCTCATCTTCAGTTTCCTCCTGGCGCTATCTGTGGAGCGTCAGGAGGGTCGCGTTACTGAGGATGAATTCGGTTTCTTAACCCGCGGCAGCGTGGGTACTGTGCGTCAAAAGACTCAACCAGCAACAGTAAAACTAAGCCAAACAGAGTGGGAATCGGCCTTGTTTTTGGAGGATACTTTTAAAGACATATTCTCTGGCTTCACCAGTGAGATCGATAAACCCTTCTTCCTGAAACTCCAAGATAACAAGGAAGTTTTTGATTTTGCGAATACCAAGGCTGAACCCAGCGACAAATGGGATAAACGGCTCCGCGTCTTCCATAAACTTATGTTTATTGCCACCTTCCGGAAGCCCCGATTTCTGCTCAATGTTGTTAGTTACCTACATGCTACCGTAGGAAAATACTTTACGGAGGCTTCCGCTTCAGGCACACAACTAAGTACAGTGTAAGTAGAGACCTAGACTAATAGAATTCTTCATCTTAATAATTGGTATTATTACTTTGAATAGATATTTGGATACTTCGGCTGTGACCCCGCTGATCTTTGTACTATCCACTGGTTCAGATCCGATGTCTGGATTTCTTAAGTTTACCAACGAAATGAAGTTTATGGAAAAGTATTACTCAATATCTTTAGGTCAAGGCCAGGGACCATTGGCCGAAAGTTTAATTGATAAAAGTTTACGCATGGGTCACTGGGTCTTCCTACAGAATTGTCATTTGGCCACCTCCTGGATGCGCGTACTAGAAACAATCGTTCGCAATCTAACATTGGGTATAACTAAGGCAAACCCGGAATTTAGATTGTTTCTTTCCTCAATGCCCACTCAGTCATTTCCCATCAGTGTATTACAGAATTCTGTAAAGATTACTAACGAACCACCCAAGGGTATCAAAGCGAACATCATTGGGGCCTTGAGTGATCTTAAAGTAGAGTTCTTTGAGGATCACATACAAAATGGGAAATGGCGAGCGATTGTTTTTGGTCTGTGTATGTTCCATGCGGTTCTACTGGAGCGTCGCAAGTTCGGCCCTCTCGGATGGAATATTACTTATGAGTTCAGTGAGAGCGATCGGGAATGCGGCCTTAAAACATTGGATTTCTTTATTAATCGTGAGATCATGGAAAGCATACCCTGGGAGGCTATACTCTATATAAATGGTGATATCACCTGGGGTGGTCGTGTTACCGACTACTGGGACCTTCGCTGTCTACGCACTATATTAACCATATTTTCATCGGAGCGCATTATACAGCCCGATTATAAGTATTGTCGCGGCGACACCTACTATAGGGATCCACAAGTGAAGACGCTCAAGGAATATGCGTTATTTGTACAAGGTTTTCCAGTACTCGAGGATCCTGAAATCTTTGGCATGAACCAAAATGCAAACATTGTATTCCAAAGCAAAGAAACCGAATTCTTTATTAATACACTACTCTTGGGCCAACCCCGCTCAGCAGCCGATGAGGGTCAAGCCATGGAGAATGAGATCTGTCAGCAAATAATACTCCGAATTCAGCGAGTTCTCACCAACAAGATTCAGCGTGAACCAATACATGATACCCTCACGGTGGTAAGTAATTAATTGAATTCAAAGCAAATAATTGAAGAATAATTGTAGTCCATTCAAAATTTTGGCTCATACAAGTATATGAACCGGTTCACTGTGTGTTATTTAATAGACTTTAATTCATTGATGTTTTTGTTGTATCCCATTCCAGTTGGACAGCAAGGGACAGATGCCATCGTTGACCACCGTCTTGGTGCAAGAGATTGATCGATTTAATATAGCGCTGGGAATTATACACGATAGCCTTATTAATCTGTCCAAGGCAATAAAAGGTTTGGTCGTAATGTCCGAGGATCTGGAAATGGTATTCCGAGCGCTGTTGGGTAACCAAGTTCCCGCAATGTGGGCCAAACGCAGCTTTCTATCCATTAAGCCATTGCCCAATTATATTGTGGACTTTCAGCGTCGCATTGACTTTATCCAACAATGGGCAGAGAATGGAGCACCACGTTCATACTGGATAAGCGGCTTCTTCTTTCCCCAATCCTTCCTCACTGGCATCCTGCAAACATATGCACGTCGTCGGGTACTTCCCATTGATTCGCTTAAAATTGATTTTCAGATCATCGAAATGGAGCTGGTGCAACAGAATTTCTTCGAGTTGCACAACGCCAATACCAGTGTGAGTATCTAAATTCATTGATTATTCCTTCATCATTGTCCCATTTATAAACTGATCTGTTGGCTGTAATTGATTCTGCTGTAATTTAATTGTAAATTTTTAGAAAAAAAAACAAGTACTCTAATTAATTTCTAAGTATCCATAAGATATTTTCTTTTATTTTTACACCGATTCGCAAATATTGGTTTGAATCCGGTTCAGATTTAGGTTTAGTTTAAACATTGGGTTCAGTTTAAATTAAAAAAAACAATTGGTTAACCGAGATCAAAAGTTTTGGCAGAATTCATTTTATAAACTTCGTTTTCTTTCCAGGATGCTAAGCTTTATGGCAATCTAGAGGATTGCACCGATGCCTTAATTAATGTCCATGGCATTTTCGTAGAAGCTGCTCGCTGGGATCTATCCAAGGGTGGCCTATGCGATGCCAAATTTGGTGAACTTTACACTCGAATGCCAGTTGTACGATTTAAGCCCTGCTTGGAGGTATCCCCAGTGCTGCGATACGAAGCACCCCTTTATAAGACCCAACAGCGTTCCGGTGTCCTGTCCACCACAGGACATTCGACCAACTTTGTGCTGTCCATTTTATTGCAAAGTAAAAATGATCCCGAATTTTGGATAATGCGTGGAACCGCGCTTGTTTGTGCCGTCTTAGAGAATATGTCCTAGTTAACTAGAATATCTTTAAAGTGGTAGATAAACATGTATATTTTAGTGAAATTAATTGAAAAACTTAAATGTTAGTATATGCTGCATATATGTTTCTATGTGTCTTTATTTCGTTCAGTTTGTTTTTATTTTTGTTTTCCTTTTTTCGGGTTCTCTTTGAGGCATATACCCAATAATACAATTTAATAGATGTAAGCGTTTTTTTTTTAGTATATTTAGATACATATTACTTATATATATTATATATATATATAGATATATATAGCGGTTCCTAGGTGTATTCTAGAGTTGTGTACTAATTCAAGCATGCAGCCTAATAAGCTGACTTTCCAAGTTATATAGTCCTTAGTTCAGTTCTGTATATATTTATATATATTATAGTATAAACTGTATTTACACAATGTTTAACTCGTTTGTTCAACAATAGCTCTTAAAATACGAAAAGGCCGCTGCTCTAATCTTTATACTTGGTACATTTATAACGTTACACGTTTAAAGTCTGTTGTTAATGTAATATTCTAATTAATTCGTTGATTTCAGGACAATATAAGTATCAAGCGTATTCCTAATTTGAATCAAATAATTAAGCGTAAACGAATTTGAAATCTAGAACATGAATTTCTTCTTTATATACATAGATAACATAAGATTGGTAGAAAATCATAAATATATATATAAATTGAACTAAAAAGCACAACTCTATAATAAACTAAGTACGGTTGTACACCACAATTGACGCGGAACATTTCTATATCAATTTATACACATAAATATATAAGGCAATTCATCTAATTGACTAAGGCTTAAGTTAAGGTTTCTCGATCTTCGTTGTTTTTTTTTTTTTTTTTTTTTTGTTTTTTTCTTGTTATAAAGGAATGTTTTTGCTATTGGATAATGCCAATGTTAGGGTGAAGGGCTGTCTAATTTTATCTTTTTTATCGGGTATGGTTCGCCTTTCTAAGTAATACTGCCGCTCTAATAATTATACAACAAAAATTTGTTGGGAACTCGGGTTAGCTGGATTGCGGTTTTTAGGGGCAATTGGTCCTTTTGTTAGATGCGTAAATGGAATGCTTATTTAGTAGATAAACTTAAGGGCTAAATTATTGCTGGAATCTGGGTGGCATATGATTTTAGATTTTAAGTACTTAGTAACTAGTTAGATAAACATTAACTAAAAACAAACAAATTATAATGAAATTAATAATAATAAACGGTAAAGTGCAAAAAAAATATTTGTGTATATCGTAAATCGAAAAGCGCTCAAAAAATCGGTCGTTAGGTAACTCAACAAAGTGGAGGTAAGCAAAAAAAGAAAAGTTCTAAAGCTTTTTAGTGCCATCAATATCAATGCTAAGATCCGGCAGTGAACCACGCGGATGCAGCAGGCTACGCTTCTCCGGATCCTTAATCTTTTTTGGCTTGGGTCGGTTCGTTTTCGTATAGCGATTGATCACACCATCTGTTTCATCCATCATACGCAAAATGAGTGTCTGATCGGATGAGTCTAGCGGCGCTATAGAAATATCTCGAACGGCACGGAATTTACCGCAATTGTTTAGATGTTCGTTCTCCAAACGGAAAAAGTTCCACACGAAACGCCTGTAAGAGATATCAGAAATAAATTAATATATAATTATATTACAAAACTATATAAAATCATAGTTTACCGAAAGACTTCCAGTATGCCTGTTATAGATGTCATAATATCGCCGCTTACAATTTTCATTTCAGTCAAATAGAACGAAAGAGCCCAAATAAAACGCAGCGCCAGATCTTCCACTATGGCAAAGTAGTAAAAGCCCTAAAAATATTCAAGATATTTCAATAAAAGATCTAATATACAGCATATACATTCTTATATATTTTGGATTCGTATCTTACAGTGGATGAGTAGACAACCTCCTCCCGTAGGAATGTATTCTCGCCCGCATGCTTATCGAACAGACCCCAATCCATTTTTATATCCCAGGTATACGAGTAGCAAGAGGAAACTATCGAGGAGACAATCCATAGCCAGGTATACGGATTGTCAAAGGTGTTGGCATAGTTAGCTGACATGCAAAAGAAAGAGATGACATTTGAATCGAAACAGCACGATGTGAAAGGAAAGTGCTATTAATTTAAGACTTACGACTATTAAAGCTCTTGAGCGTGGCAAATATAACAACCAAAAAGGTTGTAGAATATTTGCCGGCATTCACCAGATGAGGAAACGCCTCTCGAGAGTCTCGATAACGACGCAGGCATTGGGCAAAACGAAACCAGGCCGGCAGGCAATTAACTATGGGCCGTACTATAAAATCTTTTTCCATGCATATGGAGGCGTCTCTTGCCTGAGACCAGTTGCCATTTGTAAAATAGAAGCATATTAAATACTCAAAGTCCAGTATAGCTGTGGCCAGTGAATTCAGTTGATCACCCAGCCAGAAATCAGCAAATCCCACATGAAAGAATGGTGCCGCCAAGCAGCGACCAGTGATGCGCAGCAGCCAGAAGCGTGCATCATGATGCAGGACGTGAAACGGATTGGCCAGAAATAATACCATGATGAGTGTAAGGGTTAAGGGATTTATAAAAGCCGGTATGCTTAAGCTGGCGCTATACAGAAAGCTCAACATGCTGAGCGTCCATACAACACCGAAAATAGCTGCCAATTCCATGAGATGCTGCTCAGAAAGATGATTACGCGGGTCCAGTTCAAAAATTAGTACATGATTAACGCCTGACGATCGCCAGCCATAAATATTAACGCCAATTAAGAATATAAACTCAATAATCAGCAATGGACCGCGATACAAACGAAACGTCACTTTCAAATTCTCTCCAGTTATATCATGAAATATTGCCGAAAGCACCACAACAATACCCAGCACAATGAAGCTGCCGGAGAATAGGCCCACTTTAAATGTTGTCCACGGACTCTGTTGCTCCCCCAGAGGAGGCACCCGCAATCTTTTCATTGCCCGCTGCCGATCGCCTCCCTCTAGCTCGCCGGTAACCGTCGTCTCTGTTTCATTGATTATGTTATCGATGTCCTTGTTGATAAAGAAATGTGACGCCTCCACATACTCTTGACGCCATTTCGCTCCAGTGTCCACGCGCAGCAGCTGTAAGTATTATGTAAAAAAAAAAAATACAATTAAAGCAGGGGAGTAAATGTCAGGTATACAGTGGTCGGATTTTAATCAAATATGGTCCTGTAATTAACGACTTTCACAATTTTCCACTCAATTGTTTTCCTATTGTCTCTATGGCAGCTATATAATTTAGTTATTTGATCAAGCCGGTTACAAAATTTCCACAAGAAACTAACAGACCCATAGACTGGCCAGACGGCTCTATGAGCAAAGATATATTTGGATAATGTATTAAGTGTGTATTAAGTTAATACCTTCCTCAAATTATCAAGATCAGAGCACCATATCTATATAGATGCTAAATTTAGCAATAGTTCTCAAACCCTTATTCAAGCCCCCGAGGGTGTGCTACGATGTTTCCCGGAACATCAAAAATATCAAACCATGTTTAATAAAAAATTAATAAAATTTAATTTATATATAAAAAATTTAAAACTCATATTTTTTGTAAACAAATTTTCGGTTTTATTTAAAAAAAATTTGCAAAAATCCCAGTGGAATCCAAACTCAAACCGGTTTACATCCTCGCGCTACAAAGTACTTTTTACAAATTAAGTATTGGCTATTATCAACTTTAAAAATGAATTAAATAAATTGCAAATAATAATTTCAAATAATTTCTTACCTTATCGTGTTTTTTGAGTATTTTGCGAAAACCCGTATGATTCAGATTCTGATAATTCTGTAAAAGTATAAGACTCAAATAGAACTCACTGAAGGCCAGTTTTAACTCTCGCGCCTTGCGATCAGGTAAAGCGGCATGTCGTTTTGCTCCCTTTGACTTTTTGGCCGTTCGTTCGGACTCCTCAATACTTGACTTGAGCTCCGCATTTAATGTGGCAAATTTACGTGTTGCCTCCGCCAACTTTTCCGAATAGAATGTATTAATCTTTTTCAATTCCTTGTCGCAATAATGAAAAAAGTTCTCATCGAAGTTGGCAAAATGACGCTTTAGCACCTCATCCTCCACGCTATCAACTGAGGGCGCCTCCTCCACGGCCAAATAGAGCATAGCCTTCATTTCCTGCAAGAGACCGAAAATATTTTGAATTTTTCCTTAAACTGCTTAAAATAATATAATTTACATAATAACATGATCTTAATTTAGTTAAACTTTTAAATATCATATGAAAATCGTTTCACTTTTTTTGAGAAAGATTTGGGAAGTTGGAAATCTAGAAGAAGGACTTATTCTATTGAATAGTCCTAATTGAGTTACATAATTTTGAAATCTGGAACCGATTGGAAATTAACGCAGAAAGCACATTAAATAACAAGCAAAATTCAATCCGGAATCCATCCGGAACAGTTAACCAAAACGTTTTTGAACCAGTTCGAGTTCGGATATCTGAAAGTTTTAATAAATTGAACCGAAACAATTGGCAGAAATATTGCCGAGCCCCAACCGGTTCCGGTTAAGAACAAAATTTAAGGATTATTCTATAAGAAATTCGAACAGGCGTTTTCTAACTTCAAAATTATATTTTTGTGTCCTTAGATGAGATCTCTCGAAGATATCCTTCTTCTTTCATCAAATTACATAAAACGAAATTGAAAATGTTAATATATCAAAAAAATTATGATTGATTTTAACTCAAACCACAGGCCTTATGATTAATTTCAATCAAATTGAGAGAAACAGAGTTTGAGCACATGAATCAGAGCTCCGCAATCATTTTTTGCGACACCCTTGGCCATCGGCAATGGCACTGGAACCGATACCGATACCGATACCGGAACCGGACATATAATTTAATTCCTGATTCTGGTAACAAGACTCACCTCATAGTTAATGTACTGCTTACGCCATTCGGGCGTTATGTGCGCCGACAGATGCTCAGCGAACTTCATGACGTTGGCCTTGGTTTGTCCCTGGCTTGGTTCTCACTTGGCTACCGCCGGCACTGCAATAATAAAAATATATGAGTATAAAAATAAAAATAAATTACATATTTAGTTTCAGGTTAATTTAACGCACAACTGCACCAGCTAATTTCACAGCAGAAAATCAATGGGTATGCTAGACACATAAACTGGTATCTAATCGAGCTCCAGTTACAAAACTGGCAAAGCTATTGGAAATAACAAAAGTACAAAATAATGTAGAGTATATAAATAGTTGGCAACGTGTGTGAGCCGACACTCGTTCGGTTGTCTATGATTGCAGCTGATAAGGCATAAAAAATTGAGTTTCTTTTCACGGGCAAGACTACGAGCGTTTGTGTTTATTTTCATTAGCGGTAACCGCATAATAAGCTAAGCAAATTGGAAAATTTTGTCGGTTCACTGTCGTTGGCTGCGTAAACAAAGAGGTTCGTTTTTTAATCAATTAATTGTACAAATATTTGCTATATAGCAACAACAACGCAGCTGCGCTTCTGCTTTCAAGTCTTGAGTCTGGTCTTGACTTCCGTTCACTCGAGACGACATTGAATAGCCAACAGTGCTGCCAACTTAACCAATTTCCGGCTAGAGCTCTCTTTCCTCTTTTTACCATTATTTCAACTGCTTTCATTGTTTTATTTTAATTACACTTTCTCTAAATCAAAGGCAATGGTTAAATGTCTTATTATGATCTATAAAATCTGAATGAATAATGGATCAACAGTTGGGTACTTTTTTTTACAAAAAATCTTGATATCAATCAAGGCTAAAAACCGGTTTTGAACCAAACCAGTTTTAGCCCGAGCATCCGACTTGAAAAACCTTACAAAACTTGCAAGCTCTCTATTACTAATTCCATAAATTCAGTGTGAATATATATATCATATCATTCTGTTATGATCGAAAGAAGAAGTAAACAATAATAGTCAAAGTATATATGTATATATATTATTGATGAGGATGATAAGACGAGTCTTTTAGCCATGCTCATCTGTTTTGTTTGATTCTGTACAAACTAGTCTCAGTTAGGTCAATAAAACTTGGCCTTGTAGCCTTCCTTTTGCTAAACGCAGCAAACTTGTTGTACGGAAAATTGGTGGTTTCTCAACGTATCTAGATGAAATTAATAAATAACATAGATCAATTAGTGTTTTCTAAATGCAAACCAGATATCAACAACTGTATCTCATCAATCAGCAAAGAAGAGTAAGCTTCAACGCACCGAAGATAGCCTTTCCTACCAGTTTTATTTGTGAATTTTTCGTGTGGCAATAGATACTTAGATAGACATCTACAGGTGCTAATTGATTGAACGTCAATACTTCAAAAGCGAGCGTTCATTCAATTATTGTCAACATTAGATTCCAAATATAAACTTGAGGCTTGTCTGCTTGATGGATTGGGCCATTCAAACAATTACGAACAAACATATATTGATCGGCCCTGCTAATACAGTGAATGCTCGATATTAGAAACTGAGGATATTTAATTTAGGATATTAAAAAAAAAAAAAAAACAAAAAATTTGGTCTATATTTGACAGTAGATTAAAAACAAAAGGAAACTTCCATTAGTAATAAAACCATATTGAATACAAAGTATTATTCAATTGTTTTAAATAAAGAAAAAGCGAACATTTTGCTTTAAAATTAAGAAACGAAAAAAAAACAAAGGGAAACTGTATTTCTACAGCAATAAAATTAAAAACAAATATAAGCTTTTAGGTTCGTGTTGCAAAGTCAAAATCTTTGCAAAAAAAAAAAAATAACGAATGTTTATCTACACGAATTGCAACTAGTTTGCATTTATTATAGCAAACACGGAAAATTATTATACAGATAAAGCTAACTATAATGCCTGCTTTTTTCTATTTAGAAAACTATAAAAACTCTAAAATGCAACATATATTTTTTTAATTAAAAATATAATAAGAACTAATTTCTAAGCCAATATCTGCAAATGAAAAATGTTGAATTTTGTTCTGTTCTTATAAACGAGCGTGCACTGTAGTAATTTGTATTAAAGAAATGTAGAACGTACTATTGTTTTTTGCCATGAAATATAGAGGCTTTACCATTAATTAGAAAGAACCGATATACATATCTGTCTCTGTCTGTATCTATGCAAACTAATCGCTCAGTTTTTGAGATGGGTAAATTAAATTTGGTATAAAGCCTTCTTTAAGTTACGTTCAGGACAGATGTCGGAACTAGCCGGATCGCAATACTATATTATACTAGCTCCCATAGAGACAAACTACTTAACTACTTCTACTTCTTCAGATCAAATCTTGTTGAAGGTTATAAGTGAAATGTAATATTGGGTTTTCCTTATACCGGCCAAATATGAACGGACTACTGAAGCATATGGCTATTGAATGGCTCTAAATAGGTAAATAAAAGAACAATTTTCAAATGCTTTTGCCAGTCTGCAAGGGTGTGTAATCTTCGGCGCTTTGTGGATAGCAGTATTTTATTTATTTTTTTTTACAGCAGCAGCAACAACAGCCAGCGAAGAGTGTTAAACACTTGTTGCTTGCTTGCCTGCCTGTTCGTTATCTGTGCACTTGCTCTCTACACTGATTTGTCTGCTGGCTTAATTACGCTGCTGATAAGACCAACTAGCAGCAGGCAGCAGCAGAGCAGTGGCGGAAGCGGCGGCAGCGGCAGCGACCAACTTGCTAAACACATTCGACAAATACCAATGCACAAAAAAAAAACAGACAGAGTTACACACACGGTCATATAAATATATACGCAAATATTTGATCAATAAAGTTGTCAAACCAAAGAAAAGCAAAGCGCGCCTTAACTCTGCTCTGCTCTGACTCAGACGACAGAATTCTTTGGAAATGAAAGCAGCACTGATAAGTTGTTTTTGTTTTTGCTGCTGCTGCTGTGTCTTGTGATTGAAGCAGTCCAATTAATTGAATTGAAGGCATCACGAGATTAAGTTTAACTGCGTTGCTCGATCCAAATTGCTTTTCAATTACATAAAATTACACAAATACGACTAATACATATATGTACATATTTATATGTACACGACTGTTGACATACAAACGCTGGCTGCTGCCTCTGCTGCAGCGCTGCTCCTTCCCCTGGGCTTATTGTTTTTGTTAATGTTATTATTATTTGTTATTGTTTAGCGTGTTTTTGTTTGTTTTGGTAGCTTTACGCTTTTGGTATTAGCTGCATACGTTAATTGGTATGCGTTTAGGCCCAGACCTAATCATAACTAATTGATAACATTAACTAATTGCTTAAGTACACTTTATCACAGAATAGCGCGCACACACGGATCAACAAAGAACCAAAAAGCAAACGAAACAAAAACCCAGGGCTGAAGTACCACACTTTTCGACATAAAAGTCGGCCATCAGCACTCTTATCGAATTTTGAATTGAATAACGTTATCGCAATGCGATGCTGCCAACTTGGCTACTTGGACTTGTCTGTAATTCGACACTTTGTTAAATTGTGTTTAAAAACAGAAGCCAAATAAGTTTAAAATATATGTTGATTTATTTGCACAATACCTTTGGCTTTTTTTTGTACTCAGATTCTAGTATCACGCTTAATTTCGTTATTTTCATTTACCGATAGCTAGCATTGTTAGAGACACGGTAACTATCGATGCCATAATCTATCGATAGTTAAGTGAGTTCTTTCCAATGTTGATATTCGTCTGCAATCGCTAGCGACGCTCGCTCTTTATTTGCACTCTCAGTCTACATTTTTAGGCAAATAAATACATATTTAAGGCAATTTCGCAAGTACAGCTCGACAAAGTAAAAATTGCGCAGTTGCCGCTGCTGGAAATGAGTACAAATCTAAAAAATATGAAAATGGGCCACTTTGGCGGCGGCGGCGGAGTAGGCGTTGGTTTTGCCATCTCAGCTGGCAAATTGCTGGCACACAATATTAATGGGAATATGGGAGGCGGCGGCAACGTTAACGTTGGCATTGGCTGCGGCGTCGGTGGCATTGGCAGCAACAGTAGCAGCACTATTACAACTGCTGGCGGTGGCAGCATCGGCAGCAAATTAGCGGCACATGCCTTGGCTGCGGCAGAGGCAGATATTCTAGCGCTGCCCAGCGGTACAATAATACCTTTGATAAGAAGTCGGGATGTGGCCAAACAGTTGCCCACGCTTGCAGCGGCGTTGCAGCGACCCGCCGACGACCATCTGGCTGCAGAAGATCTGGATGCAGTACAGTTGGAACTAGAACTAATGCTCTCCAATGTGGCGCTGCGTGCTCGTGTACTGAAAGCCGAATACGAAAGCTTGGACAAGGATGAAAAGCGTCAGGATCGCAGGAAATTAGAACGTATGTTGCCCGGCTCACCGCCCACAAATGCCAGCCTTTTCAATGGCATGACATTAGGCTTGATCGGAGGTGCTGCTTCTTCTATGGGTAGTGGCATGGGCATTGGTACCGTCATAGGCAGTCCAGCCAATGCGGGATCGGCGAAGCGCAAGCTGCGCGATGAGCCAACGGGCGTTAGAAAGAAACATTCATCCATGACGATACTAAAGCAACAACAGCAGCTCCAAGGTGCTATTTCCAAGCAGCTGGCAAAAAATAGTCCCCTTACGTTACACACAGACGACAGCATGGACTATGTAACGCTGCCGACACAACAGCAACATCTGCAGCATCAACAACAGCACCAGCAACAACAACAACAACAGCAGCAGCAGCAGCAGCTGCATCAACAACAATTGCCTAAGCTGGCCATGCCCAAAAATGATATGCCTAACAAATTTTGGCTTTCTGTGGAGCCATACTGTATGCCTTTGACGAATGAGGACTTGCGACTGATTGATGATTTACTGGAGCAATATCGTGGCCCATTGGTGCCGCCTGTGCCGACACTTGGTCCACATTATTCAACCGTTTGGGCGCAGGAGGACATGAAGGCATTGCAGCCGGGCGGCGCACGTCAGAAGTCACAAAATGCACAGGGTATGCTAAAAAGGGCGGAGGGTATGCTGGAGGAGAGCATAACGGGTCCGCTAACACAGCGTCTCGTTTCAGCCCTCATGGATGAATCGCTACCCAGCGAACAGGCGGCCGTGGGGGAACATAGCAATAGTAGCAGCAATGAGAATACACACAACTCCTCCTCCAGCAATGTGAATGCCGCTATTGCTTCTGGCAATTTCCGTTCACTCTCAATGCTAAAGCATGGTGTTGGCATTGAGCAGCGGCTGAAAAAGGAGCTGGTCGAGAGCGGATTAATTGATGCCAAGGAGTTGGCAGCCCAGGAGGATGTCGATGAGGTTCTGCTTGAAATCAAGCGGGTAACAGCAGAAATTAGCAGTGTGGCACAATTCAATAGCGATGAATTGAAGCGTCTGCGTTCTGCTGCCAGCGATGAGATAAAACGTATTGAACTGAAGCGTAAATTGGATACCATTGACCAGGAGATACTCGAATGCTATAAGCGTATGCTTCAATACAGGGCCAAAAGGAAGGGTCACAGCAATGAGGAGAGACAGGAGATATTACGCCTCACCAGCGAGCAGCGTGCCTTGGCAGAGCAATTGGAACGCATGCAGCTTCTAGGAGCCGGAGATGGAAAATTGTAGGACAGGACTTTGGCCTGGAGCTGGCGCCAATTAATGGCGCTGCATCGGGCAGCGCTGCTATTAAAACAGTGGCAGCGTCACAGTGTTTGGAACGATATCAGTTTGCAATTGCAATGTGTATAAAACAAAATAACAAAGACGACGAAAAAGAAAACAAAACAATGAGCAGGAAAACAAAAGTATAACAAATATTAATTAATTTTGCTTAACTCGCCAGTTTGTACATTAGCAGAGCCTTTGGCAAATTACAAACAACAAACAAACCACATACCTACATTATATATACATAGATACAAATATATATAAACATATATATAGAATATAGATTTGAAAATATATATATATACTTATATAATACACTTACAATACAATTTTTATATAGCCGTAAGTTATTTTGTGCCAGGCAATAATAAATTTGTCTCTGTCACCTAAAGGATTATTCTTTTTCGTTTTATACCCTTAACAGAGGGTTCTATAATTTTTATCAAGCAATATGTAATATGTAATGCTTTAATTAAGGCGTATCCGACCTCAAGAACTTTAAATATTAAGTATATATAATAAGAAGTCTCTTGGAAAAATTGAGATGAATATAAATATAGTTGACAAAGGAACATACAATATAGATAACAAAGGAAAACAATACCAGGTTAACAAAAAGCATTCTAAATCAACTAAAATCAAAATTAAACCACTGTATCATACTCTATAGAGCTATCATACTAACGATAGATCGAAATTCGAGGTTTTGTA
The DNA here is from genome assembly GCA_018150835.1 of Drosophila repletoides. Classification (NCBI taxonomy): domain Eukaryota; kingdom Metazoa; phylum Arthropoda; class Insecta; order Diptera; family Drosophilidae; genus Drosophila; species Drosophila repletoides. The sequence continues at coordinate 9,451,488 of JAECWQ010000225.1, read as the reverse complement.
CAAAACGGGTTTTTTTTAGCTTGCAAAATATATATATAAATTTCAGTCAATCACATATGTATGGCTAATCTCAGATAAAAAACAATATATTATACCATAAAGCTGACCCTATAAGCAAGTATTGAGGTCATTTAATAATTGCAATCTCTGAATATGCAAGACAAAAACAAAAGAAAAATATCACCTGTGACAGACAGACAACGAAGTGGCTAGATTCAAAGAGATCCTACACTAGTTTTTGTTTTTTCTTTGTTTTTTAGAGAACATTATCTCTGAAATTCACCAATGATATAAATAAATAGACTGAGTAATAATAATTGAATAATTGTTGTCATTGCGGAAGCGCACATGACAAGCTGCAAACCTCATACATTACATTATATTCATATATATATAAATATAAGATATTAAAGAGTATATACGGGTGGGTACCCGTCAGCAGTTAACATACAAACTTACATACAATTTTGATATAGATTAAGTTATTTTATGCCAGGGAATAATAAAAAGTTGTCCTTGTTGTCGTTGTTGCAGTCCACTTAAGAAGTTTTCCTTATTTTTTAAATACTTTTGTTCCACTTGTACACTACCACCGACTAGTACAAGCGTCCAGTGTGCTTTGAATCTTGGATCCATTCAGTTGCAGCTCATCCAACCACCCAGCGGAAGCGCCCCCAAAAATTATTTACCCTTCGATAAGGGTAAAGACAGCGGCAATACACAAAAATGCGGCGCCTCTGGTTTTACTAATTAAAATTCACAATAAACATCAGCATTACAAAATAGTTGAACTAGAGCAAGCCGAATTGTAAATACTCTGACTATACTCTGATACGAATAGTTGAAAATTAGATGGCAAAAGTATTTTCTTCTATCTTATTACAATTAAATACATAAATTATAAATCTTTAAAAATTAATGCGATTCTTACCACCAATTATTAATTAACCTAGCTTTAATCATTAATATACACACAGATGTGCCAGTGTACATACTGTGTATAGTCACACACACAGAAACAGTTTAAATATTATTAGCTTTAACTATTACACAAATTAGTTGAAACGTGTAAAGGAATTAAGTGCCTGAAAACACCTCTTTCCTATAAACAAATTAAAAATTTATTGAATTGCTTTCTCATATAAAAGTTTTGCTATAATAAATCTCACTTTTAGTAGACAATCTGTATCTTTTTCTTTGAGTATATATTGCATATGATCTCTCTAATTTTCCACTTAGTTTTTACTAGAAAACATATATTTCATACTCTCTCTTCCGACAATCTCAATATTGACTCTCTCTTTCTATTATCTATAATATATATATAGGCTGAACGACATTGCTTATAAAGTCAAAATACCCCCGAAAGTTCAGGGCAAGAGTGGAGCGCTATCAAAGTGTAAATAAAAAGGGGCGGATTTCATTTTATAAGCTTCACTGCTTCAAGATTTATATGATGTATATAGGTAATGGCATACCATAAAAAAATATATATATTTTTATATATGTTTACATATATGCTTAGCCGAATAGATGTGATTGTACTTCATGTTGTCCGGGGTGCAGTGGTTTATTACTCTATCACAGACGGATACTTCCTTTCGCCCTTAACCTGCAGCGGTCAGGCGCCTTTCGCTATGAGAGCAAAGCATCAAATTTCTCCCGATATTTGGTTATTAAATCTGCACGGCACGATACTTTTATGAATGAGGCATGAGACTTGAGGCGTAAATTGGCATCGTTTGTGACTAGCATTAGATTGGGAACCTGGTCTTTCAACTGAAGGCAACAGTTGACAATGCTATCATCTCCACAATCCACATCAATAAAATGATCCGCCTCCTCCAGTGCTGATTGAGCTAAGGTGTAAAATATAACGATTTATATATATTTATATGGTTTATTATCAAATGTAATCTATCTAAACTTACCCTGTATTTTTAGATTGCTATCAAATTTTTGGTTTAGATAGCGTATAGCACGAATTGCCATTTTGCGCTTGATATCATCAACGTTGTGTTTGTTCTTCAGATTATCCAGTTCCTTAATGACTATATAGGGTATATATAGCATGCTGCCCTTTGTTTCATCCAAAGCCAAACGACTCAGATCATCCACAAATACCAGATTTTCCATTAGCACATTTGTGTCCAGCACAAAGTACATATGATCCATAAGGCGTTTGGGCAGCTGTTGTCCATTTGATAGAAGTATCTGTACGTCTGACTTATCTGCTTCTAACGTCTGATTGAAACTTTCATTGGTATTAGCAGACTATACGAAAATAATCAAATATGTTAGAACTATATTAAAAATTTAAGAAGAATTTTAAATTATTAATGCTCAATCTAAGTGTCATCAGCATGGATAAGTTCATTGGAAGATATTATATATCTTGCTTTACATCAGGAAGAAATGAAATGATTGGAAAATGTTTTAAACTATTATCGAAAGAGTTCAAGTTTAAAAATAAATAAAATAAAAAATCTGTTTCAAAAAACGATCCTAGAAACGAAAATTCCATTAGAAAAAAATCGAAGTTAAAAGTGAGACAGACAGACAAACTATAAATATATTCTGTGAGGTTGAAGATTATTTCTTCAATGAAATACACATTTCGTGACAATATTTTAATACCCATGGCAAGGGTATAAAGATCGTTATAGCTGGATTGCTAAAATAGCTGGAAAATCGAATAGAATACAGTTTCTCGTAATACGCACCATAGTATTAATGCATGCCACATTCTCCAGCTGCTCGTGCGAGTTATCGATGTCCATGGGCTCTAACTCATCATTTGAGGTTTCCATAGCAGGCAATGGGTTTATTTTTATGATTTTTGGGGCACTTGGGCCTGACTGTTGTGAACTGCGTTTTGTTGTAGTACGAAGAACAGTATAACTACTACTTTTATTATTATTGGTAATGTTGGTAGTTTCGCTCTGGTGATGCTGCTGCTGCAGTGAATCGCGCAACAGCGACAGACGTTGATTGGCTGCAAGTAGAGATAAAAAAAATTAATTGAGATTCTTGACTTTTAAATACCCTTTTTGATCTATAGTTTCTATGGCAGTAGTCTGATTTTTCTTAGTACAGATGAAGTGTTCCAAGAAACAAGCTAACGCACCTAATAGGCACCTAATTTTTATACTACAAAATTTGAGAACTATCTACATATTTGAAAACCGATTTTCATGAATATTTTCTTAAGAGCGGATACATTTTATATGGATTATTCCCATTACAACTATATAATTTATATTATTATTATTTGATACGTTATATGTATATACATTTTTTGCTTTTCCTTCTTCTATGGCTTATACATTTTCCGGAAAGTTGAGTACATTATTGTCTACATTTTTTTCCCAAATGTATCATTATATTCCTATTTTGTAACAATATGCAGACAGACAAGAAAATATGATGTGCATACTTTCTGGCGCTATTTGGAATAATTTTTTCCAGTTTCCTTACTAGTTTGATAGTTATCAAATTTTCAATGTATAATGAGAACTATCGGAACTTTGTGCTTGTTTGCCGAGGATTTGTCGACAATTGGTTCAGGTTCAATATAAAGTGGTTCGGTTTTTATTAAATATTAATAAATATATTTTAAGATTTAAACTATTTTTAAAAACTGAAACATAATTCACAATCTATTATATCTGAACCGAATCGAAAATATTGTTCAGCTTACGTTTTTGACACCTTCTTCTGTTCAAGCAGAGATATAATCAGATATCATGCATAGAACCCGTTTGACAGACAGAAAATATGATACTTAGCAATAATATACAAGCATATGCATACATAAATAAACTATGGGGTACAAAGAACAAAGAGAGAGCGCTTACCACTTATGGAACGTTTACTGTCGAGTCTATTACTGGCATCAAGCAGGGCCTTTGGCTTGGCCCAGTTATTGTTACGGTCAAAATCTCGCTTGGAAATGGAATATATAGTGGAAGCTGACTGAACATGCTTGGACTTGTCGGGAAGTAAAAAATTGTTAGGGCTCTTCTGTAAGCAACTCGACTGTTTGCTGCTGTCATTGCCGATTACTGACGTCACGGGAGACTTCAGATAGCCGACTGTAACTGACAGCTGAGAGCTGGTTGTAACGGGAGCACTGGAAGCGCTATTTTTTGTCCTTGGCGCGAATGTACCATTGTCCTGCTTTTTGTTGTTGTCTACCTGTTTAAGTTTGGTTTGCAGACGCTTGAGTCGGTCCTGTGCTGGTTGCTTAATATTGTTCTTCACTGCGAACATGTTTAGACTTGCTTAATATGTACATATATTTATTTCCAATTATTATGTAGAACATTTTACTTACATTGCTGCTGTTGGCGTATTTTTATTATCATTTCATTTTGCGCTTCATCGTCCAGTCTTTTTCCTTTTGTCTCAATTTTTGTTTTATTTATGTTCTTTTCCATTTCCGTTTTAAAATCTAACAAAAAAACAACGGTAATTGCCGAACGCAAAAAAACTGGAAATGGGATCAGCTGTTTAGAAATATTTAGCCCTTTTTCTTATCGAAATTAAATATAAATCGAACGATTGCTGTTCACTTGAAAAATTGTAATAGCGTAACGTGTGCTTGACGTAACATATTATCGATACTTCAAATTGTTGTATTGGCCACAGCCCAATCGAAAACTGTTACCTGCATATATCGATAAAAACACGTCGAGCGATAGACTATTTGCCCAGTCCACAGCCCTCGTCGCCAGAACAGAGTAGCAGCAACAGTAACAGCAACCGGTGTTTTTATTATTTGCAGTAAAGCCGCTCGTCGTTCAGTTCCATTAATTGTTTTTAATTAAATCCCAGAATCCTCAATATGATCAAGGTAAGCCTTTCATCAATGTAAATAATAATAATTACAAGAAATCTCTTGAGTTTTTGCAAGCTGATAATAGTTTCACTTTTTTTTGCTCTTTGCCTATGATTTGTACCATAGCCGGGTACAAAGTCCAATTGGGACAATGTCTGTCTGCTAAGAATAACCGTATGTGTACCTTGTACCGCTAGATTCACGCGCACCGTTATCGTTACACAATAATTATGAATACACAATAAATATAAATAATAAAACAAAAGCTGTTTTCAACCCAATCCGTACTTAAAAAAAATATTTTTTGAACCAGAAAAAAACGTTCCACAAAATAATCGTTTTAACGTAAAAATAATACACACTTGGATTATAGCCGAACCGGTTTGAAGCATGTTTTCAATAGTTTCTTTAAATGAACAGAAAAATATATTAAATAATTGAAGTTAAACCCGAATTACTAATAATTATAAAATTATTTTAAAAGCGAACCGGTTCAAAACTGCTTTACGAATACATTTAAAACAAATTTTTAAAGTTCGGCTTACAATAATAATAATAATTTACGCGGTTTAAACCCGGTTAGCCAATAATATCTAACTCTTACACGACAAAAAGTCTAATTTTTTTTTTGTTGTTAAAAGTTATTAGTGTTTTCCGCAAATTTAGGTTCAAAAATTATAAAATTAGTAAATATGTAGGTTTTTTTAAGCTATTCGACCTTTGATCTAGTATAGCTGATTATACCGAAATATATTTTATAACGAAATATAACTTAACATATAACTACATTTTTGATTCAAGAATAGCGTATATTAGGTTTACGAATAGAGTACAATAGTTTTTAATTCTTTCAAAAAATAATTTCAAAGCTTAGATACTTATTTGGAGCTGGTGCTTTCAGTCTCAAAATTATTAATTTTCTGTCTCGAACTAGAACCAATGGATTCGGAACTCGAACCAGACCTTTGATTAAATTCCCTTTTTTGCCCCGTAGATTAAATACCCTTGCAGGCTCGAATAACTATTTGATAATTTTTTTTAACTTATTTAACAGCCATATAAGATTGGATTAGTACAATCTTAATAATTTTCGATATCTATTAAAAAACTTAATAATATTTGTAAGTTGCAGAATCAAGATTCTTGAAGAAACAAAACTAGAGGGGAAAGGCTATCTTCGGCATGCCGAATGTTTAGAAATTTCCTGCTCAATTCACTACAAATATATTTAATAGGATTAAATGGAATAACTATTATATTCTGCTTAGTTTGAGGTATTTTACGATATTTCTTATTTTTTAAAGTTACAAAAACTTTATATACTCTTTAATACTTGTATAACAAAAATCTATGAAAACATTTAAAAATAAATTATAAATGGTATTTTACAGAACGTTGTTTCTCTGGTGACTGGTGGAGCTTCTGGCTTGGGGCGTGCCACAGCCGAGCGTCTGGCTAGACAGGGCGCTAGTGTAGTTCTGGCTGATTTACCATCGTCGAATGGTAACGAGGTGGCCAAGGAGCTGGGCGACAAGGTTGTCTTTGTGCCCGTTGATGTGACCTCTGAGAAGGATGTTAGCGCTGCTTTGCAGACGGCCAAGGATAAATTTGGACGTCTCGATTTAACTGTGAACTGTGCCGGCACAGCGACGGCTGTGAAGACCTTCAATTTCAATAAGAATGTAGCCCATCGGCTGGAGGATTTCCAGCGTGTAATCAATGTGAATACTGTGGGCACCTTCAATGTGATTCGTCTCTCAGCTGGTCTGATGGGCACCAATGAACCCAACCAGGATGGACAACGTGGTGTTATTGTGAATACCGCTTCAGTAGCTGCCTTCGACGGACAAATCGGTCAGGCTGCCTATTCAGCCTCCAAGGCAGCTGTTGTGGGCATGACCCTACCCATTGCCAGAGATCTGAGCACACAGGGTATTCGCATTTGTACCATTGCACCGGGTCTCTTTAATACACCCATGCTGGCTGCTCTGCCCGAAAAGGTACGCACCTTTTTGGCCAAATCGATACCGTTCCCCCAGCGCCTGGGCGAGCCCAGCGAATATGCCCAGCTGGTTCAGGCCATCTATGAGAATCCCTTGCTCAATGGAGAGGTCATTCGTCTAGATGGTGCCCTGCGCATGATGCCTTAAGCAGCGCGTCCCTCCACCCCACCTGGTACAGTTTGCATTTATAGGAACGGAAAATACTTGTTTTTCTTTTAGCATATAAGTCGAAAGTGTGTTTATTTTCATTACAAATTTGCATGTTTTGAATAAATTCTTAATTTTTCAAGTTTAAATATATCAATAGCTTTTGTGTTAAATTGATCAAATCTTTCCTGATGCCAGCGGAAAATTTAGCAGATGTCGGTTAATCTAGCTATTTTAAAAATCAATCTCAAGTATTTTTAATAAAGGACCATAGAGTAAAGAATTTGAGTTTTATTAAAAAGAAAACGACAATTTGATAGCCTAACTAAGTTGGTTTCTACCAATCTAGCTATTTTTTTAAATTTTAATTTATTGACGATTTATGACAATGCAGAGAAAACGGTGCAGAAATTAAAGTTGAATTAAAATTCAAACAGCTAAAAAGTCAATTTTACTGGTTAGCTATGTCAAGTAAAACAAAATTATATTTATTTTCGCTATCGATAGTTCTCAATACTGGAAATGTATATCGGTTTTTTTTTTCTGCTATTTCGATTGGCTTTCCATAGTTTTGGTATTTTGGCCATTGCCCAGTGCGGTCACACTGGAAACGACGCTGAAACGACGTCGGGAGTTTTGGGGATAGAATAAAATAATGCTGAAATCAAAAGCAGCAGCAGTCGAACAAATAAAACAATTGCAATGTATGCAAAATGCAAGCAATCAATATGTGTATATTAATAAAACTCGTGTCTTGAGCATTAACAAAAGCTGCGATCTTTAGGCCAGGAGAGAGCCAGAGCAATCACAGCCAGGCCAAGAGAGCCAGAGCAAGGCAAGTGCAATGAAAATTGTAATGAATGCTAATGCATTTTACATATAAATGTATATATGCATATAAGATTTATAAATATATTTATATATACAGAAGTGTGCTTATGCGTGTGCATGTGTATTCGTGTCTGGAAGTGAGGGAGCCAGGGGGAGCAATAATTAAATTAAGCAAAGGTGTTACGTGCATGTGAGCAGCGCTGCTGCGTCGCTGCCAACGTCTTGTTAGTATGTGTATGTGTGTGTGCGCCCAGTTGTGTATATACAAAATGACAAAAATTCTAATAAGAATTTTTTGTTATCATTATCTTTGCCAGTTTCTTTTCGTCTCTCTCTCTCGGTCGTCGTCTCTCTTACACACGCTTTACTAAATGCATTCGCAATAAAATAGCAGCAGCGGCTTTATAACTGCCAAAAAAAAAAAAAAATTACTACAGCGCACGACTTACTACGCAAACGACGACGACGTCGGCGTCGCATTTCCCGGCTACTCCTTTTGGACAGATTCTATTGGGCGGTTGCTGCGTATGTGTGTATGTGTGTGGGTGTCGTCAGTGCATATGTGTGTTTGTGTGAGCGTAGTACACACACACAGCGCAGCATTTTTTACGCACTCAAATGTTTTGGCCTCTATGTGTGTGTACGTGTGGGTGTATGCATGTGTGCGTGTGCATTTTTAAATTAACAGCAAACGGCGACGCCGTCAGCATTTTTTCTAAAAAAAAAAAAGCAAAAAGGCAGCATAAATCTACGCCCAAAATCTACTACTCAATTGGCAACAATTTGCTCTGCGCACAAGCAACACTACTGTGTGGGATGAAGGTTGGGCGTGGGGGTGGGTGGTAAATGCGGGGGTTGGGGTGGAGTGGATATTCTGGGCGGAATTAAGGCGCACGCAACTGTCATTGACCTTCAATTCGTTGCATTCGTCGCAACAGCAGAGCGGCAGCAGTAGCGTCGCCGCACCCAAAGGTCATGTGATGTGTGTCATCAAATTAATCAATCTATTAACTAATCATTGATAACACGCCCTGCGCTTTACGCACGATATACCGGCTCTAGCTAAACCGGTATTCCGTTTTAAGCCGGTCCAATTAAGGAGGGTAAGACAATTGAATTTTAACTGCTTCTAAAGCATATTGAAATTTTAGCTTTAACCTGTTTACGTACTGGTTCTGTATCGGAAAATGTAACCTAAAGCTCGCATACAAATGTATGAAAATTCCAGGTTAAACATATTGGGGAAAAGGAATCGGGATATTGTAGCATATTTAATTTTAATCCCTGAGCTAAATCGTTTCGGTTAAGTATTATTTAATTTAAGAATTCCACTTAAAAAATGAAACCAAATCCGACAAAATATAAAATAAACAATAGGCTAGAATTGTAAATAAGATTCTGTCCAAAAAAGTATGCAACACTTTTTTATTTGGAACTAGAACGATGTCTGTTTTGGGTGTCTTAGAGTAATCAACAGTCTGATAAATTAGTTAATTTATTCTGATTGATTAAAAGAAATTCCAAATGATCTTAAATTATTCTTTACAAAATTGAACCAAGCCTCAAAACCGAAACTTGGGCTTAGAATTGAATTAAAGAATTTCTGCTTTCTAAATCGAAGGCTTATGGATTGCAATCAATATCCTTGTACACTTCAGGCGAATAAAATCCAAGTTTTTGTGGGTGACTCGTTGGTTCAGCCAAGTACTTCTGGGCTAATTTCTTCTTTAGTCTGCGATCCCTTCTATGGACAAAACTGACTCGGGAGTAGAGTACTTATAATTTCTCACGGTTCGCGAAGTGTATTGAGTCTTTGCCCATCTGGAATTTTGGCATATAAGCGACTTTGATTGGTTGAGCAGTCAAAAAGGTTCCTGTATCATTCTTTCTCTAATTGGATTTACATATATTTAGTTGGTGAAATAATAAACTCATATAAGAAATGCACCGTGGATATAGAAGCGGGCATTAGCAAATTCTTTGTGTGAATCATGAACGGATCAGGATTCTCTATAACTAGCAAAGAATACAAAAGACGAATATACTTAGAATAAAACTGCAAAGCATTTTGACCTGACTGATCTTTAATCCAGTTTTAAAATGCTCATAGTTAAGGTTCTTATATCCTGCAGCAAATGCACCCATGTCTCAAATTGAGCCACATTAGGAGTTTCAGCTTGTTTTTCCGATGATTGAAAATTCTCCCTTATGCCCAATAAAATAATATGTAGCATAACACGAACTTTCTACCTTACTGCCATTATTCCAACTGGATGTATATGTTTGAGTCAAGATCTCATTTGCTACTTCCCTTATCCAAAAGTATTGCCATGGTGCCAAAATCTCATTAAATTGCTTTGCTTACACTTGTGTCCCTCGCTTCGGTTGTCCAAATACTCTTGAATATGCACAGGAATAGTCTCTGGTAGGCCATATATTCAAGCTGTTCATCCATATACAATTACATACATAGACATAGGTTGAGGACATTACGAAGCATGCTTTCAGTAGATTAATGTCAAATACATCAGTCTCCTCCTCGTTTTTCAATACCATAAAGGAAGTCTAAAATCTGCAATACGTTGGGCTAAATAAGCTGCAACCTTCTTTCCTCTGTTGCGGAAAAAGATATCGTAGTTTTCTTATGGCATGCAAGGCGACTCGGAGAAATTATATTCATATTTCAGTAGGGAAGCAGTGTCTGGACTGATATGATAGGTATCAAACAGTTCATCTTGGTAAATTCTGATTCTGTCAACTTTTTTTTCAACACCATTCCAAAGAACCCATTTGTTCTTCATTTCCTGTATCTGGTATTTTCCTCCAGCTACAAGCTCTTGAATTTGATTGAATTCCACCGATGTCAATACTTTGTTGAAGTCAGCTATTTCTATTCCAGCAGGCGGCTTTTTTGTTGCGAATCTGCTTAGTTGGTTATAGGTCAATCTCGGATAATTCTTCCAATATTCGATTAACCCGTTGGTTTTCGATGCAACGTCTTCATGATTTGCTTCGTCCGGGAATAGGTCTTGTCCTGGGAATTCTTGGTGAATTACGTTATAAGTATCATTTTATAATGTCGATTGAATTTTTATTAATAAATTAGTTAACGTCGTATTATCAATAAAGGAATATACGTACATATCTTAGATAACCAGATTTACACATCTACTACTAACTTTATGTAGATATTTTGTGATTGAAAGAAGATATGCAATTTTAATTAATATATATATATGAAATTCTTGTTGCTATACTTGCAGCATACACACACACTCACACGCACACACACAGAACATGGAATCGTCCATTAAGCTTAAGGAGAACAACAGCAACTCGAATGGTAATCAAAATCTGAATTCGAATCTCAATTCGAATTCGAATCTGAATCAAAATCAGAACTCGCTATGTAATGGCAATAGCAACAGCAATAGTCTCAATACGACCTCAACCACCGGAGTGAGCGTTAGTATATGCAGCAGTGATAGCTTTAGCAGTATGATGCCCCCAACCACAGCAATTGGAACAGGATCAGGAATTGGAACTGGAACAACACGTGATCATGAGCTGGTCAGCGCGAATAGCATCGAGCTGAACGCTGCAGCATCGCTGAGCGATGATAGCGGCGTTCCTTTAACCACAAATAGCTCCATATCCAGCGGTGATTCGTATCGCATTGGCATGTGTAAATTTGAGATTGAGGTGTGTATTGGAATAGGACACATATTGATTCATCCATTTAACTTAACTCTTTTTTCCTACTGCAGATGGTGGAGAGCGATGGCGAGGTATCACAATTTGATTCACTGGACAATTGCTCGGAAGGCGGAATGAGTGCTGAGAATTTTAATACACTGAAAAAGGGTCCATTGGCACCGATTGATCCGCCACCAGAGTTTCAGGATTCACCGCAAACGACACTGGTACGCTCAATTTCCAAGAATATTGTGAATAGCCTGCGACGATGGACGTCATCGCAATCATCGTTTGAGCATCTTAAAGATGATGTTACCATGGTGAGCAGTGTAGCCGTCGCTAGCGGCGGTTCGGGTGCCAGCCAGGAGCTGGTATTGTTGCTGACCAAGCCGGAAATGAATAGCAAATTGTCCAACGTCGAGGTGGTTACAACACAGCCCACCGCAACAGCAGCTGTGCTTTGCCAGGAGCGTACGCTAAAGGAATCGTATGCCATTAATAAGCATTTGTATTCCAGTGATTCCATATTGAATAGCCATACAGATAATATATATGATGAGCCAAATAATATTATAAGCAGTTCGCTGGGCAATAGCATCGATCTGCTGGATGAAGATGATGATGATAATGATAATGATCACGATGAGGCTGCCTCGGAGCAAAGTAGCTGTTCACCATCATTACCATCACCGCCGCCGCCCGTATCGATAATAAAAATCAAACAAACGTTATGTCCTTATTATCAGGATCATACGCGTTACTTTAAGGCCATACCCACGGAACAGGATAGCATTGCTAGCGCAAAGGCGGCCGCTGCACAGCAGCGATTTAATACAGCTGGCCTATCCGAAATACATGATTATGATCTGTATTATGGAGCACGCAGCAGGCAGTCAACGATGCAGCCACAGGATAATAGCAGTCTGCAGCGTCGTCAATTGCTTTATAGTCCCTTGGGTCATACCAGCCACTGTCACTATCATTCACATTATCATCATCCGCATCATCATCATCATCATCAACATCATTATGGACAGCACGGTCAGCGACCCAACTCGCGTAATTCGCTGAACAGCCGCCTGAGCAGCTCACACAATTCACTGAATGTCTCCTCGGCAAATAAGCCAGATGATTCCATATTTATAACGCAGGCGATGTCACATGATGCGCTTTTTACACGTGAAATCTCCGATTTTTATAATGTGCCCATCGATTCGGATATTTATGCATTTCCTGTGGATATGATCGAACAGCAGCAGCAACAGCAACTGGAGAAAAAGCTGGAAAAAATCGAACAGCAGCCGCCAGTTTATCATAAGGCTGCAAGCAGGCGAAATAAACGCAACAAACGCAAACAGCGCTATGCAGCGAGCACAGCGGCAGCGGAGACCAGCGACGATGGCGGCGATAAGGCGGGCAAACATGGCAAATATCGCATACCAGTGATGAGTCAAAGTGAAACCGAACCGCTGCATATGACGTTGGACGAGGTTAAGCAATTCTATCATACGCTCTATTCGGATGCAGGCAAATCCACGTGCAACAATAAACTGTTGTCGGCAGCGTCTGCGGTGGGTTGTAATAATATCAAAGCTTTGGGTGTTAAATCTAGTAATGAGACCATCTGGAGCGTGTCCACAAATACCACCAATACAACAAATACAACAACGACGACGGCACGCACGCGCAGCAGCATTGGTACCACGCGTACGGCCGTAAGTGGTGGAGGAGTGGGAATGGCGGGGGGTGGTGCTGATAGCAGTGCCAAATATCTGAGCAAACAAAACAAACATAATATCGACAATGATAGACTTAATAATAATAATAATAATAATATAAGCAATGGCAGCAATTATGCACAACATAATAACACAATAGCAACATCTGCAACAATAACAGGAGCAGCAACAACACTCACAAACAACGCCACTCAGCTGCCCACCTCATCGGAGAAATTACTTCTGAACAACAGCAGCAGTCCGGAGCAACTGCAACTGCATCTGCCAAATAATAAACATCTGCTGCATACGGAGAAGAAGTCACAGTTTTCATTGAATCTCAAGCAAAAATTCTGTAGCATCTTTCGCTTTCGTCGCAGCAATCATAGTCGTTGTCGCACGAATACAGCCGCTGCAACGACAACAGGAGGAGCAGCTGCTTCTGGCACAGCTTCCGCTGCAGCAGTCTCTGCCACAGCAACCTCTGCCACTACAGTTACAGCAGGCAGTGCGGCAAATCTTACAGATGCGGAGGAGCCACACAATTGCCTCAATCGCAGCGAGCCAAACGCTGATTTGCGTAAAAAGTTTCAGTCGCGAGCACTGCCTCCATTGCCAAAAAAGGGTGAGTCTGCTAGCTGGGCAGAGAGGTATCTAATTATTAACTAAATATTAATTGTCCTATACAGCGTATGCTACTGATGCCGCAGAAACGGAGCCGGAAGACCCAAAGAAAAGTGCAGTAGCACAGGAACCTCGTGCGCTGCAGTTTACATCGAGCATTGAGAAGGTGAAGGATGTAAGTATCACTTGTTATTTGCTTCCAGTTTTTTTGTTTGGTTAGTTGCGACTCGTTAGTCGTTACTATCCGTTTACTGGGGAGTTGCTTTTTTTTTGCTACTCTCCAGTGACCACTCGCTACTTATTATTTGTTACTAATTCGTTAAACTTTTCAGTACGGTTGGTATTGGGGTCCACTGTCCAGTGAGGCCGCCGAGAAGGTGCTTTCCAATGAGCCGGATGGCTCGTTCATAGTACGCGATAGCTCCGATGATCATTATATATTCTCGTTGAGCTTCAAACTGAATAACTGTGTGCGCCATGTGCGCATCGAGCAGGACCAGGGTAAGTCTCGCTATTCTTTGCTTATAAGTCAGTTTTTACTCGCTACTGGTTTTGAAATCTTTTATGTTGAAAAATGTAAAATAATCAATTTAAATCTCTCTTTTTCTCTACTTTTATCGTTGTCTCTTTCTCTTTCATTGCATTACAGGCACATTCTCATTTGGTTCGTATGCCAAGTTCAAGTCCCAAACTATAACCGAGTTCATTGAAAAGGCAGTCGAGCATTCACGTAGCGGCAGGTAAATAATTCTAAAATCTCCACATATATGGAAGAATTTTAAATATTTATACAATTTTATAGATATTTATTCTTTCTGCATCGTCGGCCGGAACATGGGCCTATGCGCGTGCAATTAACCAATCCCGTATCTAGATTTAAGCATGTACAAAGCTTGCAGCATATGTGCAGGTGAGTCAAGATCACAAAAAACTATTAAAATTAAAAACTTTTAAATGGAAAAACACCGAATTCTTGCGATAGCAAAAACATCGATACTATCGAGGTCACTGATTGCTTTTTTGCAGTCCTGATAAAAATTAAAATCCTTATGGAAACCTTGTCTTTAATGTATCTTCTCGCTTACAGATTTGTTATACTAAAGGCGGTTATACGAAAAGATCTAATACAGACATTGCCATTACCAAGAAGACTTCTAGACTATCTTAATTATAAGCACTGCTATTCTGAGCAGGTGGAGAGCGATAGTTCGCACTCGCAGGTGGGTTATAAAAAATTACTATTATATATGCTATATGCTATATGCTATAAAGAGGAACTATTAATATTTTTGATTTTTTAATAGATTTCCGGCGATGGCTCCATGTAAAATTTTGACGACAAAGGAATAATTATGACTTATGGCAAGCAACAGAAAGCAAAAGCGAAAGCAACAGAAATTATTACATTACATAAGTAGTAGAATTTAAAGGAGAAAAAGAAAAAAGAAAAAATTCAGTTAAAAAAATGATAAAGCAAACAAGAGCAAAGGCATTTAAAACGTTAAAACAACAAAATTGTTGATAAGTAAAATGAATTTTGAATCGAAAATTTGAAACTCTGTTTATTGATCATTTTTTGTACTCGGTGCTATACTATAAAGATAAACTAATTAATGAAAAGTAAATGCAAAAACAAAAAATATATTAAAGAAATTAATATGAATATGCGTAGTCAAGTAAAAAATAATAACAACAAAACAAGCAATAGTCAACAAAATAGCAAACAACAACAATAGATGTATATAATTATGCATAACTATAAAGAATAAAAACGAAAGTTAATTTATAGCAATTAACAAAATAACAGAGAGAAAAAAGAAAGCCAGCTCCAAACTTTGTGCACGATATTTTTTGTCGAGCGCATTGAAATTCTAGAAATATATAAATTGAATGCTTGCCTTTTAGCTGTGATTCTCCCCCTTATTAATGGAAAATGTAATATTTAGATATGTGTTATTATAAGATTATTATAATCTAACTGTGTATGATGTATGATGTATGTTTGTATACTCCTAAGATGTGAGAAACTTGTCTTTTTAGAATGTTTCACGTATTGGATATATAATGAAATGAATGAATTCTCTCAATCAGGTTGGATCTTAATTAATTCATAATATTATGTATTATTATATTCAGCATGTTAAACTGTAAATTTGCTTAAGAACTCAAACGATACAACGAAGCTTTATAACATTTAGAAATAATTAAGCTTATGTTGGTGTTTTTAAAACCTTAGAAACTTTAGCAAATTTATGGTCTAACACCAAAAAAATACTCAAAATTGCTCAAATAATTGTTTGTTGCTTTTACCCAAAGTAGATATTTTCATTATTTTTTTATTATATATATCCTATATATATGTATGTGTAATTGGGTATAGTCTGTAGTATCCAGTTTTGAGTTACACTGCAAAAAAAAAAAGCAAAAACGAAGCGCTCTCAAAATGAAAATCGTGCCCAGAGTTCAGTGTCTTGGCGAAAACCACACAAAATATAATAAAACGCATTAAACGAAACGAAATTAAAACGAAGAATTATGTATGTGAAATGCATAAGAAAATAGTTGCATAAATGTTGATGCTAACATTAATTATGTATTAATTATTATTATATATTTAATAATCATTTAATTAGTTAAGGAGAGGGGCCCAAACGAAGGAGATGCAAACGAAAACTCGCTTGCCAAACGCAATATGTACATTAATTTCATCGATTGATTAATTGATTAATTGTTGATTGATTGATTGATTGGTTGATTGATTGTTGACCCAAATTTGTTTTGAACTTATTTGTTATTTATGTTTTAGGTTCAATTTCAATTGATTTCTTTTTTTTTTTTAATATTAATTAATTGTTTTTAATTTTATTGTACTACACTTTGTATATATTATTTTTATAAATTTATAAATAATATATTTATACATACATATACATAAGTATATACCATATGTGAATATGAACAAACAAACGAATGTCAAATTATGTTTCTTTTTATTCAACAGAACAGAACAACTTAATAATTATAATAATTGCAATTACACTATGCAACAAATTTTGCATTTCAAGAACACCCTTTTTTATGTTATATTAAATTGTTATTCTTTGTGTTCGATTTGTGAGATTTACACTATCCCCCTATATATTTCCTACCACCCCATCATTTGGGATCTGTTGAAATTTGAATACTTGTTGCATAGTGTTATTTGTTTATGAAAATGAATAAAGCAATAAAAGAAATACAGAGATTAACGAAATAAATATAGAAAAGAAAAAAAAAAAAAAAAGATACACAGGCAAAAATGAGCAATGAAACGGCAATATAACAAATTTTTAATAATAAAAATTAAACAAAATTGTTGCTACTCTTTTCTGTTTCATTCTAGTTTCTTGGCTTGAACCAGTGTCTTGACTATGGATTTAATTCCTATGAGATATTTGGCCTGAAATTCACCGCAAGATATTATATCAATTTTTAAATGAAAACGATAAGAATCAGATGATTTTATTTTCTTGGTTTTAGTTTTTAAAGTTACCGGTCCTTCATGTTTTATATAGTTTGACTGATTCTATATATATTTAATTAATTGGACCTTAAATATGAAACATTTAACATTTTCCGTTCCTAATATACTTTGTTGTTGAGCCAATTCGCAGAATAATACTAGTAAAACTGTTTTTTAAATCGTATGCTAACTTCTGGCTTTACAGTTGACTGGCGCCACCTGTCGCAATTTTTGTTAGTGAATGCGCAGGTAAAAAGTGGCGCTCTTGAGAAAAAGTGGCGCCATCTATGATTCGTTTGCTATACATTTTGGAAGTTTCAGATAACCTCAAGGATATGATAAATAAATAATGTATAAAAATATTATTTCTCCTTTTAGAGCAACAATTTAAATATTATGAATTTGTACATTGTAAAACCTCTATGATTCCGTTCTTTTGTATGTCTGTTTCCATGTTAGCCCGCCCGTCCTGCATAATAATTGAATTAATTATTGAAATCAACAGTAACTTATTCTGTTCCAAGCAACAAACTTTATGAAACTTTCGAATCCGGTTCAGAAATACAACTGAGCCAGAACCGACACATACAACATTTGCATATAATTTCCTTTAATATAAGAAGTAGGGCAAATAATATATAAATATAAATAGATTATAAATAATAAATATTATAATCGAGCCGTATCCGGATATATTGGTTCAGTTCTGATTTACGCTAAATTGTAGTTTTGACACCAGTTTCGGTTCAAGTTGGATGACTAGTTGGAATTTTTACTTAAACCAAAATGCACCAAAAAAACTAAAATTTATCAACCGAACCTTTTTTTCTCGCCACGCTGGTTCTTATTTTAAAGTTTCTCTTAGTCCAGAAGAATACGAACTGCGTTTGTCTCAGTTGAAATCTGACTTTGTTTTTTTTTTTCTGTCGAATTTTCTTTTCCATCCGAATATTGTCAAAAGGTGGATAAAGAATGAATGGAATAGCTGGAAGAACAGACAAAGGGAAAAACAACAGAATTAGCATAATAATGATACTGGGATGACAAACTAACTAACTAATCAAAGGCAAAACTAATAATAGAAATGTCAATAATGATATCTATGTGTGGGTCTATCACATGCGCATATGTATATGCACTCATACATATGTATTTACACAGAAAAAAAAGCAAACTTCTACCACTTCTCGATATCAGTATTGAGATATATCAGGAAATGTAAAGTAGTATTCTTACTTAAACCTTAAGTTAAGTTCAGAAAAGTATAAATCAATTCAAAAAATTTCGATATTTCGTAAGTATCGATTCCAAAACACGAGAATCTGGTTTTGACATGCTAATCTGAGGAATAAAAAATGTGTTAGAATTCTCAACACTATCTTTTTTGCAAATCAAGCCCATTTTTGGGCGTAAATCAATGTCATATTATATTGAAACAAGATTTATATATATACTACTACTACTATTTTTATTTTATTCGTCCAGAATAGGGAAAGGTTTTATTCGGTGCAAAGATTACATATCCTTGGAATAGGCATTTCAGAACTATCTTCATAACTTTTAAACGTAACACTTCTTAGATTTGTAAAGATATAGTGAGAAACAACAAAGTTTTCCAAACTTTTTGACCGATAGTTCCTTCCTATGATATAGCGGTCCAATCCTCCAAAATGAAGAATGCATGCCAAGTTTCACACGGACAGACAGACGGATATATCATCCTGGTTAATAAAATTTACTTAATGGAGTCAGAGGTGCCCTTAATGCATCACGTATGTATTGACAAAATAATAATACCCTCTGCAAGGGTATACAAATTCGGAATTGCAAAATTCGTTCCTGAATATATATTAGTTTTTGTGTAGTAAAATTCAACTTTTGAATAATAACAATTTCAGGCTGTAGTGAAACTCTTGAAATTTTATATATGTAAAGAGAATACTAAGTTTTTTCTTCTGTGTAGCTTGAAGCTCGTAGCAATAAATAATATAAAGAAATTAAGAAACAAAAAAATGAAATTGTGTGTAGAGTTATAAGTACGCATTTAATTGCCTTTGTTTTCTTTTTGAGTTATTTTATTATTATTATGGTCTCGTTGAGTTTAAATGTTAATATTATCATAATCATTCCAACACAAAAAGAAAACTGTAACAGTTTCAATAGACTGAAAAATGGGGAAAGGGGCAAAGGGAGAAGGGGAAGCGCCTTTTTTGTTGTTGCTATTGTTGCTTTCTTATTTTTGTGGCTTTTCATTTATTTTTCTCAAACAACAACAAGATGAAATGCAACAGCAACCGCCTGGTGATTAATTACATTTTCTTTAGCCAGTTTTCTCTTTAGCCTTTTCAATTTTTTCGGCTGCTTCAAGTGCACTCAGCAGCCAGCAGTCTCTGCCTCAGTCAACTTCGACATCGACGTCGACTGCGACGTCAACGTTGACGTCGCTTTTTGAAATTAAATTTTGATTAATTGCAGCCGCCGGTCGGCACCTTTTGGCTTTTGCTGCAGTCGTCAGCGGCGCTACGTGAAAAGTGTTTCCAGGCCGCATGAAATTCGCTGCACTTGCCACAAAAAAAAAACAAAAATAAGTAGAAAAAAAGTAAGGAACCCCGCCTCCCGCACTCTGCCACCGCCACCGCCACCGCCCCCCTGTGGTGCGCGCGTCAGTCAAACCACGTTGAAACGAAACAATTTTCAGGTGTGAAAAATTTTGAAATGCGCTTTCAATTTGCGCTGCTTGCGCCTGCGCTTGCTTCAGTCCGAGCAGCGACGGCGGTAGAGACAATGGCGACTGCGCCCCATTAACGCAGCAACCAAATAAAGTCATTACCAACTGCCAGATCAGGCAGCGGGCAGCGGCAGAGCGGTATATTGGCCCAGGCCTGCGTTTGGGCCCGAGTTTGGGGCGGTGTTGCCTTCTAATGCGCCCCAGCAATTTGCTACGTAGGCCGGCCACACCTACCTGCTGCCAAACATCCAACAGTCCCCTCTCCCACCCATCCCTAGCTTCCCCTAGTCAACGCCTAGCTTAGGCCATAGTCTCGTTTGCAGGGCCCCCATTAGCCCCGCCGTCCGCCCCCTTTGGGCTGAGCCATGTGTGTATGGGCTAAAGATGGGCGCTTGCTCGATATTTTTGAGAACTCAAAAAGAATCGAAGTAACCACACATCTTTTAGGAAAACCTATACAAATATATACAAAAAAGTTTTCGATACAACAACTATTTTAAGTCGATTGTTCCATTCTATGGTAACTATATAATATAGTTCACCGATCCGTTTGGTTCCGACATACAACAAGAAGTATGCTCCATACAAATTTTTTACAATATAATTATAAAAAACATTTAATTATAAACAAAGTTTCGAACCAGTTGCAACTGATAGTTTGTTTCCTTTTTTCAAGTAAATTTTTTGTTCGTGTCACGACGAAAAAGCACGAGATGCGGCCAGCTCTAGCATGGACGCTGCAGTTGTAGCTGTTGCCGCGTTTCGTGTCTGTCTTGTGGCTAGCAGGGATCAGATAACTCAATTATTCGCGGCGTAAACAAATGCTGCCTTTCAGGATTTTAGCCAAGTTTGAAAACGCCAACTGCAGCTCCAGCTCCAACACCCTGGTTCCAACATAGCCAACTACTCGTACAACTACACACAGCTAAAACTACAGGCATATTCACGTCCATTGCAGCAGCTTCTTCCTTGCGCTGCAGTTCAAAAGAGATGGGTTATTATCCCAGGCATAAATGGATTGTAAACGTGATTTTTATAGTCATTTAGCATAATAATGCATTTTATGGTTTGCCAGTCCAAGCCAGCCAAGCAGTTTCTGTGGTTCTTCTCCCAATCTGCCAGTACAGAGCGTCCACTCTCAAGTCTCAAGTCTCAAGTCTCAATTTTATAGTCTTCAGCTCCATCTCCGTCTTCGTCTACGTCTTCATATCCATCTCTCACAGTCCTCAACAGTAAATTAAGCGCTGCTACGTTTGGCTCTTTCGACTCTTTGGATCTTTGGTTTGACTGCCTGCTTAGTGCAAAGATTTGTTTTCTATAGAAAGAGATAGCCACGCAGAAAGAGATAGAGATAAAAAGAGAGATAGAGTCGGATTCAGAGAAAGAAAGAGCAATAGAGAGTGCATACAAGTCAAGAGAAAGAGCCATAACAGTTGCTTATGGTTCATGCGTGCAATTTTATAATCAAGTGAAAAACAAAAAAAAATATATATATATATATATATATAGAATATAACGGATTATATTTTATATAAAATACATCTAAATTAGGAAATGAGATACAATAATATAAGATTCCAATAACACTCCTTAATCTAATTATAATGATCAAAAAATTAAACTTTTTGCTCGAGAAATTATTAAAAAAATATTTCGATTCATAAAAAAATGTCAATTTACTAAAAAAAAAATATGGATTCAAATTTTTAATGATGCCAAAATACTGAATTTCTAAATTTCGGACTTTTTCCAAAAATAGCCGAAATATGTTTAATTCAATCAGCTCAAAATCCGTGATCGAACCAATACTTATTCCAATACTTATGAAATTTATTTTTCTTGCTGTTTCGATTCAGACCATAATCGAATATTGAGTAGTTTACATGATGTGGATTGATCACAATTAATAGTGACGCATAAACTCATCAGCGTTGTGAACGGATTTTGTGGTATTGGAGACGTAGACGGCTTTTGACTGACTTCTTCTTAGCCAATTTGCGCGTTTGCGGCCCGTTCACGTTTGTTATTCACGCTTTTCAATTGAGAACGCGCCGCCAGATGTCTGCCCTCGCCCTCTCCCCAGCACCAACCCGTTTGAGCTGCTGCTGCTGTGGCTGCTTCTCTGGCTGCTCCATGGTTTAAGTCTCATCCTTAGCCTTGGTTGGATCCTCGTTTTATTGTTTGTCTTCTTTATTACAAGTTAAAGCGTAATTACTCAACAAATATGCGGCAATTTGCGAGCTGCGAGCTGCGAACTGAGAGCGAGTGGGCCAACAAATTCTGAGCTTGCCCCTTCCTTGCTTGCAACTCCTCCTGCCATTGCTGCTGCTGCTGCTGTTGCTGTTGCTGCTGCCAGCAACTGTTGCCATTTTCGTGCTGAAGAAATCAATCGGCCAAATGCCTGCCTGTAAAAGTGTATTTATTTATTTATTTCGCTTTTTTCTTTTGTGCCTGAAGAGATCCTTTTCTGTTCGTTTCTGGCCCCGCTTGAAGTTAGCCGACGTTGCTGCTGCTGGTGCGGCTGGTGCGGCTGCCGCTTGTTGCGGATTGTTGCAGGGTGTTGCTGTTGCTGGTTGTTGCTCTTATCTGACCGCATTGCAATGAAGTAATCCAATTTGCGCACAGCTTGTCATTTTGGCACGCCAAGGTGCTCATTACCTGTTCCGGACACTGGGCACTGGGGTTCCCTCTTGAAGCCAGCGAAGCAGTGTTGCCAAATGATCAAATAGAACATTAAGTGTTGGCTAGCGTTTATCATAAATCTCTATTTAATGATGTTCGGAACCTGTTCGGAAACCAACCAAACCACCCAACCCGACGGGGTGTTAAACGTACCGCTGTTTCCCATTCTTTTTCTTTTTTACACTCAAAATATTATCAAAATACTTATCAAACAATAAAGCAAACTACGAGTATAGGATTAAAGTATTAGGGTTAGCTTTTGGGGTTAGGCCTTGAGCCGGGTTCTATCTATCTATCTGCCTCACTCTCGCTCTCTTTTGCTCAAATTTATATGTAGATTTGGATGATTTATATACATTTTGTTGGGCTTATCGCACCGATCACAAAAAAGCAAAAAAAAAAAACTCAAACCGCACGCGACCTTCATAAAAATGTTGCCCTCTTTAAACAAAAGTAATTTTCAAATTATTTCCAGCAGCTTTGGGGTTGCCAATGGAATTTGATTTCGGGGTTTTTAGTTCCGACTTGTCTAGGGTGTCGTTTGACACGACAAAACACGACACGACACGACACGAGATGACACGAGGCGACAACCGACGACGAATGTTTATCAAAACAAGCAAATCGCATAAAAATTGAGCCATTGTCAAGGGTCCATCTTGAGAGTGATGGAAGGGAGATTTACCATCCCCTTCCTGGTCGTATGCTCAGGGGAATGTTTGCTTTATGGTATGTGCTAAGCCTACCAAACAAAAGGCGGTTTGATCCTGTGCTCCGATTAGTTATAATAGTCGTATTTAAACCATTATTTCGAAACATTTCGAGTGCCATTCATTCGTTTGTTCTGCTGTCAAGTCCTTGTGGCTTTTATCTATTTATAAGTTGATCTCAGTGGGTTAGTTAGTTTACTCAATTTTACCAATTAAAAGCTAAAGTTATCTATCTATCAGTTAGTAGAAACAGTTATTAATTTTCCATTTATGTCTTTTTAATATTTTTGTCCTTTCCCTCTCTCTTTTAATCTATCTATTTTATCAACTACTTTATTTATATCTGATTTAATATCCTTGAATTGTTGAGCTTAATTATTTTATTTTTTTAATTTATCTAAATTTTTTAAATAATGGCTGCTTCCCTTTTTACCCTAATAATTATTAGATTCTTAAATAAAAAAATAATCGTTTTTATACCCTTGCAGAGGGTATTATAACTTTGTCGCGAAATGTGTAATGCATTGAAGATGCCATCTCCGACCCCATAAAGTATATAGGTATATTATTGATCAGGATGACGAGACGAGTTGATATAGCCATGTCCATTTCTCCGTCTGTTTATATGCAAACTAGTCTCTCAGTTTTTGAGCTAGGTGAATGAAATTTGTTATGGAGCCTACTTTTTACTACAGACAGCACATAACTCGGAACCTGCTGGATCGGACAACTATATCATATAGCTCCCCATAAAAGCAATCGGTACAAAAGTTATTGTATGGAAAACTTTTTGTTCCTCAAGGTATATTGACTAAATTTGCAAGTTATATAGAAAAGACTGATTTCTAAACGCATTATTATATCATATAGCTCTTCAAGGGTCCCGAAGACAGCCTTTCCTTACTAGTTTTTAGTAGTTTTGTTTGGCATCTATAACTTTCTCATATACAATTTTTATTAACTTCAATGAAATGAATATTATATTCTTTTTATATCAGGTGCCAATCGTTCTAACTGAAACATTTCGATTATTTTACAGGATTGCATCCTTGGTTTCTTAAATTATTATCTTTTCCCATTATATTATTCCCATTCTACCACTTATTCCTCCTCTTATTTTCTATACAGAATTCGCTTTCGTAGTAGCCTGCTTCCGAATTTTTTCTGGGCCCTCCGAATCTTCTCACGCTGTTAGGCTGGAAACAAATACAACTATTAGCTGGCCACTTTGGGCAGACAACTGGCGTTAATCCCGAGAAGCCACCACCAACAAACAAACTCCGCC
The DNA here is from genome assembly GCA_018150835.1 of Drosophila repletoides. Lineage (NCBI taxonomy): Eukaryota > Metazoa > Arthropoda > Insecta > Diptera > Drosophilidae > Drosophila > Drosophila repletoides. Next base: position 9,426,722 of record JAECWQ010000225.1, on the reverse strand, counting down.
GAGCGCTTTGTGGCTGCCTCCAGAGACGCAAATCCTTGTCGATTGCTCACTTTAATGCCTGACACCCTCCTGAGGCTTCGTTTTTTGCTTCCTTTGTTTCCCTTGTGTTCTATGGCCAAACAAAACCCATTCCCTTTTCCTTTCTCTGTTCACTATTTACGTCATGTCGTACATGCTAAGCCGACAAATCGGTTGCGATTGATTAAAGTGTGTCCTGGTTTGAAAAATCCTGCTTCCTTCAGTCTCCCGATTGCAATCTTGACTTCATTATCGACTTTTGAAATTTTTGGAAAATTTCGAAATCTCGGCAAATGTTCGACGAGACCGAAAGTTAAGCCGCTGGCGACTGCTCCGCTTTAGTCCTGGAAGGTCCGTGAAATTTGTCATATCCTTATCCACAGACGCATCTGGTGGTTGTTTTCCATCCAAAACATATTTCACCGGCCCAAAAGCGGCCAAAGGAGGCGTGAAATATGCCCCGTGTCGAACCAGCAAATCCTTGACGCGCGTTCAAGGACTTGCAGCACGTTGTGGCAACTTTAACTAGCTTTAACCAGGTCCCCGTGGGCCACTACTACTACAACTGCCTGCGGTTACTGCCTCCCATGACATCCATGTATGGCATGTGCCCAGGATTAGCCAAACTTCAGCTACGGCTTAGACACTAGATAGAGTGCAGTGTGTAGCGTAGAAATATTAAAAAAAGATATAAGTTTTTAATATCGATTTAACAACAAACTATCGATAAAAGTAGTTACTATCGAGGGTACAATTGATTTTTTGTAGTCTACTATAAAAAACATAATTATTTTCTATTTTATTTTAGTATAGCAATATTGAGGGTATATAGAGTGTAATGAAATTGTCAATAATTAATAAAATTAATATTGATGAAGCTTGTATTTTTCAACTTTACATAGCTGCTGAAATCTATATCGATTAATATTTATTCGCTAATTTTGAGCGGATCTGTAGCATAATCCAATTAATATGAAAAAGCAGTGAATTTTTTCACTTTCAATTTATTGTTAGATCTATTGAAATTGATGTTAAAATGTTACAAAAGAAAAAAAGCTGAATTCTGTTTTATGAATATGGTTTGAATAAATTTCGTATTTTTACATTTGTTTTAGTTTTGTTTGGAATCAAAAACAGGAGCCCAAAAAAATTTAAATATCTTGTATCTATATTTTTATTCTTTACTTCTATCGATTACTTGATATATCCATGTAGTACATGGACCAGGTCTACATACAAAAGTTTGCGATTTATTATTAATATGAAATATTTTGTAGTATCGATAGTCGATAGTGTAAAATCGATATTTTCAAGCCTCATCAGTATCGACTAATAGTCTGGTCTAAGTGGTGTGTGGGCCCGCTATATACATGTACGTACATGTATGTGTACTTGCTTTTAATTAAAACCAAGCATTTTGATATATTAATACTATCGATATTTTCATGCTTCATTACTATTGAGTAATTATCTTTTCTATGTGGTACTTGGGGCAGCTAATTGTATGTACATATAAATGTGTATGTGTTAATCATTAATACTAAATATTCTGATATATCGATAGTATCGATATTTTCATGCTCCATTACTCTCGATTATTTAATTGCTGGGTGCATGGGTCAGGTAAATCTTTATATGTATGTATAAATGTATGTAAATATGTATGTATATTTGTAAGCATAGCTACTGCACTTGCACTAATTGCAATTGCAATTACGCGCCGTGCGAATTGTGAAGTCGCATTCGAGTCCGCGTCCGCGTTCGCGTTTGCATCAAACTGCTTGGGAGCCAAAACGTATTCGCACTTCCCATCATTAGGCTTGATACAGAAGTAATATGGAAGGGTTTAACGGAAGGGCGGGACGAGGAGGGGGCCCATGCGTTGCATATTAATCAAATTAGCTCCAATTTTTTTTTATTGTGTTTTATTTCTTTCGATCGCAGAAATCATTTTAATGACGTCGACTGCCCCAAACAATTGAGTTGTCAACTAAGGCAGGGGTACAGGTGGGGCGTGGCTGGGCGTTGGATGACATTAATAAACGCAACGGGCAATATGCAAAAAGCAAGTAAAAAAAAGCAGGTAAAAAAACAGTAAATGCAACTGCAACTTGCAACAATGTTAATTACCAAAGCGCGCAAAAGCGACAAAATTGTAACAGTTGCCACTGTTGGCCTGCGGCGTCCCTTTTTCCATTCCCAAATGGGCGTGGCTGCCTGAGAGATCTTTGGACAGCTTCGTATATTATGGTATTGCGGTATGTGGAGCACCAGCACGGAAACGGCCCAAGGCCGATCAGGTGGTGCAATAGTGCGCATTAATTGCTCTTACCCCAAGAAGCTGCAAGAAACTGCACCGGAATCAAAAGCTATTGGGGCACTTGCCCCCTCTCTTACCACTCATTTAGTGGCATGTATGTATGGTAGGTAGCTTAGTGCTTATGAAAATAAATGAGGCCACAATTTGTGGCAAGAAGCTCAAGCCCCCAATTCCGCCTCCTCCCTGAAGCGATCATAATGAAAGCCACTGATGACTTCTACGTGTCCATCATCAATGTTCCTCCTGCTGCTTCTGCCTATTCTCTGGGTGCTACATGGTTACAACGGGCGAGGACGAAGGGTCCTTCTGTGCAGCTGCCAACAAGCACAGTGCGCCAAATGATTTGTGCCCCAAAAAAAAATCGGGCCAGCCATTTGGCAACAGTCCATAGAACCCACACAATTCAGAAAAAAAGAGCCCAGAAAGAGTATTAAAACAGTTTGATGGGTTGCCAGCGATGCTGCTGATAAATCCTGAACAGGCGCTGTCTCCTTATTAGTATATTCTTGTATTACGCGGACTCGATATGTTTCCCAAAACTCATACAGATTTTTCAATTTTATAATATTATATAAAATAGAAGCTCTTTTTAATCGAAGTAATGAAAGTATCAGGATAAATTAAGAAAAATACCAGCATGACTTTAGATTCAAGAAACATATATTCATTTTAGGATCGGAAGGACATATATATATATTGACTCGTCTCATTGTCCGGATTAATAATGTAAGTATATATCTTACGGGGTCCGACAAGGGCCAAGGCTATAAAAATACATACATAATACCTGAGTAAATAAAACAATATCAGAAAATATATATATACTTTCCTAATCTGAAGGGACTTATGCTAATATCGGTTAAAACTCTTATGGCGAAATGCTTAGAGAAATCAAGCTCAGTAATTATTAATATATTATTTTAATTATATATTAACGAATCGAACCCTTTTCATATGCAGACAACATATTTGCACAATTTATTAATTATCTTCTTTTTATTTTTAGCCCATTTAACGAATACACACACACACACAAAAAAAAAGGCAAATTGCCACGCCCTTTTGGAATTGGCCACAGACAAAAAGGCATCGCAATTTGTGGCTAATTTTGTAAATCATGATATCGTAATTAATTTTTGCAGCCGCAACACAAAACTCAAAAGACAGCCGCCGTCGCCGTCGCCGTTGACGTCAACGTCTACGTCGACGTCGACGTCGACGTCAGCGTCTTTAGCCAGAAATCCTCCGACAAAACCAATTAATATTTGAGCAATGCTCCTGCGGCAACAATTAAAGTCAACGGCAACAACAAACCACAGAGAGGAACAAGATTTTTTTATTGAGATCTCAAAGATGCAAAGTGATTTGAATTTGATTGTGCCGCGCGTGCGCTCTTCCCCCAGCTTCTTCTCTCTCCCTTTCTCTCTCTTTCTCTTCTACGCCAACTCTGTGCTTCTCAGAGGAACTCAAAGAGAGAAAGACAGAGAGAGAGTGACAGACAGAGAGAGAGAGAGAGAGAGAGAGAGAAATGTAAAAAGAGTAGAGAGAGATAGCTAGAAAGACGCAGCGGGGCGCAAAAGGTGTGAAAACCCTGCTGGGTTTTAAATGCAAGCTAATAAGAACGGGAACGGCAAAGGACGGGGCCTGGGGAAAAACATCTACAAGAAACGAGTTCAGATCTCAGGGTGTTACGAGTATTCGTGATCGTTACAAGCAACCGACAGCCGACAGCCGACAGCCGACTGCCGACAATCGACGAAGCCGACAGACAGCCATGACCAATGTGTGGATCGTTGTCGAGGGAAAGAATAAAAAAAAAACAAAAATGCATTTTATTTTATAGCTGGTTCCGAAATTTCTGAACAAAAGCAGAAATATGGGATACACCATGAATGTCCATATTTACATTGGTTTTCTGAAATGATAAATACCAAGTAAAAGTGGCCCTGTAAATGAATTTATTGAGTGTCTTTAACCTACAATTTGTCATAAGTTCCTGCTCAAAATTCTTTCAAAAATATTTATATTCAAACTCGAATATTATATTTTGTATTTAAGAATTATACTTAATTAATTTATTTAGTTTTTAAATATTAAGGCAGTCGATTTACTCGACTTCAACAAAGTCACTTGTTAAGAAATATGTAATGCATTGAAGACGGTAGCTCCGATCCCAGAAGAGACAAGAAGATATAGTCCATTCTTCTGTCTGCTTACATGCAAACTAGTCGCTCATTTTTTACGCTTTGTTTTTATTGTATACAGCCCATATCTATTTCGGAACCAGTCAGATTGAACAACTGTATGGACCCATAAAAGATACAGAACTTTTTGTTTCTCAAATATATAGTGTAGCTGCCATTGGAATAACCATTTTCAACAATTTATCAAATGTTTATTCCAGTCAAGTCGAAGATAGCTTTCCCTTCTAGTTTTCGCTTTGTTTTGCAGCATCAAACTAATTTAAATAATTAATTCCATGAGAATATAATTTGTTGACTTAATTAACATTCACATCCTTTCACTTTACTTACTCATTACCATAAATATTCAATGATTTATGATAAAGGAGCTTTTGCTGTGCATTTCCAAGTGCTGTTCGAGAAGCAGTCTAGAAAGAGAGGCTACTATGGACGTGGCAGACTAAGAAGTGAAAATATTTGTAAATTCTAGCAAAAAAAGGATTACATCAATTATTTAAAATAAATATGGTTTTCATCCTATTGCCAAATAGATTAAAAAAAAAAACCCCTTTCAATTATTAAATTTTAAATTTAATATTAAATCAATCTGCAAGTCCAGCCATGTACAATAAAATATTCCAAAAGAAAATCGGAAAATTTTGACAAAGTTATGAAAATTGAAAGTCTAAAAAGAGCATTTGCTTTGAACTTGGGGAAATCTTTTTTTTGTAATTTTTGTATAATATACAATCACTTAACCATGTACAAGTTAAAATACGAACCACAAATTGGCCAACTAATATTGCCAAGAGTTTTGATGGCAAATAAACCGCAAAGGGGCTGAACAACAACAAGAATAACAACAACAACAATAACAACAACAACAACAACAAGAGGGAGAAACGTGCCGTCAACGAGCGGCTGGGGAAACAAAATCAAATCAAGCGACAAATAAATGTAATAAATACGACAACAACCAGACAGAAACAGAAACAGAAGTAGAAGCAGAAGTAGAAGCAGAAGCAGCAGCAAGGAGTAGAAAGCAGCAGAAAGGACCAGCAAGGACAGCGAGGCAGGCAACGAGTCAGCCACAAAGGCGACCTCAAAACGGCTGCCTAAAAACTCAATTACATAACAATCTGTTCACATTTTTTCACACACCATCAACTTTAAATGAGCTTCGCTGCGGGAGGTGACGGGCCACGGGCCACGGGCCATGGGCGATGGGTGCGGACAAGGACGAAAATGAAGGCGGGGCCGGTTGCAGGGAATCAGGTTCAGAGAGGGCTGCTGGGCACGTCGCCAAGCCCAAAAATGAGCAATGCCAAAACGATGGGCGGTGCGGGTGAACTGGGCAAAAGGCACTCAAAATCAAATTACGAGCCCATACTAAAACAACAACAAAGTTACACTCAGAAAAATAAGTTCTTTATTCAGATTTGTGGTGCTCATTTCATACCCTTGCAGAGGGTATTATAGTTTGGTCACAAAACAAATTAATGCCTTTACATATGTATACATTGCCATGTCTGTCTGATCACCTGTCTATATACAATTATTTTTGTTTGAGTACATAAAAACAAAACAAAGTCCCAAAATTTTGGATGTAAAGGTTCAGGCTCTATTCGCTTCAAGCTGATCCTTAACTTTTGAGCTCCCGGACATTCTAGAGATTAGCGTCTTTTCATAAAAATAAATATATTTCGTCAGTGGAATTTTCAGCTATATTTTTTTTTTTTTTTTTGAGTGTAGTTGACGCCCCAATCTGAGGGTTGAACGGTCTAGCCAGGACAACAACAACAACAATAATAATGACGGGGACACACAAATTACAATGTAATTTATTTGCCGCCAGCGTCGCGAGTGCGAATATTCGTATACAGTCAAGGATAATGCTGAGGAAGGACGAAGGAGGCAGGATGCCAGAAGTTGGCGTTAGAGAAAATCAATCGCGACAGCTAAGAAGACAACGATGAGAATGAGAATGCGAATGAAATTGAGAAAGGGAATGAGAGGAGGCAAAATGAGAATACGGACTAGTCGCTGACAATGGCGCGAAACTTTTGCTTAGTTTTGTCTTTTTTTTTTTTGCGGAGGGGTGAGGGTGTCTTTTTTTTTTTTTGGGGTCGCTGGAAAGGACCATCATCAAACTGGCCAATGAATGTCAATTGTTGTCGTCGTCGTTGTCGTCAACTGTGCCCAACCAGAAACCATCTTATGGAATTACCAGAGCTGTATATCTGCTGCAAACTGATACCCTTCAAAGAATGATATGGAGCCTGATGACTAATGCATAAATTTGGAGACATTTATACCTAATAAAAAATAATATACAAAACGAAATAGCTCGCATTTCTCTTTGAGCTTTGCGGACATCCTTGAACGTATTTTTTTATCATAGATTAGTTGCTGTTATTCCGTTTTACAGAGTATTTGCAGTTCGCCTAGCGATGATTTTTCCCAATAAATTACTAGTCATTTGTCAATCTAATTTTCTCATTCTATTTATTTTTTTTTCATTATTCTCTGTCAAATCATTGCAATTTTATGAGCCTAATGATGAATTTCCTTTTACGCCTAGCATCGTTGACCTCAAATTTAGGCCAAGTTTGGTCATGAGATATGCTCTAAGTCTTTAAGCAGCAGCAATGAAATATTATAAAATTTATAAAATTAAGAATAAAAATTTCAGAAAACAAAGTAAATTAATAAAACTATGTTCTGTTCATTATCGATAATATCGATTTTGACTATCGATAATGTTTTTAGCCGAAGCTGAAAGACAGCAAAAATTTATACAAAATGAATCGGTAGGAACTATTGAAAGGCATTAGAAAGTGAAGAGGTATATAAAAAAAGTACATCTTTGGAATGTGAGCCTTGTCTTGCAGGGTATTTCATGGTCGTTGCGTTTCGTTGAGTGTTCACTATAAAAATCAGGTTCATTATGTGCTCGTCGAGTGTCAAATGGATTTTCAAACTCGCTAACAATACTGTTGACATGCATTGGTCCAGAGATGTGCCATGCTTCTCGTACTTCTCGTACTCCCCACATTACCCAAAATTTACCTAATTTTGCCGCCCAGAATCTCTAGTTAACTAGTAACTGCTTTGTTGTTATTGTCGTTGTTGTTGTTGTTGTTGTTGCCGCATGAAGCGCAATTATTCATAATTCGTGGGCTCATAAAAATAAATGGCTGCTTAACGTAATTGCCATAATTTCGTGTGACTTGACTTTGCCTTTGCTCGATGCAGGCCCTGAAACCAGGCCACTAACAACAACAACAACAACAACAACAACAATAATGACAACAACAAAAGCAAGTAAAAGTTGCTCTAGTGGCAAAAGTGCTCGACTAGCAGTTACCCTGCACTTTATTTTCTTTAGTATCTCCCCTGCGTATTAAATGGTCTTTATGACCCTATATCGGGTTTTATATTATATATTTTTTTACTATACAAACAAGCTGAAGTTTGATAAAAAATATGGGTAATTTTTAGGAACGATCATATTAAAATTAAATTGGCTTAAAATAGGTTTGGTAATATGCTGAGATATAATTAAAATAATCAACTAGTTTAACTCAAAATCCCACGTTTATTTATTTTATTTATGACATTTATTATATCGATTTTTTTTAGATAATTTTATGATTTTTGTTTATATCTGTTTATTATTAGATGGAAATTTTAAAGAAACTTACTTAAGCATTTTCATAAATTAAAAGTAAATTTGTTCTTTACTTTTCTTTGTTCAGACAGCTAAACGATATATAAGTCTGATACAGCACCACTTACCTATAAGAACTGAGAGATTATTTTGTATAGATATAGGCTGACTGTATACATAGGGAGATGACTATATAAGCCCATCTCGTCAACCTGATTAATCATATATGTATGTATATACTTTGTGGTATTGGTTTGGGTTCCGGTTCAGTTTTGGTATTGCCAGCTAGTTTGATTCATGGTTCGGTTCAAGTTAAAAAAAATTATCGAAAACTTAGGCTCGAACTGGTTAGGTTAAAAACAGGTGTAGTCTTGCTCTGCCTGCTAAACACCTAAGTAATAATATACCCGTTTTTGTGTACTCATTTTCAATGGGTGTTCGATATAATACGGGACAGTGAGCAAGGGCAAAGGCGGGGGGAAGGGCACTGAGGGTTGTCCTGCCTGGAATTCAACCGATTTTTTACGCGCGACTGCAACGTTTGGTTGGCCCCTTGTTGCAAAGTGGGCGTGCCCCAGATTCCGGTCCGAATTAGCGACACATGTGTTTTGTTGTTGTTGTTTCTGTGCCAAAAAAAAAACACCACAAAAGTAACAACAATAATAATAATAAAAAGATGAAGCAGGAGTCAGAAAATGTTGCGCTGCATCTGTTGATCCTTTTTGTTAGAGTGTTTCAAGTGGGCGTGGCATTGACTTTTGATACGTTGCGGTTACATTATATTATGCCATATTATATGGTTTACGGCCTATGGTTATGGCTTATCTGTTCTCTCTGTCTCCTTGATGAGCAATTAACATGGTTATTAGCCTTAATCTTTAATTGAAAGCACAACTGTTGACATTCGATTCAGGAAGAGACACCAGTTCGAAATAAGTTTCACCTTCGGTTTTGGTTCAACAATTTATAGGTTTTCCAAACATTTTATTGTTATCCTGGACATTGGAAATTTGAGTTCTTTTTACATAGAGAAAAGCTTATTTCAAACAATTTCAATTTGGCCAAAAAGAAAGGAAAACTTTTAAAAATATACTTGATGATCTACGCTGCTATGAAAGGTTAGGAAACGGTTTCGCTTTAGGTTCTTTTATATTTGTTGACTACATTTTGGTTCATAGTTCGAATTAAAATGGAAAAAAATATTGGTTATTGCGGCTCATATCGGTTCATTTAAAAATTAAGTATCTGCTTTGGGTGAAAGTAAGAGTGAAGTGCATATTCCAAAAGCTTCTCTTTTGAATTCAACGTTTTGCAACGAACCACAAAATAGCTGAACTTTAACCTAAACACAAACCAAATTATATTAAACCTTATAAATTGTAAAAAAAACCTAGGGTTCTTTACTTGAAAAATAACAAAAGTTGAATAGGTTTTTTTAAAACCAGAAAAAAATTCTTGATTTATTTATTTTTTTAATTTTTAAGATCAATGTTTAAAAAATAAATTACTCTTATATATACCTGTATATTTCCTATATTCCTATGTTTACTCATATCCCTCTGCTTTTTCTATCATTGTCCTGGCGTCCCTTTGAGACACTTGATTCGACAATCAAACAGCCATTTCTCTAAAAATTTTCAGAGGGCCCCTTGTAAGCATCGAAGCAATTGTTCTCAAATGTCCCAGTTTGCAAACAAAAAATTCCCAGTATTTGATGGTTGAAATTTCCCCGTGTTATTTGAACGCTCTCAGTGCGCTATGTAACGATATATTATATCGCAAGTTAACACAAATCTTGTAAGGATTTTGGGTTCCGAAATTATTCTTTACTCTGAAAACGAAGTAGATTCTGTAAAATCGTTTAGGCTGATCAACTCGATTTCAACATATTTATGAAAGGCATTAATGATAAAAATAAAAAAAAAATTGTGAAATGTATGGGAATTTAAGTAGTTTCAAAGTAAAATGTGATTTCAGTTTTACTGAAGATTTATCAACTAATTAAAATTTAATGTAATATTGATCTTTTTTAGAAAATACTATATTCTATTCTATACCTTTGTGTAAAGAAATTACTTAAAGAAATTAGTGGGGAAATAACAACAAGAAGAATAATGTACTGGCGTTAATTGTAAAATTATATATCTATTTTTTTTCTTGGCATAATAAGGGAAAGCTCTTTATTTGTGGTTATGTTTTACATTTTTTCAAAATTTAGTAGCCACAAGCACATTAGAACAGATTCGGTTCGGGGATTCCAGATTCCACCGGGTGGAGGTGCTTCTAGGCTCAGGATCAGAAAGTTATTATCTTTGTTTTTTGAATACTCTTGCACAGAGTATTCTAATTTTGTCACCCAACATACGAGTAGTGTCCTATACAAGCCAGAGTCTCAGCTTAAGAGCTAGATGAATAAAATTGGGCAATTATCCACAATACATGGAGGGAGAGGTTAGTTATTTTCTACGTTCTGTTAATGGCACGGTTTAAACCACTCCAAATACTCGAAAGGACCCGTTCAAAGGGCTTCAGATTCGATCCGGCTTGCACTCTGTAAATATTTGCCTTTTTACTTTAAGAATGGAAACAGGATAACTATTTGATGGATTTTAAGGTTATAATTTTGTCTTTCGAATATTATGAACAATTTAGCTTTGAGTTTATTATTATATTTAGCTATGATACATTCTTATTCCCCTTGGCCTGTATAGTTGCTTGTTTTTCATATTATTTCCGTTTTTGTGGCATACAGGAAAGTCTCCCCGGGAGAATTCGTATGTACCTGTTTCCGGCTAGTCAGGAAAAACTTTTTCAGCTACCTGCTCCAAAAAACTTTTCGCTTTACCAAAAACTTTTCTTCTCTCTTTGGCTTTTTTTCGCTTATGTTTTCCTTCTTTTTTTTTTGGCTTGACTTGAACTTGTCGGTAGGCGGGGGGATGCTGGTGGACAAAAATAATTAAAATTCATTCATTTGATTTGCAGAAGGCGTGGAGCGTGCGAAGGAGGGGGTTGTGGTAGGGTTCTTGACAAGGTAGAAAAGTTGCCATTTTTGTACAGAAAAAATCAGGGGAGGGGGGATGGGGGGTGAAGGAAAACTTTTTGCAACAAAAACTGTGCCAGAATTAATTAAGTTTTCGTACGCATGAAAATTTTATGAACAACTGGCAAAAAGGCAAGAAAGGGGGGTGGGGGGGGGAGGATAGTGGGGTAGGAGAGGGGTGTCTGTAGAGTAGAGGGGTGGGAGGTATTGTTGGCCAGTGGCGTTGTATGTCATTAATAAAATTAACACCAACCGACAACAGCAGCAGCAGAGCAATTAAGTAACCTGCCAACAAAACAGTTGACATTGCAACAAAGGGGCGTTGGTATGGGGGGTGTTGGTTTAGGGGTGTGGCAAGTGGCGACTGCGTCGATTTTTTGGGGGTGGCTATTGAGAAAGAAAAATACAAAAATATATGCTTTATAGACGCCCCCGCAACAATGACATTGATTGCTACAGCTTTTAGCCAGCTCAGCTTTTGGATGCTGATGCAGAACGCAAATGGGTTAAGTGAAGCGTCGCTGCTGCAGCCGACGTCACTGCTAACAGCGGCGCTAATAAAATGAATGATTCATGCGCAGGCCGCACACACATACAGGAGACTTGAAGGAGACAAACGGAGGCAGAGGCGCAACCGAAAGCAGAGGCGCAGGACCAGGCGTTTATGTTAACAAATTAAGAGCAAATTGGTCGCCGTTATGTCTGCCGCTGCCTCTGCTGCTGCTGCTGCGCCGTGCAGCATCTCGCTCTCACTCAGCACTTAAGTCGTAATGCATTGCTGCAAGTCTCCAGAGTCTGCAGTGTAAAGATTTTAATTGAAATTTAAAAATAAAGTAGGGAAAATATTGGGAGAAAATACTAGCAAAACAGACGAGTTTTCGGTTCGTTTCTTGGTGGGTGGGTTGGCGTTGGTAAAATCGTTTGCTAATTAATTGTTAACGAATTTTCATTTTCTATTTGGGTGCTGCGAAATTGCCATTTATGGTTATTGGGGCGCAGCGCAGCGCAACGCAGCACTACGCAATACAACACAACTGCGCTGCGTCGACGCTGGCAGCGGCAGAGGGAGCATAATAATTTGATGTGGCGTAAATTGAAAAATGCTGCATAACTCCGCCCTTGGAAAACTTGCACACACAAAGAAAATTGAAAAGTCTTCAAGTCATTTTGGCGATGGCGCCTCTGCAGCGCAAAGCAGCAGTCACAGCAGTAGCTGTACAACAAAACAACAAAGCGAAAATTCCCAGTATTCATAAAGCTTTAGACAGCCAATGAAAGTGGCCAAACGACTGCTGTTTGTCTCGCTTGCACTTGCTATAAGCAGCGAGCGAGAGACTCCATATTGAAAATGGCCATGCATACACACACACACACACTTACTCACATACACAGGCACAGAGCGAAGGCAGCATTTCTTTTAAATGAATTACCCTGGGACAACGACAACGACAACGACAACGACGACGACGTCGACGGCTGCAGCGACGACGACGGCAGCAGCAAGTTGATCAAAATTGAAACAGGCGACGCTGCGCATATAAAAATTAAGTGGTTGTTGCTTTTTGATGAATTTCCAGCTCGCTCACACACACACACACGCACAAACGCATACAAATAAATGCGACCGCAACAACATGGCAACAATCTCTGCTCGCGTTTGGCGTCGCTGCCTCTGCTTGCGTTTGGTTGGTGTTAGTGCGGTGGTTGCGCGCCTCTGTCTCTGCCTCGCTCTATAAACTGTACGCGCTCTCTCTTTCTCTTGCTCTCTGCTGACGCTGCCGTTGACGTTGACGTTGCGCTGCCTTCCTTGTTTGAAGTTTTTCGGTTTCCTCGCTTGGCGCGTCGTCAGCGGCGCTCAGTTCAAATTGAATTTTCATTGCGATCGCTTGCGTCGTCTGCTGGCTGTTTGTTACTGCTGCTGCTGCCCCGCTGCACTCCCTCTGTCTCTCTCTCTCACACTCTCGCAACGAACTGAAACTGAATTAATACAAAATATATATGAGAGACGCGCTCAGTGTGCTTTTTGCAGTGTATTTTGTTTTTGCATTTTGCACGCCGGCCGACGGCAAGTGCAAACTTTAGTTTTTTTTTTGAGCACGCAAAAGTCCCAACGTAACGGTAAACGGCCGCCTCGTGTGTGTGTGTGTGTGTGTGTGTATGTGCGTGAGTGTGCGTGTGTGCGTCGTGTGTGTATATACTTATATACATTTATATACGATTGACAACTTTAAGGCGTTTAATGGCCTGAGCAACTGGAGCAGAGTGGGCCATAATGGTACTTGAGCAACAAAAACAACAACAAGAAACAACACAAACAACAACAACAACACAAACAATAACTGTAACTGTAACGGAGAGCAAAAAGCTTAGCATCAACAACAACAACAACAGCAACAACAGCAACAACAATAACAACTTCAGCTTTAAGCAGGAGCCAAACAAAAGCTGCGAACTATCGGAAATAAAACGTCAGCGCACAAGTCACAGCTCGAGTCACAGCTCCAGTCACAGCTCGAGTCACGGCTCGAGTCACAGCTCAAGTCACAGCTCGAGTCACAGTTCAAGTCACAGTCAACAATTGCATAGCCATTTGCCCGCCACGCCGCCGCAACTGCAGCAACGTTTGTGCGGCGCCACCGCCTCTGTCGCAGCCGCAGCTAGCGGTAGTAGCAGCAGCGCCGTTGCCGTCGCTATGCCGTCGGAGGGACTGCATCCGACGGCTGCACTGCAGCTGTACGCTGCCGCCGCACAGCTGGCGCCGGGCGGTGTACGTGTACCGCCCTGGGGACCATTTCTACAATTCGGCGTCCCAGGCGTCTTTGGGCCAAATGGTCCATTTTTGGGCCGACCACGTTTCGAGGCCACAGCGGGCGGACATCCCACCTCAGCCGCTGCAGCAGCGGCAGCCACCCAAATGGCAGCGGTTAATGCTAGCAATGCCTTTGCCAATCTCACCGGACTCAGCGCTGCAGCGTTACGTAACGTCAGCGCTGCCCAAACGACGGCTGTTGCTGCTGTCGCCAATACTGTGGCAACAATACAGCATCGCCTAATGATTAGTAATCGGCAGAGTTTGCCGCCAGCAGGACCACCAAGTGAAGGATCTAATGAGGATGGCGGTAAGTCAAGGGATACCCAAAGAATCATGATTTTCAGCCTGGGTACATTAGCTTAGATTCATCAAAGAAAGCAAGATAAACATTTAGTGTGAGTTTCCATACCCATTGCCCGAAACAACAATCAATCCCGGATAGATGAAACTAGGGTATCGATCTTTGATCATTTCACAGAATCCAGGATTAGCACTGCCAATTGACGACACAGCAAATAGAGAACTAATTCGAAAAGGGATAAATCCTTAAAATGACTGAGCAAGCTTTGAGCTAGATAAATGAGGTGTTATTCCAATTATAAACTTAATAAGCTTCTACTCCTTCAGTAAAGGACGACAGTCAATTCCTGAGCCAAAGAAAATGGTATTTAGATATAAAAACAAGTAAAAAAATAAAAATAAAACTGGGTATTAATACAATTTTGGAAAATATGCGATTAGTTGGATCGACTCAGATATGTGAAATAGGGTCCAAAAGATATCAATTTATGAAACTCAAACTCCATCCATTTATAGTGATTCTCCTGCTGGAATAAAAAAAAATCTGTTGGGAAGCGCGAGACAAGGATATATATATATATATATATATATGTATATATAAGTCCTGACGGTCTGAGCTTTTTTAGCACCAACAATACCAAGTTTCATAGTGATAAAAAAAAAAAAATATGATCACTACTTTTAGTTATAGAATACTATGTCCATATTCTAAGGCTTGCCTTGCAAATCTCGAATTCCTGTTATTTGAGTATATTCAAAAATATAATTCATATTTTACTAAAATCAATTTACTTAAGCTTGCGAGTTTCTATGGGTTATTATTCGTTTTCGATTCGAGTTATCATCAATTGTGTAGGACACACGCGCTGAATTGTGAGGTTAGCTTTATAGAAAGACGGGGGGTTCCAATCTCTTCTTCCTTATTTACTATCTAATTATATATACACACACACACATATATATATATATAATATATATATATACATACTATGTGTCAATCATTCAATTAACCGTGTGCTAAATGTTTTTGGATTGTCAGTTTTGCCAGTCGGTTGACTTTTGCTACCTACAAAAGTAATTTATTGATTTAGCTAATCAGCGATCGTTTATTATGTAAAATGAGATTGATTTTTGCATACAAAGTTGCCGGGCCATTCCGGGAACTATCGACGTAATGCTCTGAAAATGATGCCGTTGCCTGCTGTGAAGCTTAAAATAAATGCGACGAAGGTCGCAACAGCAGCAGCAACTAAATCTGAATCTGAATCTAAAGCTGATTTTGAATGAATATTAAAATCGACATCTCAAGCTGAATGAATGCTGAACAATAACAGAAGTCGGCTATAAATTCCTGATCGCTATTAGCCACATTTAATAATGGTTTATTGAAAGAATCGAACAAATTCATATTGTTATACATATTTTATTAAGCATAGTAGCTAGTAATTAATTAATAAATTAATGACAAGAATTTAGTTACAATTTAAATGCATTAATCTTTTTAAAGATTATATAGATTATCATTGTTTGCATGTATAGATAGGTATAAATTAATTCTGTTCACACAGTTTTCAAATAAACCGGTTCGCATCAGAAATTCTCATATTTCTTCTTCTTGCATCAGATTCTTGGCCAAACCAAAATTAGACGGAACTAAACTATTCTATTCTAACAGATTACAGGCATTAAATCTGTGAGACAGATAATTATGAATTAGATGAAGGTTCAGGTTTTCCAAATTTGGTTTATATTATTTTAATTTTAATTTAATTTGTAGAACAAAAAGAGATAAAAGACCCTTTAATTTTGAGTAAAAAAAGAACGAAACTATATTTATACCCTTTCGACCTCAAAAAGTGTATACATTCTATATATATTGATCAGGACAACTATAAGTTGCTATAGAAAAAAACAATTGGTTCAAATGATGTTAGATGGAAAACTTTTGATTTTCCCATCAAAAATACAAAATAGATGTAAGAAGGTATATGTAAGCGTACCAATAATGATGAAAATGATGAAAGTCGAGTAACAATTTTATATAGCTGCCATAAGAGCAATCGGACGCAATAAACAAGGGTATTCAACTTTCGGTCAGCCGAAACCTTTACTTGATTAGTTTTAATCTCAAAAACAGTTCAAGGGGATGATAATTCTGTGATCTTTTCAATACACTTCCGATTTGTTATTACAAAATTATTTGCTATATTTACGATTAATATAAATTTCATTTACTTTTATAATTATCTAGAATTATTAAGGTTAAATTTAGTTATCACTCATGTTACTAAAGACCTCGATCAGTAGCTGAGATTTGTGTATATTTTTCAAACTTTTTTTACATTCTGCCCATGGGGGAAAATTGATGAGCTCTGCCCAGACAATTGTTGGTCTGCTCAGCGGGACCAATAAGTAAACCTGGCCAAGTGAAACCAGAAAAAAAAGACGAAAAGTCCAGAGTGGCTAAAAGAAAAGAAGAAGAAAGAAGTGAATGAGCGCGGCTCCTTGGCCAATTAGCATTAACAAATGATGGCTAGTTGGTGTAATTATGGCCATAATGCATATATCCAGTACGTTGATATGCTAGCCGGAAGGGGGGCGTTAATGCTTTGGGGCGTGGACAAAGGCGCACTTCAAATATTGTTGTTGAGGTACATTAGCGGAGCGGGGCTTTTTAATTAATTGGCTTGCGAGAAATGAAGAGAGAGAGAGAAAAGAGACAGCGCCCACTTCCTGTGTTGCCAAAGAGAGAGAAAAAAAATGTAATTATTAATTTGATTTGATTCAATTTGATTAACCAACGCGATGGCAGATAGGCCAAAGTTTCCAAGTTTCCAAGTTCCAAGTCAAAAAAAAAATTGCAAGTCTCAACGTAGGCGTACGGCTGTAGGCGTGGCGTAGCTGGCTGCCACTGCTGGGTGCTGAGTGGGTGGCTAAGGCGAAGGCGAAGGGGGATTGAGCCTCGGCGCTGGCTTCTTCGGGTACAGTTCGGCTTTGCTTGTGTCGTTGCCAATGCTCATTAATCATTTCGCGTCGCGTCACTGCCGAGCCAAAAGCTCTTGCAACAGGGAGAGGGGGGCCGGCATAGAGAAGGTGGGGGAAGTAACGGAGGCATCACCATCAGTCACATGGCCATGCTCCGTTTTCTTTTTGGGCTGCTTTTTTGCTCATTTCACGCCGGAAATGAAGAAACTGTCATAAAACGATCGAAATCATTTATCATGCGATTTTTCTTCTTTGCGTTTCTCTCTTTCTCTCTCCCTCGATTTCTTTTGTCCGTCTCTCGCCATTTTGTTTCAGCATTCTTTTTTGTTTTTATTCGTAATGAATTTGAAATGAACTAAAGGAGTTGAAATAACAGCAGAAGTCGGAAGTCTTCCCACTTTTCCACCTTCCGTCCTATATATAGACGGATCCATCTGACAACTGACATGATATGATGAATCGCTGCTGCTGCTGCTGCTGTTGGTAAATAGATTTGATTTCAATTCTTTAAACATTTCCGTTTCGTAATGAGCTTTTTAAGTCATGCGAAGGGTCGCAAAGATATTATTATTATTATTATATAATAAAGTTGCTGTAAAAGTTTCGACGAATCAATCAGAGAGATACAATTTAAAAAGGATTAACTTGCAGAGGGT
Organism: Drosophila repletoides; assembly: GCA_018150835.1. Classification (NCBI taxonomy): domain Eukaryota; kingdom Metazoa; phylum Arthropoda; class Insecta; order Diptera; family Drosophilidae; genus Drosophila; species Drosophila repletoides. The sequence goes on along the minus strand of JAECWQ010000225.1, from coordinate 9,408,738 downwards.
AAATACCAGAACCAGGGAAAAAATCAATGAACTAATGCCAAATCTTCACGGCTTCGGAGAGAAAGAAAGACTGCTCGTTGTAATGAGCAAAAAAAGCACAAATGTCTTCTAATAGAAAGTCAGAAAAGCTTTTTTTTATTGTTTACTACATTTTAGATACGTTCTAAAAAACGTCTATAGAAACATTTGTATCTCAGACTCCAAACTCAATAGTTTTAATACAAGGTTTCCGCTCTTAAACATTTTCATTTATTTTTCTTTATTTCAATGAAAAAAGTAGGATCAAATATATCCAAACTTAAAATAAAAGTGTTTTTCATTTCGAAGTACGCAAAAGAAAGTTTTCATCTTTTAGCCGACCTGGAAATATTTGTTCAGTTCAGTTTTACCTTCCACATAGTAGTATTGCCAGCTGATACGGTTCAAATTATAGAAATATAGAAATTATACATATTTATTTGAAAATGGTTCCTAAAATGTGCCTTGAACCTTTATCTAAAATAAGAAAAAGTTATATTTCAATGATAATATCAGGATTGCTTCGAAACATATAAAATAATACACCTTATATGATATAATAAAATCCAACTTGGAAATTTTATTAAGATATCTAGAAACCAAAAATTTAAAACTTCTTAAAAAGGACCGCTCCGCCTTTTATTTTCTATTCCAATGGAACTGTTTAATTGCTGATTAGCTAAATTTTCAAAAACAATTACAACTGAATTTGATCATATGCGACTGAGTGTGTTATTCAATTAGCGTGTTTTGATTAGCATGAATTAAGTTGCGTTCGGCACATTTCGCAATTGCCAGCAATTAAATTTCAGCTAGTATAGTGAACCCCCGCCCCCCTTATTAAAAACAAACCACTCCACCCCGAGCCACCCTGGAAAGTCGAATAGCTTGCCTTGGACAGGTCAAAGAATTCTGTTTTTTTTTTCTGTCGACTTAATTTTTATGACTTAAGTGGCTTGCTAGGGTATAGCAGAGGCTTAGAGGGTTGGAGGGTTGGAGGGTTGCTTAGCTTGGAGTGAGGTCTATAACTGTTATATTGCTTGGATGACGCGCGCTCTAAGCGAAACATAACATGCCACGGAATGTGATTGTGGCATGCAACACAACTTGTTTTCTCTGATTTTTCGCCTTAAATATGCCTTATTTTTTTCGTCTTTTTTCCGACTTTTCAATTGTAGTTTGAGGTTAGTTCCGGCGTCGTTTGCAGCGTTGCCAAATTGCAGAGCGACAGACTGTTGGGGGGAGGAGGGTTGGGGAAAATTGGTGCAAAGTGCCACCTATCGCTGCACATTGCTCGTTGCACATGGCACTTGGCGCACGGTGGGCGCAATAATCATAATAAATTTCAATTATCGTTTGCATTTTCTACTGCAGCACAAATCACAAATCTACCTCCGCCCCTGCTCCTTTCGCCCTCCCAACCTCTCCACAGAAAGAGAAATATGAATTATGTGTGTCTGCACTCAAACGTACACTCAGCAAAAAAAAGAAATCATTATAAACCAAAGTTTGATCAAGATTTAATTTATATCAATTTATTTACATATTTCTTTGAAACAATCTTTCTAGTAATATATAAAGTTCAATTACACTTGAATTTAATAAAATTCAATTAATTTTATAATTATTCTTTAATTATAATTATATATTATAATTAATTATAATTTTTAATTATTATAATCAAATAAATTCCAGAATTGTGTTTAAAAGCACACGAAATATTTTAAATAATTCTCTCTTAAAACTTTGTTGAATGTTTGTACTTCTCTTGGTATTTTCTCTGAGTGTACTCACACTCACAGCAACTGTTATTATTAAGTCATTTGAATGCACTTTGAGTGCATGCAAGACCGCCCCAGAAAACGCACTCACTTACACTCACACTCACACTCACACTCACATTTACATTCACACTCATACTAACACCAACACTCACATTGAAATGTGGCAACGCTGTGCGCTGCCCTTTGGCTGGTCGAACGTTTTGTTTGCCGTTTGTCGCTTTGCTTTTAATATCTCTATTATTGTTGTGTAGTTGGCGTTGTTATTGAGTTATTAACACACACACACACACTCTCTCATACAGAAACTCACACACACACACTCACTCGCATACTCATTCACACAGTCACTCAGACCAACCTTCTCACTGACCGTTGAGGCGATGTCGTTTAAAACAAACGAGTTTTCTGTCGCTTTGCAGCAGTTACAGCGCCTTGCGCATAATTAGATACACTTAACTACAAAATGCACAAGCCATTCATTATGGGCGTGCTTCGGTAAGGGTATAAAAGGCGATCCGAATACATCAATTGTGTATTAGGTTGAATAGCACAGTAAAGGATATGTTTACAAAGTGAATGAAAAGTAAGTATTCATTTTGTTTGTGTGTGTATGTCCATGAATAATACACACACACAGACTTAGAAAAAGTCAGGTTAAAGTGAATATAATGAGTGCATTTATGGAACGGTACTTTACTAAACATGTGCATAAATCCGCTTCATTATGAATGGAATGAATGAATATGAATATATATTTAATGAGTGTATTTATTTGTGTTTAGTGAAAGCCAACAAGCGACAACTATTCATAAATAATGAATGATTTGAGGCTAGATTCATTTATTCCTTTGAATAAAATAGATCTTCTTTTTTTTTTTTTTGTTGAGGTGAAAAGCACGGAACATGAACCACGCCAGTTTAAAAAAAAAAAGGTTTAAACTTCCATCAAACCAGTTTAACCGTTTTTTAAAAGTTCTTTGATATGTAAACCGGTTCGACATCGCACGCATCTGAATCGGTTAGGTTCGGGGTTTTTGGATTTCTTGAACACCCACAAAACAACCCATCCTGAATGAATCGGACCTCTTTTTGATTACAAATTATTTATTTGGTTTAGAATGAATATGTTTAAATAAATGTGAATGTATCCATGAAAATATATACGAGAAATTTGAATTTGTATCTGTGGAACTGGCCAGCGCTGTAGTTGGATGGTCAGTCAAAAAATCGACTCTAAGAGCAACACCTTTGGCTTCGTCGGTTCTTTTCGCGATTCTCTTGGACCGATATCAGGTAATTTGATAAATTGCGAAGCTTTTGCATGTGTTTCGGACATTCTGTGTGTGTCACGCCCCCATATATATATGTATATATCGATATATATATCGATATATATATATATATATATATATGTACATACATTTATATAGAAAACTATGCTGACTGGAGTTGCCGGAACGACCGAGCCGGCCAAATAGAAACGTAATTAAATTGTTTTGTTTTTATTGCGAGCCGACGGCAAGGGAACTGCATTCAGGATATGGACATGGATATGGATATGGGATTGGGATTGGGCTTGGGTTTAGGGTATTCAGCAAAAGGAATGAAAGGGACGAGGGTTCCGGGGTTGCTGGCGGCTCGTTTGGTCCACTGGCCTCGCTGGGCGTTGTAATTGAAATATATGATTATGAATATTTATGCATTTTATGTATTTCGTATTCTGTCTTTTGTACTATGTGTGTGTGTTTTTTGAGTTAATTTAAATAATTTTCCAACACTTAATTATGGAGCTCTTTAGAGATAACAAAGCGTATTTGGGTTCCTTTTTTTTTTTTTTGCTTGGGTTCCCTAGTGTTTTAGTTGGGGTTAGTTTTTTGTTGATGTGTTCAAACCGCAATTAGTTTTAATAAGCCAAAAAATATTTTGTATCTCATTGAAAAGGTTTTCCTGGGGACGGCGATGATGACAGCAGCGCTGCAAAGCGTCGACGCTCAAGGACCAATTTCAACTCTTGGCAACTGGAAGAACTGGAGAGAGCCTTCTCCGCCAGTCATTATCCGGATATATTTATGCGTGAGGCATTGGCCATGCGTCTGGATCTCAAGGAATCGCGTGTTGCGGTGAGTTCAGTTCCAATCGTTATTGGCTTTCCCCCCTCTCAAGCGAACGATCCTTTCGGATCCCTCTATTGTTGCATCTTTGCTGAGATTATACGCTTTGTTCCAGATAGGTATGGTTCCAGAATCGACGTGCCAAGGTGCGTAAGCGCGAACACACCAAAAAGGGACCTGGCCGACCGGCTCATAATGCCCAGCCGCAGACCTGCAGCGGTGAACCGATTCCTCCCAACGAGCTAAAAGCCAAGGAGCGGTAAGTGTTTTTCACTTAAAGGAAACTAGCATAATTAAAAATTGATTTTCAAACAAGTTGGCAGCATTTATTTGACTGAACGATTTAATTCTTCTTTCTTGAAAAAACAATAAGTTGATTGCTCCTCCGAGTCGATATAAAACTTTTTATTCACACGTTGGCAGCACTGAGATAGCCGATTATTAGTTTAATGTAGCAAGTGGGCAGTACTATTTTGCACAGAAAATATATTAGAATTTTGTTCTATCTTTGTTTTTGTTTTTGGATACTTACAGTGCGCGACGGCGTAAGAAACTGGCTAAGGCAATCGATAGGCAAGCGCGGAAGCTGCAGGCCAAAGGGATTACAGTGGATTTGGAGGCGCTGAAGGCGGAATACATATCACAGCATAAAGCAAATGGAACATTCTCCGATTCTGATCTGGAGGATGATGGCATACAGATCGATGTGGTCGGTGGTACGGATAGCGATGATGAGCTGGATAGCGATGCAGTTAGTCCCGCGCGGATGGGCGGTGGTCTCCATGGAATACCCCATTGCGTTGGGCTCGATGCCGACGGTGATAGTTCACGTGGTGGCAGTTATATTGGTGGTGGTGGCAGCTTGGGTAGTCCCAGCTCTGTAGCGCCACCCTCCTCTCTGCATAACAGCAATGGTGGAGCTGGTGCTGGCGGTTCAGGTGGTGGAGCGGCTAGCTATATGCACTCCGAACCATCTGATGGGGGCGAGCCAGATGAGCGTGAATCAGCATCACCCAAAACGTTGCTCTTTCCGGCCAAGGCATTCCATCAACTCAACCTGCAGAACACACAGCACCACAATGCGGTGGCAGCAACAGCTACCGCGGCAGCGGTCGCAGCTGCCGCCAATCTTGTCCATCAAACCTCGCCCATCAGCATGCGACGCAATAATCCGTTCAGCATTGAATCTCTGCTCTTTAACAACACGTGAGGCACTCAAGGAGAAGAAGGAGCAATTATCCAGTTAGATGCCGACTTGGAGCTAAACTTGGACTTGGAGTTGGCCTGGTGGTGCTGGGTTTACAATCCCAAATCCTTGTGGGATCTATGGAAACTGTTGGCTGGTGTCTTTTAATAATAATTTCCTAATGTCAATTGATTTATTTGAGTTCCTAAATGTTTTGCTCATTTGTTTTAGCGTGTTTTTATTTTTTCATATTTTTCTCGGGTTCTACTACTATTTGTAATTATCTTATAGATCTGTATGTACTATACCTAATATAATATTTCAACTCTAAGGATTTATTTTTTTTTTTTGTTTCTTTCACCCCAGTTCTAGCTCCGAGCTTAATTATAGGCAAGTGAATTTATTTATATCAGTTTTTTTTTTTTTTTTTTTTTGTATTGTTCCAAGAGAGACTAAACTTAGCTTCGTAGTTGGCCTTTTTTTTTATTATTTTTAAGCTATAATTATGAAAGAAAAAAATGTCTTTTTTCGACGTTTGGCTGCAGCGCAAAGCAATGCTTATAAGAAATGGTAACCCTTACGATAAATATAATAATATTTGATAATAGCTATAAAGTAAGTATTTTTTTTTCTGGCTGTATGCTTGACTGTGTGTATCTGTGAGTGTGTGTGTATGAGAGAGACTGTGCGCGAGTATCTGTAAAAAATGTAATTTAATCTAGCAAAAAAAAAAAAAAAAAACAAAAACAAAAACAAAAAATGAAATAGAAAACCAGAATTTAAATAAGCAATTTTTTTTCGTCTTGATTAATCGACTATGCTGTAAAAATCAAGAAAAAGAAGAAAAACATATAAAATAAATATATATACAAAATAAAAAAAAAAACAAAAACAAATATGAGACACGCGAAAATATTACAAATAGAATGCAAAGTACATACAATATTGTATTAAAAAAAAAAAAAAAAACAAAACAAAAGCAAGATATTGTCCAACAAAAATAAAATGAAATTGTATAAATCATAAAAAAAACACAAATGTTTTTTGTTTATTATTATTATTCTTTTTTTTTGGCAAATAAAATTGGCAAACAGTTCAATAAACAACAATTTAAATGGCATGAAAAATACGCATAAAAAATAAAAAGTGTTTTTTGAATTTCCGTTAAGAGGCCCACAAAAACTGGAACTGATTTCTTTAGCATAATATCCTGTTAATCCTGTGAATCGTCAACAGTCCCATAAAAATATGGATAAATAAATCAATTGCCAGCTGTAAAAATCGAAATGATTGCACTCAAAAGCAGTCAATTCTTGCTACGACTGAATATACCCCTTCATTTCTGGTAAAGGGCATGCCTCTTAAAGCAATTAGGTTGGGTATAAATACTTTTATTTTTTCCAGAGCTTTATACATAGTAATGGTAAGTATTTTCGAGTCGAGAGTATTTACTTTATTTATTTATTTAGACCTACTCATTTTATAGTGGATAAATCTTGTCAAGAGTGTTAAAGCGTACTTCATTATAGGACTTTCTTTTCTTATAAATAACATTTATATATCTTAATTGGCTTTAAAAATATCGCATCTATAATTCACATCCGCGCACTTAGCCATAATACTTAGAATATAAAATAAGTATATTGTATAATTAAACTTATAATAGAAAAGAAATCCAAATTTGTTCAACTTTTTCATATATTTTTATATATTAAAAAAAAGTTACCATCCACCACCGAATGTCTGTATTTTTCCATTTAACATTACGAAATTCTTTCAAATTAAACGGAACTATTGAATTTACTTATTTAAGTTCAGGAGAGTTTCTCTGTACAAATGTGTCCATGCGGCTCTTAATTTTTCATATATAAAAATTGATTCGAATTTGAAGATTTTTGATTTTTTTGAACCCAAATCTCGTACCTATACCTGAATCGGACCAGGATTTCGGTATAAAAAGAGCTCTTTCAAAAAACTTAACAAAATGTAAAAAACACAAACATTAATTTTTATACCCTTGCCTATAAAGTATATATATTATTGATCAGGACGACGAGACAAGTTGATATAGTTTTTGAACTAGGTGAATGAAATTTTGTATGATTCCTTCTTTTTACTGCAAGCCCATATGTCGGAACCGGCCGGATCGGACTACTATATTATATAACTCCCATTGGAACAATTTGTTCAAAAGTTGTTGTATGAAAAACTTTTTTGTTTCTCAAGGTATCTTGACTTAATTTATAAGTTAATTTTGAAACCAATTTAACTTCCTTGAATTATAATGAACATATTCTTGGTATACATTTTTTTTTCTAAATTTAAAAAGATTTTAAAATCTTGAAAAAAAGGACAAAAATTTAAAACTTAAAAAAAAGAGCGGACAGGACTTTACAGAGACAGAGAGAGAAAGAGAGTAAGCTTAAGCTAATTGAGCGCGTGCTGATCAACAGGCTGATCCTCCTCTGCGATTTTGAGTGTCAATTGAATTTGAATTCAGTTTTTTGGATCAAACTTGCGCTACGTCACAATTAACCGTTTAAATTTTAAGCTCGGTTAGTTTAACTAATTGTTGTTGTTGCTGTGTTTATTACTGCCTCAGCTGCTGTGGCTGCTGTGGCTGCTGCTGCTGTTGCTGCTGTTGCTGCCTCTGTCTCTGCTGCGGCACAGCGTGACGCCGACGTTGACGGCAACCGCGGCCGCTTTCATGGGAATTTGTGGAGTTCATTTCATGGCAATTTTATTGCTTATTAATTTTTCAGTGTTCGCGCTTTACTGTTGCTCTTGTTGTTGTTGTTGCTGGTGTTGTTGCTGGTGTTGTTGCTGGTGTTGTTGCTGGTATTGTTGTTGCTGCTGCTGCATGCTGTTAATGATTCCGCGTGTTGCTGCCCCTCTTTTGTGGTTGTCGATGCTGCCCTGTTGATATGATTATTACGTTTATGTATTTTAATAATTGTGCATGATTTGAAAGATTTTCTGTGGTTCTTCTCTTGACCAACTCAAATTCAGCTTTCTGCTTTCAGCTATCCCGATCTAAAGTTTCAGCTTTCCCCTACATCTTCTTCATCCGCTTCTCTTCTTTTTTCTTCTCTTCTTCTTCGATTCGTGGTCGTGTGCCCCCGTCGAGCGTCCATAACTTTTGTGGCTCAATTACTTTTCGATGCAAATCAAATTGGTCGCTTTTAACTATTCTTCACACGTTTTTCATTAAATATTTCTTCTTGTTTTTTTTTTTTCTTCTTTTTTTTCAACTGCCTCCTTAAAAAAAACCCTCTGCTTTGGCTCATAATTTTACGGATTCACCTTTTCAGTCAGTCTCAATCTTCACATCGCTGTATTTGTATCTGAGTATCTGAGTATTGTAAATGACTTTTTATTGAGCTGAAAAGATACTTTTGTTTGCCTTATTGTTCATGAATTTTGTTTATTGGCTCCGATCTGGCCAACTCGACTCTCTGGATGAGCTACCTACCTACATCTATTATTATCGTACTAGAAATCAAGACTGCAATCCTTTCTTTTTAATCGAAGGTGACCCGATTAAAGCGGAACCCAAACCTAAAGCAAACCTATATATCCAGTTAAAAAAAAATAATGTTAATAGATTATATATGTTTTTGACTAGACTGTTTAAGATAGGGACTACCTTTATCGTGACTTCATTTTAGATCAGATTTCCCCAGGATATGCAATTTTTTTCGTTTGAGTAAATAAAAGTAATGAAAAATGGTGAAATTATAAAAAAATTATAGAGAATATTTGTAAGAACCAAGGTTCTAATATAAACCACTAACCTCAAACATCAAACTATATATTTTTGAACCGAAACCCGAAGCGAAATTTCAATCAAATGGAATACTTTTTGTTGGTTTGCTACCTTTCTTCAAATATCAATTTGTTTACTTCTTAGACGAAAGCAGTCTTACCATGATTTTTGATTTAAATATTATTTAATTAACAACCTAAATAAAATCATTATTCAATAAGAAATCGAATAGAATATAAATATACGGGTGTTATTCCAGAATCGAAGGAAACTCTTTACTTAGTTCCTGAAACTTTGTTTATACCTGTATTCCAGTATGATATTCTCTGCTAAGAACTAATAAATAGTTCTATCTGAATATGTCTCAAATACTCTATAAATTGTGATATGCCCCAATCCAGAGGCTGTGCACCCTACGTTATAGCGCTTAATCGAAATCAATAAAGTTATTAAAGCGACGCTTTTAAGTTTTCTGTAACAGATTCTTAAGCCAACAACTGAATAACAACGAAACAACAATGCGGATTAACGCTTCATCATAAACAGAGCCAACAACCGGGGCAACAACAACAACAACAACAACAACAACAACAACAACAATGGGAACAACAACAACGATAACAACTGATTGTCATAATTATGAGCATTTTGGTGTTTGCCGCTCTCTTGACCAACAAAGTTTGAGTTTTTTTGGTGTTGTTCGGTTCAAGTTTGTATACCCTGTAGTCATTGAATATGAGTAAAAAGTGTATTGAATTTTTCGAACCAACCGAAATAAAAATAATAATCTCCTGAAACTTTATTAACGTTCTAATATATTCATAATCAGCCTCAAAACCCGAATAGGTCAATGTAAGCTGTCTCTATGAATGCGTTAATGTCAGGGATTATAAACGTTAGATATACAATACTCTCGTGTTCTCTTAAAAAAAAACCTTTCTCTAAAAAATAGTTATAGTTAAAATTTTAAAATTTTTTTTTTTAATTTTTTCTGTTTACTGTGAAGTTCGGCAGGCATACCGGTTTGAACCCTAATCCCGGTTCACAGGGTTAGTGTTCTTCAAGCAGGACAAAAAATAATTTTGGTTGAAAAACTGAAGAAAAAAGTTTTTACCTTCACCGAACCTCTTTCGCTATTGGATAGACTGTTTGAAATGTATATAGAGTAATTGGCAGTCGCGCACTCCCTACTGGAGCACTCTTACTTGTTAGTTCGCCTTGGTTCGGCTCTTGTTGCTGTTGTTCTAGTTGTTTTTTTGTTGTTGGCTCGTTTTGCTGCCGCTTCCATTTCAATTTCGCAGCGGGAGTTGCCACTCGCACACACACACACACACACACATACATTCACAAACACACACAAACACACACACACTCACAGACAGACACACAAACCGAAGACATTGCTAATCAAAGTGTTTATCGTGGAAGATCGTTTATATTATGATCTTGATGCCTTAATTTATTCACACTCTTGGAACCCGCTTGAAGCCCGTGAACCGGTCAAATAGATGGTCATTCGGTTCAGAGTTGGTGTTAATCTTTGCGTTTTCTATTTACTTTCGAGCGCTTTTCAATTTTCACAGCGGGTCGGAGCCAACGAATGGGAACATGATCAGCGAACGTTCCGAACAATGTTTGTAATTTATTTCATTGTACAATGATTAGCAGGCATTTATTCTTAAAAAAAAAATTAGTTAGAAAAAAGAGCTTCGGTATGCCGAAACTTGAATACTCTTGCAGAAGTTTGATAAAGTTTTTAAAAATTTTATTTTAAAAATCATTTGGAAGGTCTCCTTAAGGCAAAACAACATTTTTTAAAACCTTTTTAGGGCTAACCAATTGCGCCTATAAGAGCTATATGATATAGTTATTCGATCCCAATGATTTTGGCTAGCAATAGAGAAACACCAAACTTATAAGTGGAGAAACAAAACATTTTTTCATACTAGAAAGTTGGGACCGATGTCAGCTACATGTAATAGTGCTCCGATCCGGCCAAGGCTCCATATCATAGCTCAAAAACGGAGAGACTATTTTCAATAGTATATATACGCATATTGTTTTTGGGATCAGATATGCCGCTTACACATTTAGTGACAAAATTATAATGCCCTCAGCAAGGGTAAACAAAAAAGATAGGACTGAAGTTCGAGTTGAAGATGAAGATGAAGACGTCATGGATTGCTCCACTTTCTTTGTTTTGATTTGGAATTTGATTTTTATTTTTATAGTTTTATAGTTTTTTTTTTATAGTTTGAGAGCCGAGCTCAAACGCGTCAGCTTATTAGCTCATAGTTATGGCCAACGAGTAGTTTATGGGCCACAATAGCCTCATCCGGCAACGCAGGTAGCACAAAACAAATTGAAAAAAAAAAACTCGAAAAAAAGATAGAAAGAAAGAATTACCAAGTTCTGTTCGGTATATGAAAATCTGAGCATATTGTTATAATTGAGTTTTTGCCCACACGCTGCCACGCCCACAGCAGCCGCAGAAACAGGAGGAGGAGGAGGAGGGGGAGCAAAATCAAGTTCCGGGGATGGCGCTGACACCAAATATCATAATAATGAACTCAAGTGCGTACAGCTCTGCCCATCCCTCAAAAAGGGACACAACCCTCCTGGACCCCTGACTCTGTACCAATGCTCACCCGTATTTTGAGTGTGGGTGACTTTTAATTTACTTCAAATCCGTACTCCACTACATGGCCCCTGGGGGAGTTATCCTTGTGGCAAGTGCCCACGTTCACATCCGCAGTCACATTCGCAGTCACATTCGCAGTCACATCCGCATCGGCAGTCACATCCGCATCGGCAGTCACATCCGCAGAAAGAACGTTGCTGCATACCTTGGCGCAACATTTGACTTTGAGTTTTTGGGCCCATGGACCACTGCAACCACCAATAATTTCCATCAGCTTATTACACTAAGCAACAACATTTTTATTATAATCAAAACAAAAATGCCTATGAATTGCAAAAAAGAAAAGGAAATATTTACACACCGAACAAAGATTCAATTTTTTTTTTAATTTTATTCCATATCCATGGAAAATAAAGCAGCGCATTTTCCCAAATGAAAAGTTCTAGGTACAAATTGAAAATTATCCATTAAAATACTCTTTATTTTATTTTATCGATTACTTATCAATTTTTTCAAGTACTTATCAAGAAAAGTAATGCGATTTTGAAAAAGGACTAAGAAATCTAGGCTATAATAAAAAATAGTCAAATTTTGGATAGAAAAAATAAAACATTTTTCTTAAGTAAATCTAATGGAGAAGAAAAGATATAAAACAATTATGTATTATTTTACAGAAATTTCTTAAATATAAAAATAAATTCTGTAAAAATTATGATTTTGTGTTGTTTTTATTTGTGTATTTGTTGGAGTGTGTAATAAATAGCTAAAGTTTTCATATTTTTACTAACATACTGCTCCTGCCTTTCTTGCGTCTCTCTCTCATTCTTTCACTCTCCTTTTCTCCGTTTTTCTCACTTTCTCCGTAGTATAGCTTGGTGCGCACATCATTAATTTGTTATACGGAGATTATCTATTTTTATTGTTATTAATGGCAAACAATTTATTAAGCTGCGAGGACGACTCACACATGTTAAACTGCGGCGAGCGAGGGTTGGCGAGGTGGAGCGAGGGGTGCTCTTATAGTTTGAGTCATGTAAATCAACAAATTTCACTAAACTACGTGCGGGTGTTGTGCAGATGGATTGCTCATTATGTACTTGCCAGGCCAGGGATGGAGTATGGGAGAGTTGAGGGATGGGATCGGGGATGGGGGCGATAATGGGCAGAGGGAATAGCAGGGGTCGAGATACTGCTACACAGACTCAGAAATCAGACTAAGAATACTCGAAGAGGGATAGAGATAGAAAATTCTCTGTGCAAGGTGTTGACGTCCTGCACTTTGTGGCACATTTTGCATTATTGTTCTTGCTGGCTCTCTAGTGGTTCTTGTGGTGTTGGTGGTGTTCATAGTGCTCCTGCCTGAGCCCGGATGCTCATTAGTATGCGTAGCGCCCACAAAACTGTTTATTAGGGTCATTAGCGGCGCCTCTGAGCTCGGCCCTCGGCCTTCGTCCTTCGTCCTTCGTCTTTCGTCCGTCGGCCCATTTCCTCGAGCTGTAGCTGTAACTGTAACTGAAGCAGGAGCACAGAGAAATACCCTCACCACTATTCATAGGCACTGGCAGGTGTTTTGGGGTACAATCCACCAGCAGGAGAAGTGGAATGAAACGAACAGAGGTAAGTAGAGTCAGGGGTTCGATCCTGCTATGGAGCCTGTTTTACAAGGCTTCACGGAATGAGGGCTGTGGGTCTTCCATTAGGCCATAAAAGGCAACTTTATCATATCAAAATGTGCTAATAGATCATTATGGCCAGACCGTGATTTAGGGCTCAGAGGTTACACTAAGGTTACAGTATGGAAGCAAACTCAAATATTTTAACAATTTCTCGATTCTTTTTTCTAATATTAATAATTTCTGTTCTATATTTAGAAAATTTCCATATTTCTATTAATGTACTTGCAAACTGTATTATAAGGAAGAAGGCATCGTCGACCCCATAAAATATATGTATTATATATTTAGACACGAGTCTGTCTGTCTATCTGTTTCTAGGCAAATTAGACTTGCTGTTTTTGAGCTAGGTGAATGAAATCTGATACGGAGCCCTCTTTTTATTGCAGTCAGCAACAGCTGGATAAAACAGCTATATCATATTTATAGAAAGGATTAATCGAACTAAAAGTTGTTCTACAGAAAACTTTCTTATTTTTCAAGATATATTGATAAAATTAACAAGTTAACTGCAAGATTTTCTAATGATCCTAACGAAATTTACAAGTTAGAGAGTGTTTCTTCGTTCTAACTAAAAATTGGTAGGATCAGATTGCTATATCATATAGCTGTCAAAGGAGCAATCGAACAATCAAACTCTTATTTTACTCTGTAAGGGTATATAGCCTTCGACATGATGAATATAGCCTAAATACTTTGTTTTAAAGAGCATTGCCCAGTTATTTCGAAAATTAAATTCAATTTACCAGTTTTAGCAAGTCTTTGAAAGGTTTATAATAGTTTTTCTATCTCTCTAATAGTTTTTTTTTATGTTTTTCTATATTATATCATTAATTAAATGATAAATCAGTTATATTAACCTGGATTAAAGTATATTATAAGCCTTTGACTTGTTGGCAATGATGAGTTAATAGTTTAAAGCTCTCAATCCTACGTCTTCAATATAATCTGTTTATTCCTTCGGCACCTCACCTCAGCCTCAGACGTCCAGCGGGACTATTCATATATATATATATATATAAGAAATAACTGCGAAATGCGGCAAAGCGAATCGCAAGGCAAATGGAAATGGCTAAAGACAAAATAAACAGCGCATAAATTTAATATTAAATAAGCATAACATAATAAATTTGATTCCAATAAATCCAATTAGTCATGGGCAAATTATTATTGAAGGCAGCCGCTCGCTTGTCAGAAACCGATTGGAGCCGGGAGACGAGAGGTGGGAGGCGGGAAACAAGAGCAGCGGCAAGCGAGAGCTGTGAATTTCTAGGGTTTTTTGTATTCGGAATCGAAGCTCGAACTGTTCGCCCCCGCAGTGACCTCGCCCCCTTTGAACCTGCCCCTCCCCTGCCCAACGGAATGCTTGTTATATGTATATTTTATGCTTTGTTGGCATTTTCGTTGATAAGGCAGGCAGCGGCAGCGGCAGACGCTGATAGCAGAGCGGCAGACGCTCTGCTCTGCCCAGGGGCTGAAACCAGAACAGAACCAAGCGAAAGAAGCTAGAGTCGGAGATGCACTCAGAAAAAAAAAACAGAGAAAAATGAACAGTCCAAAATTTAACAAAATTCTCAACGAAAAGATTTGTTTTTTTTTTTTAAATTCTAAAGGTGCAATTATAACCTCTAAAATGCTGGAATAGATTGGCTTCAGAAGTTCCAACCTGACGGAATTAGTTGGGTTCGGTGCAGATTCAAGCAGCAACTGAGCGGAAAGTAATTAATTGTTTTATTTTTTTTATTTACTATTTATTGGTTTATATAAAATATTTATAATACTTTTGAATTTTAAATAATTTATATTATTCAATTTTCTTTCTATTTTTTCAAAAAATAGCTTAAAATATTCATTTTCAATCAATTAATTTTATAACTTTTTTTTTAAGTGCTTAAGTGGAGAGAACAAGCGCTTCTTTCAGTTGTTCTGCAGTACCCCTGGGACTAGGCTTAGTGAGGAAAGGGAGGTGGGGTACGGGGTGAGGGAACGGGGATCGGTTTGGGCTCTAGCAAACTTTGAACTCAATGCAAGTGAAAAATTGAAATGCCAATGGAATGAAATAAAATGTCTGTGAGGATCGGAACGGATCGTTTGAAGCGTTTCGATTGCTTTGGATTTCCTCTGGGCACACATTTCTCTGGCTCATCTCTCCTCCTTTCATCTCTCTCTCTCTTTTCTCTTCAGTATTCTCTATCAGTCGATGTCTCACATTTCCGCTGCGTAGACAAATGAGATAATTGGGTACATGAATTTATGGGGCGCTGCATGACAAGTGGCCACCCCAGTAACCTGCAACATGCAACATGCTCCTCTCTTTGCCCCTGTCTCCCGTTTTGTTTTTTTACTTTGGTCTTTTTGTGTGTGATTTATTTAATAAGCAGCTCAGAAAAAAATCGACATATCCAGCCCCTACCCTCTACCCCTCTGCCTCACCCTCCACCCATCCTACTGGCCATGTTCATGTCCAGTGCATGACTGTAGAAATTTATTGGCCATCAGTCACAATTGCCAACGAATTGTGGCAATATGTTGCACACGGGCGCCGATAAGCACTAAAAAAATAAAAGAAGCCCCATCGCAGGGGGTTGTTCATCCAAAAGCCCCTTTTAATATATTTTTGGGCCCAGGAATTGTGGCGCACTTGAAATTCTTTAACCAGCGTGTGACGAGATAATTTTGTAAATGTTGCCCGAGAGTTTTTCGAGACCTCTTCAAATTTTATTGAAAAAACAGATATTGGTTTTAATTTTGATTAATTTAAATATTTTCTTTAATTAAATATTCTTCAATTCAAATTTTATTAAAAAAAAGTTACTTGCTTCATTTCTAAGTTAACTTTTGATATGAAAAGAAAACAACAACAACTAATTCCTTGTCTCAATCTCAATTTTATATTATTTATTATTAATATTATATTGTAACTTATAAAATAAATATATATTAGGATTATTGTCTGAGTTTTTGTAAAATCATAAAATCATTAAATATCATAAATAAATATAATTATTACAAATTAATAAATATATTAACAAACATATTGAAAATTTGAATTTGGGAGTCTAGTTTAAAGGTCTTGCTTGAAAATTGATATTCTAGTTTCCAAAAAATTCATATCTGAGAGCATCTAACTTCTATATTCCATTTATTTTTTTAAGGACATTATTTATTTCCAATTGCTCTTTGAGCGGCTCATTCGTAAACGTTTTGAGCTGCGTCAGAAAAGTTAAGAATTGTTTGCTATTTTGTTGAATACAAAGTAAAAGAATTTAGTATAATTTTCTTTAGATTAGCATCTATAAACATCCAGAATATTTTCAGTGATGGTCTTCGCTGAATGGAAAATTCCAAATTCCAAATTGCAAAAATTTAACTCTCTTCAGAATGTTTACAAGCTTTTCTCAAATTTGAATTATCTGTCTATATAGCAGGATATATATACAATAGAATACTCAACTATAGCGTATTCTGGGAGCGACTTGTTGTGGATGAGCGTCTTTTGTCTTTGTTGTTTTGGGTTTCCAAAATGAAACGTCAGCGCTGGCAAAATGGACATCATTTTTTTTGGAACCACTGGGAATGGAGTCAGAATAAAATGGAATGGAATGGATTCGGGTTGGAACTGAAATAATGGGGCTCAATGATATTAATACGTTCGCTCGTTATCAAATTGCGTTTGCATGCAGAATGGACAGAATGGACGGCTTTCAGTTTATGCTTCTCATACTTCTTTTTGATCCTTTTCCTTCTCTTTCTGTTTCTCTGTTGCAGTGTTTCTGTTTCTGTTTCTTTTGCTATTTTTATGTTTTTGTTCATATTATTGCTATTTTTCTGCTTTGCCGGACACGGATACGGATACGGACATGAAACGAGCGCCATATTTAAGAGTCGTACGTGAGCTGTGATTTGTGATGATGCCCGACTCTCCCCTCCTCTACTCATACTCCCCCAAAAAAAAAACAAAAACAAAAACCATGCTTTCAACCGAACCGTACAAAGCCTAAACAATAAACAAATATACAGAAATATATACATATATATATATATAGAGAGAGAGAGAGAGAGAAAAGTGGGGGAAAGAAAACGTGAGTGGAAATTTGGAGCAGCTTTTTGGGGCACAAAGGTGACAAAACGCCAATGCAAATAAAACGACGGCGACAAAAACTTTATTTAATTTAAAAGCTAAAAATATAAAATAAATTTTCCACATTTGACTTTTACAACGACAATTTGCCCGTTGACTGTCGTAAAACCCCCCCCCTACCTCCTTCCGCACCAGAAAACCAATTTTTCCTGCCTATGGCAACCTTTTTGCGACCCCTAAACAAAAAATAATACACACAAAATGGCGATCCCTAACCCGATGGCTTGCCAGGGAGGGGGACTACCAAGGGGGGAGGCTAAAAAAGACAGACGAAAAGCACCGTAAACCGTAAACCGTAACCAAAAACCGTACGCAAAGTTACGATAATCGTTTATTGAAATGCAAATTTTTTGCTGATTTTGCTGCTTTTAGAAGTCAATTTGAGTTGCTAACACCCCTTTGCAGACCTCCCCCCACCCTTCGTTAACCTAGCCACCACCTCCGCCTTTTGTCGTACCCCGCGTTTCAACAATGTGACAAGTTTTACACTAGTATTATGATTGTCTTTTGCTTACGCCAACAATACAATAAAAGGTCATCTATTTAACATATTTATATTTGCATACTTACAATTTACTCGTTCTAACTCCCCACCCTCTCCACCTCCCCCCTGTCCAACGATCCAATATCTCCGGCAAGAAAAACTCGAGCTAAGCGAACGGGTGCAGTTAAGTGTTGAAGTGTTTACCCGGTAATTACTTTTGGGCCATTAAGCGTCGCTTAAGCTCTTTTTTATATTCTCTAACTATCATTATTTCAGTGACATTGTTTTCCGTTTTTTTCTTCCATAAATCTAGCTAATTGCTGATTCTGTTATTTATTCGCCATCATAATAAATATATCTGTCTGCATTAGGGCAAAAGAGTTAAAAAGTATTCCTCTCCGTTCAAAGTAACAAACTAAAAAATAATAGTTTAAAAATTCGTCTTTAGTGTTTATTTTTATAATAATTTTTGTACTTTAACAGAAGTTGAATAGCTTTGGATATATTTTAATAAAATGGGTCAAATATCTTGATATTTTTTTTTGCTATCGTATTTTGATTTATTTATTTGATTTCAATTTCTAACGCTAGATTGATAATTACTGCAAATTAAATTTTGTATTAAAAAAAAATCGAAGAACTAAAATAATTCTTAATAATTATTTTTTCATTAAAGTGAACAAAGGCTCTAACCCGAATATTGAACTGGCCCTTAAGCAAAGCCAACATTAAAGAGGTTTTCCGGCAAACTTTTTTATTACTGATATGACTTTTTATTATCGTAAATATATTTTAATCATCGTAGAATTCTTATTATCGTTTCCTTTATTTTATATCTATATATATATCTTTTTAGTCTATGTATTTATTTCTCTTTGAGTTTTGCTTCTTTAATCATCTGCTTGCACCCATTTGTAACCGCAATTCTTATCTCAGTCGATCGATCAGAAATCAAAACTCTAAATCTCATTAATTTGACAAGCGTTGCGCACAACACACAATACTCACACCACACACTCACACACACACACACACACACAACACACCGCACTTCGCACTCCCCACCACCTCAGCACACTTCGCACTTCAGCCAGCCAGAAAGAGGGGCGTTCGGAGGGCTGGGACGCTCAAATTTCGAAGCATTCGCTGCTGGGAAAGATAAATATTTTCATAATACTCGCACAATGAGATACAGATTTATAGATACTAAATTAGAGCCACAACAGCCACCAAGATGCCAAAGATACCAGCTTTTTGGTACTGCTCCAGATACTGACTAATACACTCAGAGAAAGAAGCAGAGAATTCTGTAAATATTATTCCAAGTTGACGAAATTTTATCACAAAAAATTGATAGAATTATTTTAAAAAGTTAAGATATAAAATTGTTTGAAATTTGAATATTTAGTACTAGAAATTATCAAATAAAAATACGAAAGCTTCAATCTAATTTCGATAGTGTCAGCTAACGAAAACGATTAATTTAAGAATATTGTAACTGTTTTTTTTTAATAAAATTAAGTTAGATTTTTCTATCATTGAAGTTCCAAGTAAAATTAAGTAAATTCATTTCTTATTTTTACTGAAGGTCGATAGTTCGATTAATTTTTTGAAGCTTTTTGAACCAAAACTTCTTTTTGATTAAAACAGACCAGGTTCAGCTTCTTTCTAGTTCGAACCTTGAATGTAAATAAATATATGCCTATATAGAAAAAGTTAATTTTATTTCTAAAATGTATAGATTATAAATCGGAATATTTTCTGAGTGTGCTTCATTTATAGCCCTCTGGTTCCCCTGTTCCGCCCCTGGATGCTCATTGATGCAAGTGTCAACTGTCAAAAGTAGTGCAATAAGGGATTGGCATTTGGTTCGGGTTCGGTTTATGGGTTTGGGTTCGGGCTCGGGCTCGGGCTCGGATCTGGAGCGTGTGTTCAACTATTTACGGCAACAACATGAAAATCAAAACTGTTAGATACGCTGATAAGATAAATAATTGGAATATGAAGCTGGTAGTGCAGCGACCCGCTAACCCCCCCAAACAAAAATGACAGGGTAGAGAGGGTTGCTGCTCGCTGTCTGTTTAATCAGAGCAAATAATTAAATGTCCATTTCATAGGGCGACGCGACATTTCCCCACCCCCCTAAACACCCTGTGGCCCGGCGACACGTGTGCAACAAGAGGCATTAGGAATTAAGACTTAATTTAAGTGCTTATCGGCTAAAACAAATCAACAAACTTGCCAAACCCCCCAACCGCCCATTCCTTTACCTCATTCCCGAATATTGTGTTGATCGTTGATTTTGACCAGGTAAGTCTCACATTTGAGTAACAGACATGTCTCCTCTCTTCCCTCTTCCCTCTCCCTTCCTCTGTCCCTTTCTACTCTCATCGTTTCCCTGTATCATTTCTCCTGTCTGTCATATTTAGCTAATAAAGTCATTATTGTATCGAATACTTCTTCCCTTTGCGCTCCATTCAAGTACTGCTAGCCACACCAGAGAACCCATTCCACACTTCTATGATAGCAAACACGAGCATAATTTCATTTGGGAATCATTTTCTGTATACGCTACAATAGTTTTTAACGGCATTTGAGCACCTCTTTGTATTGCTTAAATTGGATTTTTCTTTTTTATCCGAGCTTTTTATAGAATTGTGTGATCTGAGCTGCTATTTTGAGTCTTCCGTATTATCTTCATTTTATGGCCATTTTTTAAGCCATACAATGCTTGGACTCTTTTGGTTCAACACGCGGTAAGGTTTTTGTTCCGGTATGACAAACTAAAAAGTACCTCCAACTGAACCGGTTCAGCGTTCGGGCAAATAATGAGTGAAAATCTGGATATTTTTAGCATACCAGGTATAGTTTATAAAGAAGTTAGATTGAAGTAATATTAGATGTGAGTGTCAAGCGAGAATTTCATAATAAAAAATCTTCAATTTGTATTTGTAATTTTGAATAGAGAAATACTGCTACTAAAATAGTCCATTCCCTTCATTTTGTGGGTTTAAAATTAATGAAATTTTCTATAAAACTCAATACTAAGTTATTTTATTATACTTTTGAGGGTTGCAAGCCTTTCAAAGTTGGGAAGAGCTTCGATTTTAAGGGCTGGAACCTGTTGGAAAGCTTTGGGTTTGGCAACCAGGTCAAGGTTTTTTTTTTGTATTAATTGCTTTTAGTGCGGACCGTTTTGTTTCACAAATTTTCTTTAGTTTTTTGAAGAAAACTTCTTTTAAACCAATTGGGGTCCGGATCGGATTCAGCTTAAAAGATGGATTTTTTTGTAGTTTCGGCTCATGGTTATAATGAAAGGTACACAAAAATCCCGAACCGGTTCGCCTCCTTGTATCTTGAAATGGAAATGAAATCTATCCAAAATGGTTTTTTCCTTAACGAATTTTTCGATTGTAGCGACTCGTTGCGGTCTGTTGGGCCGCATTTGTGTGCAAAGCCATTACCAACTTCCCTATCCCCATATAGCCCCATTCACCCTTTACCCGCTTCCCCCTTTTGTCTCTTATCCCGTTTCCCCAATTGTCCGATATCACGGTATATATGAGAGAACGTTCCAATTCTAATTCTAATTCGAAATCAAGTAATTCTGATTTGACAAATCAATCGGGGCAACTAATGTCATTATTTGTTGGCTTTTGTCTGTTGGCTGTTGGCTGTTGGCTGTTGGGTGGCAGCATTATTTGGTATTTGTTATTGTAATTATTATTGTGGCATGTTTACCGTTTAGTTGTTTATTTTAGGGTTAATTTTATTCATCAGCCAACACACAGCACACGCCCCCCCGCCTAAGGGCCGTAGTCACTTATTAATTTCATTATTTGCTAGACTGTCGTTTTATTTATTCATCAATTTTATCAGCACAAATTAAAAACAAATTAGTCGACAGTAGGTAAATAATAATAATAAAGTGTAATAAAAATCACAGCCAGTCAACGGGAAAGCGAAATGAATAGGGAAAGGGAAAGGGAAACAGGTGAGTTGCAAGGGGGAGGAGGAGAACGAGGGACACTGATATGGATCCAATCGTTGATAAGCCTTGGGCCCAAGAAGTATTCGCAATTCGATTTCATTTAGTCGATTGAATGCAAAATGATTACAATTTTTTTTTGATTCATTTACTCGCACTTAATTTGCTTTCACATATTTTGATTCGCCATTATTTTTAATGACAATTTTATTGTTTTTAATGCGCTTTTAATAATAATTGATTCGTGATTGTAGCAATTTGATAACAGACGTACAACACAAAAACTAGCAAGGAAGGGCAGTAGACTACAGCACACCGAAAACCGCTTGCCCTTCCAGAATTAAATACGCATTTGATAATTCTTATTATTTGATAATTGAGTAAATTTCACCTTCATTTGTCAGATATAATGAATCTTAGTTCATATCTTCTCTTCGTCCAGACTACTCTCTATATATACATTGAGATGCCTTCTTCGCATACTTAATGCCAAAGCTATAATATCATCTGTAAGGGTATAAGAATAAAATCAAATTTACCAAATGAAGGCCAGCAAGTAAATTGTGACATTTCCAATACTGAATAAATCAACAATAATTTGGCATTAATGAACTGCATAAATGTCATATAATCATGATTGCTATAGCTGTGTTTAATTTAACGTAAAATCCATTAAACTCATAGAATATAATCAAATATCCTCAGTAAAACTCTTAACTTCACTATAATATTATAATATGCAGCAATTCCTTATATTATAACTATCCTATTCTATCTAAGTTGCATGTTCATTGTTCTCTTTCGATGAAATTTTCCACTAAGAAGGGATGAATAAAAATCATTTTATGATTTATTTAAGAAGTTTTACTTTAAAGCCTAAAATATGCGAATATATATTTTTTGAGTGAATTCCTTGATTATAAAATTGTGAGTGTGAAGTGGTGTGGGACAAGTCTAATTTTTGTCCGAATACCTTTAAACTCTGCCTAAAAGTCCTACAGTAAAAACTAAGTCATACGAATTGGAAAATCCGCCCCCATTTTCAAATACTGAGCCTTAAACATTTATATCCAACTCTGTGTGTGTTCATGCTAACTCAAACTTATTTTCCAGTTGTTGACAGATTTCAAAAATGTGATTCCAGATAAATAACTTTAAAGCCGAAATAGAACATATTCGATTGGCTAAGGCTTAAGTTTAGCTTTAGTTTACACATCTGATAAGGTTTCGGTACATGTTTGAAGGACAAGTTGCATGTCATGCTTTGAACCGGTTCATTTGAAAAGCAGCTCTGCTGTCTTGCTATAAATTGGCTAAGATACGAACCGAACATTTTCAATACTTTCAATACAAAACTTTAACTGGCCTGCGAACCGTAGCTGAATGATGCAATTTCAATCATATCTGTTAAACCAAAATGTAATCATCCCAGCTATAATGGCTTTTAATGACTTTTTTATTTCGACTGACTTCTAATTACGTATAAATTTATATTTCAGAGCGGATTATATTCAAACGTCACAACGAAACAATTTAAATTGAATTGCAATTCGTTGAAATTCATATTTAGAAAATTTAAAACACAAATAACACAATTTCAGGTACTCTGATCTAGAGTATTCGACTAGGAAATACTCTGTACTCGTGACTGCACTCTTCTTTCCTATAATATAGAATTTGTGGAATAAATTAACCAACCAATCTACACCGATACGGTTCAGCTCTCACTAACCAAACCAAACCGCAACCTGACCTGTTAAGCCTATTTTAGCCAAAATCAAAGCAGATCTTCATCCATAATAAACTCTTTCTTGACGATTTTTAAAGGGTACAAAGAAACTAGAAAATTAATATAAAAATGCAAATTTAATCATAATACGCGCAAGCAAATGGAATAGAATAAACAATATTATGATAATACGTAAATGAGTTCTATTAAAATATGTCAGAATAGATTTAAAATGAAAATAATATGCCAAGCATTGTATGGAGAAGAAAATTGTAGGAGGCAAAAGTTTTGACCCACGCAGCGAAATAAGAGAAATCTAAAAGAAAATCAAAGTGTAACAAAATGGCATAAGATAAGCAGCTCAAAGTGAAAATAAGAAAAAGGAACGAAGAACGAAGAACGAAGGAGTCAAAGAAAGAGCAAGAACAGAGAGGGAGAAAAACAGCCCGAAGAAAATTAAATGAAAATTTGTTTGTGTGTGGAAAAATCAAGTGAAAATTAATTGAATTGAGTTGAGTGCGGCGGCCGCTTCCCGTTTATAGATTTTTGCGTGCCGATAAAAAAGCAAATAACAACATATAGCAAATAAGCGAGTAGGACGGAAAAGCAGATGAAGAGGAAGAGCAACAAGGAGATGAAAATGAAGAAGAGTGCAGACTGTGCAAGCGAATGGCCTTTTCTTTTTGCCAATCACAAAACGAAGCACAAAGTAAACTGCAGCCCAGCAAATGGTCAGCGAGGGCGGCAATTTTCCACATTTCCCCCCTCCAGTTCCCTTCCCTCTTCCCTCTTCTCTTTCTCATATTTCATTTAAAAGACGGAAAAGTCGCAGCTGCGCAGAACGCCGCAGCACCAAGCAGAGGAGTGCTGATGGGGGTGCTGGTGGTGGAGTGGGGACTCCACTCTGCGTGTTGCTGTGGGGCCCCAGTCTGCTGCATATTTAAGACATTATTACATTATAATCGCATAAAACAATCAATAAAATGTCAGTTGGCAGCGCGACAGTGGCAGAGCAGTCAGCGTCGCTGCTTAAATTGGCCATAATCATAACACGAAAGCGCATAGGAGTAGAGCAAGCACAAAAAATTTCCCAGTATTTTCTTTGGCCACGCCTGTGCAGCGCTGTAGCGCTGTCTCGCTTGCGCGCCCAAGCCTGCGCTCTCTTGGTGAAGCAGCACACACACACATGTACACACACAGTCACTCATACACATAGTACACACACGCATACAAATTCACTTTAAATCAATTTTTTTGGCGTTTTTCATTTCATTTTCACGACGTCGACTGTTGCGCGCTTGCTCTCGCTCTCTCTCTCTCTCTTTTGCACCTTTGCGCGTTGAGTGCGCGCTCTCTCTTTTTTGCATGTGCGTGCACTGAGCCAGAAAAATACCATTATTATGGCTATGAGTAAGACTGTGTGCGTGTGTGTGTATGTGTGTGTGTGTGTGTGTGAGCGCAGCGCCTTGGCGTGTTTGTTAAGTGAAACCATTTTTCTTTTTATTGCAACGGCGACGGCGGCGACGTTGGCCGCGCTGCTGCTGCTGCTGTTGCTGCTTTCGTTTTGTTATTTCTCGCTTTGGCGCACATAAATTTTGAACGTTAATGATTTTTGCTTGCAGTCGCGCATGCGACCAACAACAACAACAACAACAACAACAACAATAACAACCACAACAACAGCACAGCTGTCTACAAGTGTTAAAAATGCTTATGCTTGTTGCTGTTGCTGTTGCTTGTTGGTGTTGTTCTTTTGCAGGTGTCGCTTGCCATCTCACTTTTAAGCATGGACACAAACCCACCAATACCAAAACGCACAAAGCGGTGACAATTTTTTGTTGTTGTATTTGTGTAATACTTATTAAGCAAATACAATACACGCACACATAAACATAAACGTCGATGTCAGCGTCGTCTGCGTCGTCTGCGTTCGCCTTGCCATTTTCATTTAGACTTCAACATTGAAGCGTCGTCGCGCCACCTCTCTCTCTCTCTCACACACTCTCTCTGTCTGTATCTTCCGCTCTCCGCTTTTCACACGCTCTTTACCGTAAATCAACGCACAGAGCTTTGAGAGTAATTTTAATTCGAATCAATTTGTTTGTCGCCGCCGCGGCCAGCGCATAGTGGGTCTTCATCGGGTCTCTCCTATCTGAAACCGAAACTGAAACCAGATCCTTTATTTGTTAATTCCTTTTTTCATTTTTTTTTTTTTTTGTGAGTAATGCAACAGTTGTGCACACCTCCTCCCAAAACCCGACCGCTAAAAAAAAAATCTCCAAATGGATCATCTGCTCAAGCAACTGGCAGCAGCTGCGCAGGCGCAGAGCATTGCTTTTCCAGGGTATTCAGCCTCAGCCGTTCAACTGTATGCAGCCGCAGCGGCTGCAGGCTGGGCTCCATTTTTGGGCCTAAATTCGATAAATAACAGCTCCAATCAACAATTGGCGCTGCTGCAACGCGCCAATGCAGCGGCAGTGGCAGCTGCTAAGCTCCAGCAAGTCAAAGTTCAGCATGATGAGGATCGGGATGAACAGCAACTGGAGGTGGACGAACACATACCTTGTAAAATGCTGAACACCGTCAAAAATGAGGGTAAGTGTTATCAATATACCCATTGTATTGTACGCTATACTCCTTGATAATGGCTAAAAAGAGCATATTAACTTGGTGAAAGTTAAAAATGAAATATTATTAATATCATTATGATAATCAAATATATATTATTTTATTACATTTCGGATTGAAAAGTATTAATAATTATTATTAATCAATATATCCCAAAAGATATACAAAAAAAAATGACTTGATATTAACATAAATTTATATTATAAAAAATGTTTTCTCTGTGATCAACATGTAAATTATTAAGAAAGATTTGTACTCTGCTAAAAATTTCTTAACGACTAGTACAGAGCATATGCTAGTCGATCACATTGACTTGTTTTATTTCTATTTTGAGTGGCATTCATAAACGTTGGCTTAGCTGATAAAAACGTTATTCAATTTGCTTGAGTGATTCTCGACCTCAACTTTGGGAATTAAGGTAAAATTTGCTCCAAAGCTCATATGTAGATATATTTGCTAAGAAAAAAATCGGTTTATATATGTATGTATGTACGTATGTATGTATGTATGTATACACAAATACATATAATAAGCGCAGGCTCATTAATTTACAGCCAACATTTTGGTAGCTCCGTCTAGTGCAAACAAAATTACCGGGAAAACAAAAAAAAAACAATAAAGAGCGGCTATCGCATACCCTTCCATACAAGTGCCTCCTTATTCCGTTTTTAGTAAACGCAGTCAAAATTTAATTAAAATATCTAAAATAAACAAAAAGAAAAATATCATAGAAATATATACATAGATAACACTTAGTCCCTTTTGTTCAGAATATATATATATTTTTTATGGGGTTCCATATGCCCACTAAAATGCATTACACTTTACTTAACAAAACAATAATAATATTGGCCTAGAGTATTAAGAATGATCGACTAGAAGATACTCTGTGCTGCAAAATGTGTTTGCTGATTTTCGTTCAAATATTTATTCTTCATAACCCTCAATTATTTAATATATTAATTTGTATTATGTGGTCGAAATATTTATGAATTTACTAATCATTGCAATTAATTCTACCTACAGAGGTAATATTACTACTTAATATTTATAATTTTAAAAAATTTCCTGCTAAGCTTTAGCTGAAAAACTATTATTTTTAGTCTAAGTCTTACATAAAATATATGACAATTTTGAAAAAGATTAAATTATAATATTTTTATAGAAGATTTGGACTTTATTTAAAGCCGTTGTTGGGAAATTCGAAATTGTAAATTGTTTGCCGATAAGCTTTAGGTTCGGTTGGCGGAGCGGTGCAAAATGACCCTGAACCCCAAGTTCGTGTTTTGTAGTAATAATAATAATTTATATTTTTTTAGTTGTTTGGATTTCATATATTTGATTGTCATATTATTTTTATTTTAATGATTTTAAATAGATTTATGTATGCAAAAACTCAATTGTTAAAGCTTCAAAACTTCATTTTTACTTTCTTCGGTCTTTTAAACTGAACCCTTTTTAACTAAAGAAAAATACGGTGGAGGTTCGAGGGGCATGTTAAGTTGTAGATCCGAGTTCGAAGCACCCACAAAATTCCAAATGGAGCCGGTTAAAAGGGACACTTGAATCGGTTTGCTTCCTTGATTTCAATTATGTTTAGTTTTAAGTCCATTTTCGAGTTATTTTTATTCAAAAAATCAAATATAATCGGCCTCAAATAAATATACCCGCTTTACACATTCGTAATGGGAATAGTGTATAAATAGCAAAATCAAATACAACAACAACGAAAACGAAACAAAAGCAAAAAGAGAATCAAGTTTTGTTGGCGCCCCGGCGCGCACTTTATTCAATTTACCAATAAAATTTCAATCGCATTGCTCTTTTTAATCAATTCGCTGCGACACGCACAACAGCAACAACAAAAACAAAAACAACAACACACATGCATAATTTGTTTGTTGTTATGTTTTTTGATCAATTTTTAATCAACAACAACAACAAATATTTGGCTGACGCTAGCTTCGCGACTTCGACGCCGACGCCGACGCCTGCAGCGGCCATTGGGCGCCATTTGTGACATCCTCATTGTTTTTTGGTGCTCTGTCTCTCTCCTTCTCCTTTTCGCACTCTCTATCTCTTTTTGAGTGTTTGTATGTGTGTGAGTGTGTGTGTGTGTGTGTGTGAGAGTGTTTTTGTTGTTTCGCCTAATTAAATTTAGCAAGCTATTTTGTGCGTTTTATTTGGCCTAACGCAAATAAATTTTAGCCGAAAACTGTTAAAAGAAAGGAGACTGAAGAGAAAGAAAACGAATGAAAGAGCAAATAAGTTGAATTTGATTGCATTTAACTATAATAATAGCTAATAAGAAAAGTTAAACTTACCCTACCAGATTATTCTCTCTCTCTCTCTCTCTCTTCATACAGATATTTTATATAAATTACATATATATTTTTAAAAGGGTTTCAGGACTGAACTAGAAGTTTGGGAAATGTTTAAAAGATTCTTTTAGAAAAATACTCCTGAAAACGGTAAACTATGTTATAGAAATTTATGTGGATAAAGCCAGAAAAAAAGAAATGCAAAACTCAAAATTCAAACAAGAAATTTCGCCGATACAGGGAAAGACACGGAGAATAATAGGAAAAAAGCATAGAAACAGCAGCTGAGCAAGTGTTTTAGGCGTAACTAAAATGTAAAAGACAGATGAAATATTGGAATATTGTCTCTATTATCTATTTCTATTTATGTTTCTATTTCTGTTCCTGTTCCGTTTCTGCTGCTGGAGTTTGGGTAACGCCCACTCCAAGTGAACTGTTTTGTATTTTTTTTTTTTTTTTGTTGGCCGCCTTTTTAATTTGAGAGTCGTCTCTAAAACGACAACAACGACGACGACGACGACGACGACGACGACGATGACGACGACGTTGAAGACGTCGACGAGGACGGGAAATTAGCTGCCATTAGTCATTTTTATTGTTTTCGGTCGCGGCCCCGAAACGTAACGGGGCAACAAGCAGCAATAGCTAAGGAAAAACATGGTAAGACCCAAAATTGGGCAACAAACAATTTGTATTAACAATTTTTCCATTTGGCCGCAGGTCCGAAGTGAAATGTCTTAATTATTTTGGGAGCTAACCGCCTCCTGCCCCGCTCGAACAGGCAACAAACCCAGCAACAAAACAACCCAACAATAACTAAATAACTAAACAACGAACAACCGACAACCGACAACAAACATACAATTTTCGTTTACGACATTTTAATTAAGTTTTTCGCTTTTTCCCGCTGCCTTTGGACTTTGTTTTGGCCTTTTCTCCCTCTCGCTTGCCTCGAAATTGAGCAAATTAATAAGAACGCCATTGGCACGCCCCGAAAACGCTTCAATTTCTAGCTAGAAACCCAATACCAGGTTGCCCTATTCCCATTCCCATTCCCATTCCCAGTCCCAGTCCCATTCTCATTCCGATTCCCTTTCCCGTACCCATTTCCAATTCAGTTTGCTGCTGCTTCTGCTGCTGCTTCTGCTGCTGCTTCTGCTGCTGCTTCTGCTGCTGCTGATCATCATCAGTGATCATCAGTGATGAATGAATTGAGCTGATCTCCTACTGCTCATTAGCCTCGCCGACCGCGAGCGCGTCTGGTAATTGCCATAATTTCTATGGAGCTACCTAGACCATAGATTAATTGTGTGCACTGTGATGTTAAGTGAAGTGGAGCTGGAATGAGGAGTCCAGAGTTGGTCAATTGGCCGTTGCTCCTAGAACAAAACAAGCTAGATAAATTTAAGTGCATTACACCGAACTTTGTATACGCTTACAGATGGTAAGATTAACATAAATTGCTTAATTTTAGAGTGACAAAAAATAGTTATTTTTTCTACTCTTCTTTGTGTAACATTTTCAAACGTTTGGTAAAAACGATAGGCGTAATTCGTTTTTTTTTTTTTTGCAACCTTCTTAAACGTTTTGGCGTTACGAATTTTCTTTGTTGTGCGTATTCGCAGACTAACAAAGTATGAATAATTAATTTTTGTTAATTTGTTTAATTATTCTTTCAGCGACTTTCTTAACCGTTTTGTGGTATAAGAAAAGATTTAACAATACTTTTTCCTTATGTAGCTTAAACATTTAAATTCCTGCCCAATTTCATATACTTATCATATAACTTTTATCATGTTGAGAGTGTATATTAAAAGAAAAGCCAAAAATCAAGACTGGAAGCACGCGGAGCCATCAACATCAGCGGCTAATGCGCATTTCTGGGCATGGTCTCTTGTTTGGTCCGATTTCCACTGATTTTCTCCTAATTAATAAACCGCTCAGCATCAGACGTCATTCGTCTCGTTGGCTAATTGGTCGATCGTCGGCCGAGACGAGACGAGACGCTCCAAATGAGCTTTTGACGAGCGTTTTGCCTCGGGAAATGATAATTATTTAAGTGACTCTCATTTAGCTTGCAGCACTGCCAAAAATAAAAAATCAAAAGAGAAACACAGAAAACTGAAAACTGAAAACTGAAAACTGAAAACAACACTAAAAACATCTGCAAAGTGGAGCCATTCAGGGCAAGAATTCCCCCTCACCGCAAAATTATTTGCATAATTTACGAGGGCGACAACCCTGGACTGTGCCCATAAATTCACTCAATTTTCTGTATATTTCTTTTTTTTTTTCCTTTTATATGTTGCTGGAAGTTAGCCAGCGAATTTCTGAACTGCGGCTGCCCAACAAATTAAATGCATTTTGGCAGAGCAGCCCTAACAAAAAGGAAGCTACTACCCCAACGTCAATAGCCAAAATTCTAACCTCAATTCCACTCCCAATCCCAATCCCAGGCCCAACCCGAATCCCTTCTTTAAACGGAGGCGTGTGGAGCTATTCAGCTAATAAAAATCAAAAGGCGTTTTGTTCGCTAAACTTAAATTGAAAACACTTCAGCGAAGCAACAACAACTGGAACAAAAGGATAAACACTTCAAGGGGCGGATTTGGCTTAGGTAAAATACAGCCCCGAAAAAAAAAAAAAAAAGAGGAAAAAAGTAACACCCCCCATAGACCCATGTTGCCCCGTTTAGCAGCAAAGATGGCGGCTCTAGATAATGAAATTTGCCGAAATAAAAAAAATCAAAAAACAAAAAATAAAACAGGAAAAAGAAAACAACGGGCACTCGACGCTAGCTATTTTTTTTTTTTTTTTTTTGTCTGCTTTGTTGTTGGCCATTTACAGTTTTGAGGCGTAATTTTTTCTTAAACAGCCACGCCCCAATGCCCCCAAACAAATGGCCAATAAGTTGGCAGCTAAATTGGGTAGGCCATTTGAGATTAGCCGTTTAGAAGTGCCATTAAGCAGAAGGATTGCAAATGAATTCACTGGGCTTTTCTACTCCAACTCCTACGTCTCCTCTCCCCCTCCTTCCCATTCTTTATGTTGGTTTTGCCATTTTCTATGCATATTTCCGCTTCCGTTTATAATTTAAGGAAAATAATAGTTTCATCTATTTCCAATCTTAATATACCATTTTCTTTGATAATCGAAAGATATATCAGACATTGCAATTTTTTGAGTATTTTTTTTTTTCAATTTACAATAAAACTGGAGTCTTTTAAACAACTTTTTCAAAGTCAATTTAAAAAATTTCGTGTAGCTGCGAATCTTTCAAAATTTAGGAAGCAGGGTTCGATTTACGGAATATTTTTCTGCTTTGCTTTGCTCTTAACTAGTCTCTTTTTTTAACCGAAACTTAAATATAATAAAAGTCTTCCCATTTTGGTAATACCTTTGTTATAATTATTGATTCTTATATTATATTTCATATCCTGTTCTAACATCAATATAAACTCTTACGACTGCTAAGCTAGGAGAACTCTATAGATAATATAGATTCCGTTCAGGAACTTAAGTACAACTTCCACATTACTTATTAGTTGAATATAGTGTCCTTACCAACACTTAAAGGAAGCTTAATTCCAGCTAGCAAACGAGTATATACATATGTATGTATATCCCCTACTTTAGCCGGGTACCTTAGATTTATCGTATAAGGACAAAAGCCGAACAAAAAAGCCGCAGACACGTAGAGTTGAGCGTTTTACCACAAAAACCACCGCCCGAAACATTGTTTTGTCCTTTTCTTTTGGGTACTGGTACTGGTAACCGCACACGTTTCGATTTTATGTTATCTCCATGGGACTTAGCAAGTGATACGCCCCACTCTCAGTCCCAGTCCCAGACCCAGTCCTCGTCTCAGTCTCAGTCTCAGTCCACCCACCCACAGAGGACTCTCTGCACGGGCAACGACATGAAAATTATGTAAAACTTAAGTAAAAGATGAGCTCGTCAAGAATTATGACACCCAAGGGACGAAGATGTGTGTAAAGCGCAACAGTGAATAAAGCAAACAACAACAACAACAACAACAAAAAGTAGAAGAACACTCAACTCACTATTTGTCCTTGTTGTACAAACAACCCTGAAAAAAAAATGCAAAAAGTCGTATAAATAGAAAGTAGACCTTTGACGCGAATTTTAAATGCCCTTTAAAAGCTCACAAAAAAGAAGACGTTCAACGAAAAGAGAAACGAATTTATTTCTTAAAAAATAATAATAATAATAATATCTTAAAATCTATAGTGTCTTGGAAAATACGAAGAATTTCAAACTTTTGTAGGCTGGTCAGCTATTTCGGTTGAAAAACTCCTAAAAACATAAATTCTCAAATTTCGGAGACACCGACGGATTTTCCAGAGCTTTACGAACCAAGCGAACCAAAAAGTTTATAAGAAAATGAAAAGCTTTGGATTCAGTTCGTGGATTGATTAAAGGAGAGGAAGAAGTTAAGTTTTTTAAAAATTGATTTTTTAATTCTTGGATTTATTGGTAATATTTTTATCTTATATCTTCATAGAAGGATTATAAATAAATAAATTAATTTAGCCACGAAGCAAGGAAAATCTTATATATTTTATATTTAATTAAGATTTGATTAAGTTTATTCAGGTTTTTAGGCAGAAGTTTCAATTTATATATATTTTTTTTTGTTTGATTTTAAATGGTTTTCTTGCAATGCTCCGATCGTCCTACAAGCATTGCATACCCTTCTACACATTTTATGAATGTACAGGGTATCGAAAAAGAAGAAATCAAATCTAAACTAAAACTACATCATGAGGCATTTAAGTGGCATCCCTCCACACACACAGACACACAAAGTCAGGGAAGGACAGGGAGACAGAGCAACGGTATATAGAAACCACTCTGTGAACCACCCAAGCATATCCAATGTTATTCACCCACACCCCACCCACAAAGCTTGTTGGCGCTCGTAAATGCCTCATGTGTGTTTATATTGAAACAGATTGCTCCACCAACCATCTCCACCTCCCTCCCGTCACGTGTCCTGGCTGCCTACGCTCCCTGAATAGTCCTTGTCTGTCTGTCTCTCGTGTCCTTTGTGAAATTGTTGCGGTTTGCAATTTGCTGCAAATGACACTTGTTGTGAGCAGCAGCTTGACAGTTCTCCTCTATACTCCCGTTCTTCATCCTCTCTTTGCATTCCTCGGTTTCTCCTCCTTTCGTCCTGGCGGCCATGTTGCCTCTTCATGCGTGCTTTCGTGCGTGTTGCGTGCGTGCGAAGGCGACGCATCGACTCTGCGAGTTGCGCATCAACCACCAAAGTGGGAAACAAGAAGAACGCACCTCACCCCTCCTCCCCCTTTCAACAATTGCCTATGCAACCCCCGTCGTCGCCCCTCCGCCCCACCTCACTTCTCCGACCCGCCCTTCAAAATGCCGCACGACACTTCGGGGCTAATACAATTTATACACTTGGCTTGGCGTCGTTTCGGTTTGGCTCTGTGCCACGCCAGAGCCAGGATGGAGGGCATGGAATTGGGGAGGCTTTGGGGCAGGACATGCTGAGGCAAGTGCGGCAAGCGGGGAGCGTTACAGTGCGGAGCAGGGTGAGGCGGTACGGGGTCGGTCGCGATTGTCAGCCAGTTTTACGGTTGGATCAATGTTTATGCCGTTACACACACACACACACAATCACAGCAAGGCATTTATCCTTGTTACACCAAGACCTGAACACACCCACACTCACACACACTATCATATACAAACACACACGCACGCACACAACGCTGCAGAAAAAAGCTTTCTCGTTGGCTTTTGGCGACGTTTGTAAATTGGAAAATTTGTGCTTTGTGTGTGTGGGTTGCTTATTTTTATACTCTCTAATAAAATAGCTAAAAAGGGTATACTCCATTTGTGCAAAGTGTATGTTGACACGCAAAGATAGCCACCTTCGAACCCCATGAAATATACATATGCTTGTCAAGCATGCGAAGCTTTTTAAAGCTGCTGATTCGGTTCGGATCAGAATTTTTGTATTCTTTTATCTGCAACTACAAAATCACCCAAGACTCCAGCCTGGACCCGAACCGTTCCGGTTTTTTTTTAATAAAAATAGTTCAAATTGGAATAAACTTATATTATTATATTATTATTTATTGGTTCGTAAATCGATTTATTAATAATCCTTGTGCAATGGTAAGAATAAAAAATTTCAAAAATAAAATAATTAAAATTCAAATATTTTTTAAGTAAGCCAAGGTTTGAACGTACGGCACTTTGAATTGAACCAAGGCTTTTCAACAGGTTCCACAAGCGAACCAAAAATAAATGCAGAAAATTTAACAGATTTGTCATATGAAAAAGAAAATGTTCTTTCGGACGAGGAAATATTATTGAAAAATAAATTGTAATGGATGTAGGCTATAAAGGCTATATATATCGTTCCTTTAGCAAGCAGGCAGAGGC
Source organism: Drosophila repletoides (assembly GCA_018150835.1). Taxonomy (NCBI): domain Eukaryota; kingdom Metazoa; phylum Arthropoda; class Insecta; order Diptera; family Drosophilidae; genus Drosophila; species Drosophila repletoides. Next base: position 9,373,830 of record JAECWQ010000225.1, on the reverse strand, counting down.
TTATAGGCCTTTCTCAAGAGTATCTGATAGTCGAGCTTCACGATTGTTCTAACTTTTGTTGTTGTTTTTGTATCTGTTGTAGTTATACATATTTCTTGTATCCAACGCTTGGCGTTCCGCTTGTTGGGTCACCCACCGCTCGCCGCCCTTCGTCTTTGTCGTTGTAGCTAATAAACCTTAAATGAAGGCAATATTGTGGGGTTGTTTTGGGTTAATATTGAAACGATAAAATTGAATTGAGCCGTATGCCAGAAGAGCAGACGTCCCTGAAACTTTTCCGGGCTTTGTTTTTGCTTAACTTTTTGTTGGATTTTTGTGAGTTGTAATGACACTTTTAGCTGACTTTGTAGCCATTTTCCTTTCCTTTCTGTCTATGGCTATGTCTGTGTCTGTGCCTCATTCTCATTTTCCATGTCTTTCGCTTAGTGTGTGCGTTTTTTGTTTTTTTTTGTGTGCTCATTTCCGTTTCCGTTGCCATTGAAAATAATGTTGTTTTTGGTATGTTTTGTGTAGCTGCGTGTGGTTTTAAATCAATTTTTCAAAGATTTCATTAATTGTGAACCGTATTCTATGGAACCGATTCAGTTCGGGTTGTTATTTTCTTTTTAATGCTCCTGAACCGATCTTAAGTTATTTAAATCAATAACCCCAATAAAAAATTATTTAAAAAGTTGCGTTCAATTTGTTGTATCTATGAAATTTTTTAAATAAAAAAGTTTTAAAAATTATATGTTTTTTTTATTTAGAATTAGGGACAATTTCAATTAGATTTTTTTTAGAATAGCTCAGATCATTTTCAGCTGACATTTTTGTAAAACATATTTGTGTCCCCAATGCAATGTTAACTATATTATAAAAAATTTTAATAATTTTTAAAAATTATACGACAGATAATGAACTTATTATTCTAGTTCCAGCAGTACATTCTTTTTGATCATCATTCATTTCCATCAAGTGTCAAATGCCCGTTTTTCTCCAGAGCAGAGGGCCATACAACTTTATCAAGAAATGAGTCTATCCGTCTGTTTATATGGAGACTAGTCTCTCAGTTTTTGAGCTTAATATAAAAAATATGGTACAATATCTTTCTATTCGGTACTCGTAACACATAAGTCGGAACTGGCTGGATTGAATAACTATATCATATAGCCACCATATAAAGAAAGAGTATCTAAAAGAGTATTTGTACGGAAAACTTTTCTTTAGATAACATGATGAAAATGACAGGAATGTGTTTCGTGAAAATTGAAATTGAAATCATAGGAACAATCGCTCAATCAATTTGAGAACAATTTTCAAATACCTATTCCAAGTCTGCAAGGGTATGTAAACTTCGGTGCGTTGCAGGCAGCCATTCCTTAGTAGTTCTTCTCTTCGTATTTAAGACTTTAGCACTTGCCCGCGCCCCTTTGCTTGTACACTGAAGGTAATTCAACTGCCGACGGCATTTTATTGGCCAGCAGCTTCAAGAACAACAACAAAAGCAACAACACGACAGCTGCGAATACGAGTACTCGCAATGTTGTTGTTGTTTTTATTGTTGCTGCTGCTGTTACGTTTTTTTTTATTAATTGAAAAGTTAATTAAAGGTGATAAAAATTATACATGCCACCGATTTTCGCGCTGCAGGCGTTCGCCAGAGACAGCAACAACAACAACAACAATGGACAAAGCAGACAGAAACACGTTTCAATTATACAGACACAAGCACACACACAAACACAAACACACCTGCCTGTAACTGTGAGTGTGTGCATAATTTTGCTTTAAATACATACACATGTATATGTTTAAGTACATAATATACATATATGTACACACACACACACACACACACACACACACATATATGTACATATATTGTATATTTTATAGATTCTACAAGTCTTTTAATCAATTAAAAATACAGGGTATTTGTTTTAACGCAAAGCATTTACAATAAGTTGCCAAAAGTGGATTTCATTCTCGCTCCGTCTCTCTCTGTCTCTCTCTCGCTCCCTCCCTCTTTCGCAAGCAGAATCAGAGCGACGTCGACGTCAGCGTCGCCATAAACTAAACGAAGAGAGCAAATGGCTTTGGTCAACGAGCGGATGAGAGAGCGAGTGGGCGGTCTATGCTTCAAGTGCGAGCGAGACAGCGCAAGCGCGCAGCATGGCAAGTTAATTAAATCCTCATGTATTAATCACGGCACCTACCACCGCACCTCCTTTACCACCCACCACTCCTCGTCCCTTTGAAGCTCTATTAACAACTCGTTCAACGTACATACATACCTGCATATGGCTATACATATATGTATATGTATGTGTAAGTACGTCCTTGCATCTCTCTCAGCAGGCGTCGGCGTCGCTGTCAGTCTGGTTCTTAGCGCTCTGTCGCAGTCTCAGTCCGCAGTCCGCAGTCGCCGTCGCCGTCGCCGTCGCCGTCTCTGTCGCAGTTTCAGTTTCAGTCTCTGCGCTTGCGTGATTCTGATGGCAAATTAATTCCTTGGTAATTTGTTTTGATGTGATGTGCGACTTGAAATTGATTGAGATTGTGTTGCCGTTGTTGTTGTTGTTGTTGTTGTTGTTGTTGTTGATGTGGTTGCTGCTGCTCTGGCTCGGGCCAACAGCAAAAACAACAACAACAAGAACAAGAACGAAAACTACAACAGAGAATTCATTAAAGCAGCAGAAATCAATTTTTATGCTGAGCTTTATTTTTGCGCTTTGCGTTTTGCTTTGATTTCGTTGTCTCTTTTGTTGTTGCTGTTCTCAGCTTAGCTGTTCTTATACTCTTGCTGCGGGTATTTTAATTTCATCACGAAATATGTAATACATTGAAGGACTCATCTCCGACCCTAAAAACTGCATATAAATACGAGACGAATCCTGCCGTCAGTCCCTCTGAGTATCTCAGCTATTGAGACAGATGTATGAAATTTGGCAGGCAGCACATATTTTGCAACCAGCCGAATCGGGCAACTATATATATTTATATATAAACCTTTCAAGGAAAGGAATAATCGGTCAAAAGTTGATGTATGGGAAACTTTTTTGTTACTGAAAATAGCTTTATAAACATAAATATATAATAGCGTATTTTCTCATTGATAACAAAAACTATTAAGATCGAAATACTATATCATACATATCTATGTATATACATATATAGGATAGCAATTTCAAATACCTTTTCCGGTGTGCAAGGGTATGTAATCTTCGAGCAGTAAAAATAACTTTTTTGGCCCTCTTTTGTGACTATTTTTTTTTTTGCTATTGTTATTGGGGTTAGGTATAAATCAAAAGCCATAGCCAGACATAAGTTTCAATTAATAAACTATTGTTTATATTAATAGATTTTTTTGGTTGCTGCTGCTTTTCACACGCTGCTCATAAATTAAATTTGTTTGCACAATTAATTTCATACACACATTACGAATAGAGCTCAAAGAAGGGGCAAAAATAAAAGAGAAGAGCAAATTTAATTAGTTTTGGGAGCTTTGAGTGAAAAGCTTAAAGTGGTTCAGCGAATCATTTCATTTTAGCTGGAACTATAAAAAGTACAGTCATCATTTGAAAATTGGAAAATGAAGGAAATATGAAAATGTTTTTTTGCAAAAGATTTTTGGTGTTTATAACTGAATTTGTAAAGCTAATTTTTAGAGGTGTCCTCAAGTAATTATTATAGAAACTTCTCACAATTTTAGGAAACGCCGTCGAGGAAAAAACTGTAGAATCTAAATTTATTTATTCATTACAGCAAATACATGAAAATCTGTTTTTCAAAACGTAGTTAATTGATTTAGAATAATTACGAGCGAGAACTTAAATTTGAAATATCAAAATCCATGATTAAAACATACACTTTCCCCTTGAGTCCTGCATGACAAGCCCCATCTCAAATCGGAGAATTTTATATATACAACTTTGAACATTTTTTAGTAGTTCTTTTTTTTAGCCGATCACCCTACAATCCTATTTATTAAATCTTTCCACCCACTTAAATTGCATATTTGCCTAAGCTAAACTCAGTCATTGCACCTGCAGCAGTTTCTCAACTTTGTAGCCCGATTGAAATTAAGATTCAGAGTTAAACTGAAGCTTCGGCTCCGTCTGCGGCACCGGCTTCGGTTGCGACTTCAGATTCGACTTGGACATGGGACACGCCCAATCAAGGAGGACGTCGTTCGTAATCAAATTAAGTAAATTACAAGCTCTCAAATGTGCAAGACTCGTGTTTTACGTGGCTAATAACTGCCGAAAAGCTTGGAACAACGCGAACCCCTTCGAACTCTGATCGTGCGATCAACTTAAGAACTCAATTTGAAGAAGCGCTGCCTCAGCCTCTGTCTCTGCCTCAGTCTATGTTTCTATCTCGCTCTTGCTTTGATCGTGCATGTGTCGTGCGGCTGGCTGGCTGATCTTTGCCGCGCTTCCTTTCTAAATTGATTTTGAAAACAAAATGATCGTAAATTTTGATCGTCTTTGCAGCCTCTGCAAATTACTGAGCTTTTGCTCTGAAACTCTAAAAACCCCAGACCCGCCCTGATCATCAGTTGTTGTTCTGCCTTTTCCACTGCTTCTTTTCACGTCTTCTTCTTCTTCGTCTTCTTGTTTGTTGTTGTTGTTATTGGCTTTTATGGGCCTTGATTGAGTTGTCATATTTTATTACCGAAAATTTTAGACAACGCCACAAAACGACTCGACGAACTGGCAAGCGCAGCGAAACGTTTCATTTGCCGTGGCGAATTCAGATCGTCTGAGACACGACGCTGACGTCGCCGTTGACGTCGACTTCGACTGCACATACGCTTAACACCTGTGAGTGTGTATATATTTGTGTGTGTGTGTGTGATATTCAGGTGATAATATGCCCGCCATTTTCGTAATGGAAAGTAATTATTGTTTGCGGCAACGAATTACAGTAATCGTCATAAAATGTTTCCCCATGACTGCCTACAGCAAACCAGGCAAAGAAGGGAATGCCAACAACCAACAACCAGCAACTGGCCAACACCAAGACCCAACAATCAGCGGCAGTAAACAGCAACAACAAGAACAACAACAACAACAGCCTCTGCGGCAGCCGTTGTGTCCGTTGTGCCCTGCTATAATCAAGGGAAATAACATTTTCAAGCAGCGTTAAAACTAACATTAATTATGTCCGAAACGAACAAAACGATCAGCAAAAAAACAGAGAGACAGACACAGAGAAAGAGAGAGAGAGAGAAAATGAGTGTGCAAAGGCACAGGCGAAAACGAAAATGAAGACACAAATAAAGCCACTGGAAGCAGCCCGAAAGGAAAGCAAGCCAAATTGAGAAAAATTTTAAAAGAGAGCGAGAGAACGAGATAAAATACACAGAACAAAATAAAATCCTTACAAAAGTTTAAAATTTGTTTTTATTGAGCGCACTCTAAATATTGACTGATTCGATCTTTTGTTTGCCAAATTCATCATCAGCGAATGATAACGATCAATTGATTGATTACATTTCTCAGGTCAATACTCAAGGTTTTACTTAATTTCTATTTATTGAAAATGCAGTTTTTTAGCAAATATTTAAACATGTTTTATGTTGTGTTTATTTTTTTTTTTTAAATACATATTTTATTATTTAAGTTATTGACAACTAGTAAAATCGATCATTTTCTCTCCAATTATATTTGCTTTTGTATTTGAAAATGTTGAAGGAAAGTCCATTTTACCACAGAAATATTTTTCTCAGTGCAGCCAAAAGGAAACGAACGCATAATGAAAGTCACGAAATATGAGGCGAATGGAAGTTAAAGTAGGTGCGGTAGTGGGAGTGAGAGCGAGAAAGCGGGGTGGGCAATTGATTTGAACTGTATTCACATTGGAACTGCTTTAGGCTGGCTTTGGCAACAAAGTGGCGCCCCCTAGCGCATGGATCGCAAATGGCAGTAAAATAAAGAAATTGAAAAGTACTCGAAAATGTGCAGCAGCTGAAGAAGGCAGCGCAGCGGAACGTAGCTCCACAGTTACGCCCCAGACGCGCAGGCGCAGCAACAATGTTAGGATTGGAACTGTTCCAATGACTGGAACGGGGAACTGAAACTGGAACTGGAACTGGAACTGGAACTGAAACTGGGACGTTATGCAGTGGCAGCGACGTCAACGCCGACCCGAACGAACAAACGAACGGGCGAACATGCGAATATGCGAACGAACGAAGAAACGAACGAACCAGCAAACGAACGAACGAACGAACGAGCGACGTTAATAAGAAATTAATGTCTTGATCATTTTCGATCGTTATGTAAATCAATCAGGCAAATTATAGCTCAGGGGCTTGCCACAATAATTAGACCCTATTCGTAATGCAGCCGCAAAGGCTGCAACAGCAACAAAAAGCGTCAGGGCAAGACAAAGATAGCAACACAAAGAGGAAGAGAAACAGCAACAGAGACCAGAGGCCGATAGTCGTCATGGCGTGCAGACGACGCAGACGCTGACGCGCCCCTCGATCGCAAAAAAAATGAGAGAAAAAGAACAGAGACAGAAACGAGCTGAAAAAAGTAAGAACACTTTGCACGAATAAAAAATACTCTGTAGCCATCCATAAAGTCGCACACAATATATTTTTTAATTAACATTTTTTATGCACCCATTATTAATCCATATTATTCATGGAAAATAGCTTTATATTAGAGTAATTTTTCAATGAGATAACCTGGGTTAAACAAATTTCCATGCGACCGAATGAAAAACTATCATAAAATGGGCAGTTGAGGATCTAGGCTATATGATATACGTTCGTACTTTAAAAATAGATGGGGACCAATCTAAGGAATGTTCATAATCTTCGAATCTCAAGATATTTTCTTCAAAACAATGCCTATAATTGATTTGGGAAAATGTTGAGAGATAATTTAAAATAAAATTGAGCTCCATATGGTATACCTAATTCAGCTTGTTACATACGTTTTGCACTCACTTGGTATACCCATTTTTATTAGCATTATATTGGGTACAGAGCATAAAAAAAGAGGAAACATTTTTGCTGGCATGCAACGCCTTGATGTCTTCTTCGGAGCTGTAGCCGGAGCTGAAGCCGGAGCTGTGGCCGGAGCGACGTCTTCATTAAAACAACAAAACATTTATGCGCCGCTTTGGCATGTCGATGTTGATCGCCAGGCAGAGATCGTTTGAGAGCTTTTCGTCATGCCACAAAGCAAAAGAGTTGGAAACATTCGTAGTTCAGGCGAGTATTCTGGCCAGTGTTGTCAGCTCTTCTCTTGAGAAACACAAAAAGAAGCTATTTCTAGGAAGTAGATTCGCATGCGAAAAAATGCTTTATTACTTACTTATGTACCGAATAGTCCTCTTAAAAACGCTGACACGTCCTTGGGGACTTCCTTTGCCAGTGTTGTCTTTTAACAAGCCAAAAAGGTTGTTTCCTGGGAAGAAAACATAAAAAAAATGATATAACAGTGCTGCCAATTCTTAAAAATAAAATTTAAAATCTGTCAAAAATATACGCTTAGTAAACAATGTTTGAAACGTGGAATTAGGGTAATTTTAAATCTGTTGTGTAGATATTTAATTATATTAGATAAGTTAAGATTTAAGCAGTTCCAAAAACTTAAAATATTTACATAAATATATTTTACCTAATTTATTAATTGCGATATTTTAATAATGAATCTTTTAATTTCAATAAACGTGAACCACTTTAAACTCCTACAAATCAATTTACAAACATGAAAGAAGACTCGAACCTGAACATGTTGGAACATGTTTTTCAAAAACAGAGAGTCGTTTCAAAAAACCGAAGAAACAAACTAATGACCATAAGCCAAATCTAAAAATTATATTCTGGCAAAACTAGTTTCTTTATAATCCCGGCACAATTATATAATAAAAAAAAAAATGTTACAAATAAATTGAAAAACTAAAAGAATTACTTTTTTGAAACATGAAACAAGACTCGAACCCAAACCATGTTTTAAGGGTCTCTTTGAACCCAAAGCCTGTAGTTAGGTTGGCAATTTTTCAAAAATTTTAAAATTTTACATCCTTTTTTTGTTTCCACAGTGTGCACTTAATTCACGCTGAAATAGCTAGATTTGACGAGAAAAGGGTGACATGTAGCAACACTGTTGGCAGCATCTCGTAACAAGATGCGTAAAAATTATTGATTTTCCTTGACTTGATTGTTGTTGGCTATCAAAATTTAATCATAACATGCACCCCAAAGACCGAGACCGGAGAGGAGCCGGTAATCGGCGAAAGGATAGGATAGAGCAGAGTTGTGGAGCGGAGTGGAGTGGAGGGACGGGGAGTAGATCGACTGCTGTTGCTGCAACATGTTGCCAAGTTAACCACTTGAATTTTCAATTTTGCATCGCAACAGAGCGGCAAGTAATTTGCTGCGTTGACGTGCCTGGCGTGGCAGATGAGCAATGACCCGGCACCCGAGCAGGAACCAGAGAGACCAGAGACCAGGGGCAGATTGCATTGCCCCGCTCTACTCGTCGTGTCGATCAATTCATTTTAATGCAAACAACTCATATAAATTCATGTTCAAGTTGGCAGCAGACGTTCCAAACTCGACGCCAGATCGGCAGATTGAAGTGCCCTGAATGTGGATCCTACTCCTCTACCAGTACTTGTACCTCTACCTGTACCTGTACCTATACCACTCACCTGTCCCTGTACCTGTACCTGTACCTGTACCTGTGCATCTTGGTTCTGTATTAGTATTTATGCCTGAGACTGTGTCCCGGGTCAGTCACTCAATTGGTCGGCCTCTCCAATTACCGTCCTGCAAAGTGCAAAGAAATTCATTAATTTAAGTGCCACACATTTGTTGCCCACTGTGCGGCGGCCCCTTCTCTCGGCTCTTGCCGACTGCTCTGGATTGTTACACCTATTAAATTGAGAGTGTAACTGGGCAAATTACAAGCTAGTCATAGATGACATGGGATTAATTATTGTATAACCCTCGCGACCTTCTCGTAGGGGTCTACATCTTGTGTAGCTTATAAACCTGAAAAAAAACACATATTTTATTTTTTGCTTAAGTTTACAGTGTACACATCGTTTCACACCAGCCGTTTAAGGATGCGACACAAAGAAGAATGTCGACATAGAACAAAATAAATATTGTTTAAATAAAAATATTTTAAAAATTAAAATTTTTACTATATATAATCGAGTTAGCTTCTCTCTAGTTTAGTATTTTTACTCAAACTATCCAATATTTATCAGACAAGAAGCAATGCATTATCGAAAAATATAAACATTCTGTGGTGGATGCCAAAAAAATGTTGATTAAAAAGTATGTTGTAAAGGATCTGGGCTATAAAATGATACGAACTATTTAATATTTAACTATGTCTAGCCAATGTTGATCTAGAGTTTAAATTTTTCAAATTTCCTCACAAAGTATAATAAATACATGAACGCTTACGGATATCGAAAAGAAATGAACATCAATTTCTAAGTTTTATGTTTTCTGTTGAATTTTAAGCACATTTTTTAAGCTAATGATTGGCTTTTTCTTTGCGACATATCGAAGAGAATCTAGCTAAGTTTTCTGGCCAATTCCGTTCGGGTTACTGAAATTCCCACGTTCCAAATTCCAGATTCTCATGAGGCGCGTCAGCATTTAGCGTGTGGTATGCGAACAATTTAACACACTCGAAAGTCCCAAAGACAATTCATCAAACAGTGTAACAACAACAAATACGAGTAAAAACTAGCAGCTAAATGACTTTGACAGGCAATGAAAAGTTTCAGGCTAAGAAAAAGGGGTTTAATAAAAAAAAAAATAGAAAATGGAAAACTAATACGAAAATATACGGAAAAAACAATACTCATAGAGGAGGTGATGCATCAGGGGCACGTGGCTGACTTAACGCCCTGTTTTTTTTTTTGTTCCTCCTTTTTTTTTTTGAGTTTTAGGCGTTTTGAGGGTTGTGCCGAGGGTCACATAATTAGCAGCCCTAATAGCTGACGTTTGCTTTTTTTTCTCTGTTTGACTTGCTTGATTTAAAAAAAAAAAAACGATTTTATTTTTGTATTTTGGCCCAAACACGCGAGGCAAAAAAAAAAAGAAGCAAAGCAAAGCAAATCAAATCATGTGACAAGTTTCTAATGAACCTCAAAAGGTGCTACGACCCAGAGCAGCGCTCCCTGACATTTATGTGGCCTATAAATGCTAATGAGCTCAACGTTTATACTCATTTCTTTTATATTTTTTTTTTTTTTATTTTTCTCATTTTTTTGTAGCCTAGATATTTTTTGTTTTGGTTGTTGCAATTTAACTTTTTTGTTTTTTATAGATTTTGATGGTGATTTTTTTGGGTTTGTTGGGTGGGTCTTGTGGGACCAGTTCCCTGGGTCGAGTTCTGGGTGCAGATTTGTTTCGCATTCAACGGGTAGTTTTTCGTCCGTTCGTTCAATCGTTATGGTCAGGGTTCGGGCTTTTTCCCGAGGGCCTCGACAAGGCCCAGTTCAGGCCTTATATTATATTATACTCGTACCTATCCTATGTACGTCTTTCTATCTCTATCTCTATCTCTCTAGCTGCATTTTGTTCCACTTGAGTTTGTTTGCTTAACGACCTTTGAAATTAGGCAAAACTAAGGGGCAATAGGCGTTAGATGGTTCGCTCTGTGGACCCAATGCAGCAGCCCGTAGATTAGATACTGTCCACAGAGTAACAACAATTTATACTGTTTATATGCAAATTCTCTAAAATGTCCTACCCCTTGTCTCGCCCCGCAACTCTGTGCACCATTTTCTGGCCTAATTAAAATTGGGCTACCGTATTTAATTAAGCTAAATACAAAAAACCCGACATAGATACATGTATAAAAACTGGTACATAATCATAAGCAGAAATAGAGAAAGCGAAAAATAGAGAAAGAGGGAGGGATGGAGGGAGAAGAAAGTGAGTCCTCATCGAACCCGGAGCGAAGAACTAACGCGAACCGGTTGCAGGAGCCCAAATGATTTTGATTAATAATAATAATCTGAAAACATTCTTTACCTTATTTTGTTTTGTTAACAGCTTACATTTTGATAAGACAAATAAAATTATTTAATATTTTTGAATAGAATCACCCATTTTTTGGGAGTGTTTTTTAAATAACCAAACCTCACAGGCTCTGTAGTGTTTTTTTAAAACGCTCTCACTCACTTTGATAAAGCTAGAAAGTTGGAAAATTTATCTTAAAGTATTCTTGAAAACAACATTCTTAGGAGACTCAGGGCTTAAAAGCTTAGGCAATAAATTCTTATGGATATATCATTTCATATGGAAAACTTTTTTGTTACATATCTTCCAATATGCAAGGGTATATAATCTTCGGCGCCACGAAGTTAGCACAACCTTACTAGGTTTTTTTTGACTGGCCACGCCCTACCGCCCGCACCCAAGGCTCCGTATCGATTTCAGTTAATATCTTCGTTTGGTCTGCGTTGCCTTTATAGCAAATTAGGGGCACAAACCCCCGCAGAAGCCGAAGCAGAAGCAGAAGCAGCAACAAAACTATGCCACAACAACAACAACAACAACAAAAACAAGAAGAACAACCTGCCACATCAGACAGCAAGAAGAGAACAACAGAAAGTCAGAAAGTCAACAAAAACCATAATTCAGTTAATTTTATTTATAACACCCTTGAGGAATTACATTTTATTTACTCTTTCAAGTGTGATGATGAGGCCGCTGAGCCGAGCCGAGTCGAGTTGAGCTCCGTACAAATGGACAGAGCGGACGCAGTCGAAGGACTTGCCCCCTGTTATTTCTGTTGCTTTTGTTGTTGTATTGTTGAACTCTATGAAGTGTCTGATCCAAAAAACCAAGTCAATTGAGGGTTGAACGCAGGCCTCGAGACACTCCTTCGATTTGGTAGCAGATGTGTTTATAAATTGTTGAAATCTGTGTGCATTTTAACATATGAAAATCACGTAGTACAGCAGCAGGTTGAGCCTTTACTGCTTTCGGCTTGGGTTTTGGGTTTTGACTGGAGTTGTTCTTGGGGTCTGCCGCATCATTGTCATAATTACAAGCACAGAGAACAGAGCTAGAAAAATCTCCGAAAAATCAAATCTTCACACTCGCAGAAGGTATTATAATTTTCTTATAAGATGTGTAATGCAGTGGGCGTCTTTGACCCTGTAGTGTATATATACTAGTAATATTGATCAGGACGATGATACGAGTCAATATAGCTATGTCTGTCTGTATATCTGTTCATTGCGCTGCTTTTATCTATACTTGTCTCTCAGTTTTTGAGGTTGGCGAATGAAATTTGGTATAGGGCTCTGTTTCCATTAGACTCATATGTCGAAACCGGCCTGATCGAACTTCTATATAATAGAAAGGAACAAAAGGCTTAAAAATTTGTTACCTTTTTTGTTTTAGTGAGCCGTTTTCGAATGATTATTCCAGTCTTAAAGGGTATGTAATATTCGATGCGCCTTAATTAGCCTTTCCTTACTAGCTGTTTTTTTTAACAAAATTATTTTTTCGCTTTGTTTTCTTTTTGGTCGTTTTAGTGGTTGATACTAAGGGCTTGTTAAATGCTTGCTCCTCCCCGCAAACAGTTCTAATTGGTTAGCCAGCAAATTCTGCAATTAAATTTCACTTAAAACTGCAACTAAACACGGGCAAAGAGAGCTTAGAGTAGCGATTTAAAGGGTGTGTGTGGGCGGTGGGGGAGTAACCCGAATTGGGTCCGTGCTATATGTATGTAATTTACTTCCGCAGCGGCGCTTTAAACATATCCGAGGTACCAGGCCCAGGCAACACCCACCATTTCCTAATTGTGAAAACCAATTTGCGCTGCTATAAATTAGAAAGACAAACGACGGCAAAGGCAACGGCAAAGGCAACGGCAACGGCAACGGCACCGACTACATTGCCAATATAGGGCGACTGAGAGCAGGGACAGGGACTGCTTGTTGGGGCGCCCCAGCAGGGACTGTACCGAAGTGAACGGGGGCGTGGCTGGGTTCCTGTGCCGTTTGCATATCTTGGAAATTTACATAAATAGACTTTAATTGTTTGCAATTATAATGCGAGGCAAGCGTAAACGAATCCAAAAACCATAGACGAGACCCAACAAGCAGACAGCAGACAACAGACAACAGATTTTAGATCCCAGACCCAAGTTGGCTTCTCTTCCACTCTCCTGCCCGCTTGTCAGTTAATTATGCTCGCTTGTTGGCGGCAGCTCCATTCCAGTTGGAACCAACTAATGCCAACGACTTATCGACTTTTGCAGTCTCCTTCGCTTCCGCGTCCAACTCCAACTCGAACTCTGCCTCCGCCCACGACGATGAGACGGCCAGTGAGAGCAGCGCTGCTGCAGCCGCAGCCGCTGCCAAGCGTCGACGTAGCCGCACCAATTTCAACACCTGGCAACTGGAGGAGCTGGAACGCGCCTTTCTCAGCAGCCACTATCCGGATGTGTATAGGCGCGAGGCGCTGGCCTTGCGACTTCATCTAAAGGAAGGGCGTATAGCGGTAAGTTCATTTTAGATACGATTTTTTTTTTTTTTTTATAGATAATTATCGATTGTCATCGATAACATTGGGCATGATATAACAATTATTACTTGTAGCCATTATAAAGCGTCTATAGAGCTGCAAGTCAAGTGTTAAGCTGCTTGAAATTTCCATCAAAAGTCTTAATTCATTATTCGCAAAACTGTTTTCGATTAATAAGTTAGCCTTTAATTACTTCCTTCAGATGTTGATCACCACAATGTATGGATTAAAAAAATTGATTGGTTATCGAAAAATTAATCGAAAGTGTCCTAGTTCAGCGTTAATGAATACATTATGATATCGATACCGATTAAACATATCGATCTCAACGGTTGCTCCATAAATTAATCGATAGACTTACTTAAATGGGTGTCATTATTCATATTTATTTGGTGTGTGAATAATACCTTTTGGAATAGATCACATTTAAGCATATCGATAAAATAATCGATTTCTTTTCAACACATTAATCGATACACTCACCTAGTGCAGAGAATGAATTCAAGACGATTGATTTTCGATAAAATAAGCAACCCACTTACCGAATTTAGGCGTAATTCAGGTGCACTGAGCCTGAGTATTCACATTGTGGGTAGATATCGCACTTGTACCAATTGCGTGCTCATTGTAAAACAATTTGACGGGAACTGCAACTCAATTACTCAATAAAACCAATTATCTGACTATTTTTATTCATTATAATTCATTTTATTTCATTTCCAATTGCGTTTCGTGTCGCTTGTTGTTGTAATGATTTCAATTGCATCCAAGACTCAACCCTTTCCCGATGACGACGACGACGACGACGACGACGATTCCATTGGTTGTCTTTGCATGTCAGGCGTGTGATTATCGTCGTCGGTTTGGATCCCCTGCCTCAAAACTGAATACTCTTTTGGCCTGGGTTATACATATGTATGTAAAGACGTCTACGCTTTTTGCCAGAAATTGTTTCTTGACATGACATATCAATTTGTCAATGCAAAACCAGACGAGACGAGACGAGACCAGACTGAGACTGAGACAGTCAGACAATCGGACAGGTGACCCAGCTGGCAGTTGGAACGGGAAGGGTGTAGTGGTTCGGTTTGGTTTGGTTTGGTTCGGTTCGGTTTCAGTTTGGTTCGTTAAAGCTCAGGCAATGTGAGAATCGCATGCAGCTACTCAAAAACAATTTGCTGCACATTAAAAAATGCACAATGCATGCAAATGACTTCAAATTGAAGTGACACACACACACACACACACACACACACACACACAGTCATTCACACACTCACTCACACACTCACTCACACATTCACTCACTCACTCACACACTCAGTCACACAGCAAACGCGTTGCGCTTGAATCGCTCTTGAAACTGCCCCTCAATTAGCGACGCCATTTTGTTTACGACTGACTCTCAGTCTAACCCCATGAATAACGAATGAGTGCATTTTGAAATTGTGAATACTGTGAATACACTCACACAGTGCCACGTTTATCATAGCTAACTGTGCTTAACGCTATTATAACGATGTATATAATAATCAATATATAATATATTCAACACATGTTTATTAATATACTATATAATCATTCACAGATATTTTTCATTTCTAGAATTTTTACCATACTCTTTTCTAAGTGTTAAGTACAAATTTGTATCCCCACATTTTGTGCTTGTATCAAAAATTTCAGAAAAGAAACTGATTTGCTTCAGCTATATTTTTGACACCTGGTTCGGTTTATAGTGTTTCAAGCTTAAAACCGGTTTGTAGCCTTAACTATATTAGCATATATATTAGCAATAAATTTCCAGATCTTATGAAACGTTACTCTCTATCACTGTTTTATTCTAATCAGGGATTTCAATTCTAAAACTAAATTCGCTTATTATTCGCTTATATTCGATATTATAATCGATATTTCGATATTTTTACAGGTTTGGTTTCAGAATCGTCGGGCCAAGTGGCGAAAAAAGGAGCACACAAAAAAAGGACCCGGTCGGCCGGCACACAATGCTCAGCCACAAAGCTGTAGCGGTGCTCCGATTCCACTGGCGGAACTACGTGCTAGGGAACGGTAAGTACTTGGAGCTAGGTCGATACTTTTGAAAATAAACCAAATCTCTCTCATACAATAATTCTGGAGAGCAGGGCACAGCACAGCAAGCGAATTTCCAAGGCAATTGAGCGACAGGCACGTAAACTGCAGCTGAAAGGAATCGAGGTAAATGTGGAGCAGCTGCGAGTTGATTATCTGGCTTCACACAAGGATGATGAGACCGGGCTGGAGCTGGAACGGGCGGACCAACGCGATGAGAATGAGCTGCCCATTGATGTGGTGGGCGTGTGCAGTGACAGCTTGGATAACTCGCATTCGCATAGCTCCAGCTTGCCCAGGATAACGCCCCAGATTAACCAAAGATGCTGCCAGGATGACAGCTGCGATGACGATGGCTGCGCTGTGATAAAACTGGAACCGCTGGAATCGCTGGAGCCGCCAACAAATCAGCTGCCCCGTCTGCCCGCAGAGCCGCCCCTACAACACAAGGGTCACTATAATTCCTCCTTTAGCATTGAATCCCTGCTCGGCACATAGCGTTCCAACAAAAGCAATAATGTACTGCTAAAAACTATTTTTTTTATTTATAATTAATAGCTATTATTTTAATATAATAATACCCATTAAATGTGGTTAAAGGGGTGTATACAAAATTAACCTAAAGGTAAACAACAGGCTAAAAAAATCCTCTATGAGCCTATCAATATATATATATATATTTTTTATTCGAAATACTCAAGCCTTTTAATTAAATTATTGTTTTCCGAAATAAATCAGAATTAGTAAGTCTGATAAAAATCAGAGAACAAACCTCTGAAATGTTAGAAGGCTTTCAAAATTTGGGAAACTTTGGGTTCAAGGACACACTGAACCCAATCAGAATCAAACTGCTCATTTTGCTTTCCAATGAGTTTTTAAATACATATATATAATATAATAATATATATGTATATGTATAAATGTATACATAAATAAGTTAAAAGATATAATAAGAAAAAAGCATAGTCCTTTTCAGCGAAAATCCCCAAATTGCATGTCTCTGACTTTTGACACCGACTTTGAGTCTCATAAGGAGGACGGGAGTCAGCTAGCCGCATTTTTTCGTGAATGTGAATGCGAATATGAATACGAAAACGAATACCAAGTGCGAATGCGAATTTGAGTATTCATTTTAATTCCAGTAAAGTGCCCGGCGGCTGGAAGTGTGGTGCGAACAGTGCGAGGCGAGCAGCAGGCGAAGAACCAGAAGGCGGAGGTAGTGCATCCATCAAGTTCACACGCAGCACGCAATGAACTATCGCGAACCAAAAACAGAACCAGAACCTGAACCCGAATCTGAAGCTGGACCACTGCTCGACCATGGGCTGAGTTGTGCGATCAACGCGTACACCTTACACAGAAATATCGATAGGTTTTGCAAATAGCTATCGATTTTTATAAAATAAGATCGATTGTTCTTTGAATATATGTTTGTACATACATATATAAAGATTCTTGAACTCTAATAATAAGTTATCGATAATTATCTGTTTTTCCGTACTATTAGGATAATGTTAAGGGATCATACACGGCTCTTAAAAGTTGATTAGATTGAGGTTAAGGTGATACACTGGAAAGGTGTTGAAGGAAAAGATGCGCTAAGTGAAAAATAATTTTGATTTTCGATGCATTTCGACCATTGTACAACTGTAGACAACAGTATCTGACAGATACAGATACAAATACAGATGCAGATGTAGATACAGATGCAGATACTTTCTGCTAAACTTCGGCTGTGCGTCGAGCTGTGTGCTGCATAGCCGAAAGGCAATTTACGAAATGCAATGCGTTCCCGGTTCGGATGGGGACTAAGAGCAGGGAGATCGGGGGACTCGAGGCTCGAGGTTCGAGTTGCCTCAAATGTAATACACACATCAGGCAAATAAATTAGAAGGCAACTCCTTCGGCAGAAGCGTCAGGAGCGTCGCGCCCCCCGGTTTCGAGTTGACTCGAGTCGAGTCAGACTCAGAGTCAGAGAGAGAGAGTAATGCCGACAATCCGTCATGCAGGTGTGAATGATTCATTAATTTCTCGCCTTCATACGAATTTTCAGTTAACATGCAAGCGGAACCAAAACGAGCCGCCGCTAAAAGAGTTACGCAGCCTGCAACTTCAACGGCGACTGCGACTGCGTCTGCGTCTGCGGCTCCGACTTCGACTGCGACGCATGCCTTGCAGTCTCAAAAACTCAAACTCATACTGAGTTCCAGTCTCCAGTCGAAATCCCAACCCAGTTTCAGTTCCAGCTTCAGCTTCAGCTTAACGTCTTCATTACGCACGGCCTACGTTTCCGCTCCACTCCGTTGCAAGTTGCCTTGTTGCAAGTTTCAAGTTGCCAGTTGCCAATTTCGTTTTGCATTTTCAATTTTGTGGCATTTCCTTCATTCAGCAGCGGGTGGGCTCCCCATTCTCCGCTTCCTTCTTTTCCTCGTGTTTCGGTATGCAGCTGGCGAGGATGCAAATTCGCGCACCTTCGATTTGATCTGGCGTTGCGGCCTTGCACCGCTGTGCGTTAATTACCTGATGAGCCGAAGGATCAAATGCCAATTTACGCTTTCAATAGCTTTTTGATAGCTTAATCAAATCTATATTTATGAATACACTCATAAATACACTCATAAATACACTCATGAATACATTCATTAATACACTTATAAATACACTCAACTATACACCCATTTTTACATAAAGGCGTAGGTATAAAAGAAATTTTTGTATGATATTTATGCGTTCGAAGCATTCACGAATACACTCATGACTAATTGACAAGCTATTTTCTAATCAAATTAAACTAACTTACATTTATATAAATTCATACATATATTTATGAATATACTTTTGTATGTAGACCTACAAATGAATGCACAGCAGCTTATACTTATGAATACACTCATTAATATTGAATATGGATATAAATAAAATTAATTTCTTAGATTTATACACTTATATATGAATGTGTGGAATTGAGTACATATGAAAACACTCATGAATGCAAACTATACACTTAATATTCTTCAATATCCACTCAATGTTTTAAGAAGCAGCTAAAATGAATGTTTATTTACCTGCTTTAATATAAGCACTCATTCTGCTTTATTCAACTGTTAAGTAAGACTCTTTTTTAAAATACTATTCATATTTAGTTTGTACATATGAATACATTCATTCCGTTGCATTTGAAGTTCACACGAATCCCATTTAGAGTCTGAATCTATATTCATATTTGTATACCAATTCACATCCCAATCCAAATCAGCTGCCACTCGTAAAATGCATTGAATGATTTTTGGCTGCTTTTTAAATGTTGTTGCAACCTGTTGCTGTTGGTATTGTTGTTCCAGCTTAAAACAACAACAATTCATATTTTTTATTACACCTACTTTGAGGCTGCTTGGTAGGATCCGCTTGAACTCGGCCCCGAAAGGGTCTTCAGATGCGCGCGAAAAAAACGAATGAAAAAATGAAGGCGTTGACCAACTTTAATACATTTATTTGGGCCACAAAAGCAAAATAAAAACAAAAAAATGAAAAAAATAAAAAAAAAATTAAAAGAAAAATTAAAAATAAAAAAATAAAAACTCTGGCGCAGTAGAGGTTGCCATATCTGTCCAAAGTAATAATTATGTTTCACGTTGTTATCCTAATTTACGTGCCGGGGCTGCCCAGGCCGAGGTTCAGCTCAGGCTTGACAACAACGAAACTTCCACCGACTCTCACACTGCAAAAAAAGATTTTTTCAACTGGGTAAAAGAAATTTATACCCTATAATATATACAGTTTACAATAGTATTTATAGGCTACAGTTGAAATATTTCATTCAACTCGTATTTAAGTGATTTTTATAGGTTAGTTAGGTATCTTATCTTAGTTATATTTCCAGGGAATCCACTGTTATGAAATAAAGTTTCCCTATAAAAGAGACAGCCAGATGTATATGGCTTTATGTCGAATTATAGCCTACATCTAGTGGAACGTACTTTTCCATAATTTCTTCACCAAACGACCATTTTTTTCCATCATAATAAAATTTAGTTTTACTATTGTAACAGTCTAAAAATAAAATATACAGTATTTCAGGTAAAAATACTAATTTTATACCTCAGCTAACTCAATATTTTGAATGTAATGTGTAAAAAAATGTTCACTTCTCTCAATCAATTAACATTTCAGGTAGGGTAACCAAATTCGTTGAGAAATTTAAAAGTATTTTCAATTCATGAATAATTCTATAAACATTATTTTAATATTTGTGGCCATTTTTTATTTAATACAATAAATTAAGTAACTTATAAAATTATTAATTAATAAAAGAATATATTTTTTGGAACAATTTACTATAAAGTAAATATAAATAAATACAAAATATAAAAAATATTTTCAAAATAAATTTTAATAATAAAGCAAAGATTATTTTTCTCTCTGCAGCGGCGGTATCTCAACTTTGGCTGCCTGCTGCTGGCCCCAGGCGCTGCTCAGTTTAGTTCCTGAGCTCCTCAGTTCCTCGATTTTTTGGTTCGGCTCAAATCCAGCTCCTCTTGAGCTCTCCTCGGAGGCTCCTCTGAAGCAGCGGCGCATTTCACTGGAAAAAGTATTAAATACAAAGCGAGATACTGAAAATTGATTTCTCACCTTCGTGCACGTTATTTGCCTGTCTCCTCCCGTTGCCTCTCTCTGTTTCTTTCTATCTCTTTCTCTCTCTTCCTAACCGTCTCACAGTGCTGCCCTCGGTTCAGATTTTTGCTCTACTCCATCGTGGTCCCCGTGTCCCCATGTCCCCATGTCTCACCTTTCCTTATTGGTCGTCCTTTAAATCCATGAAACCAGTCGTGATACCCACGCCTCATCCCGCCTCATCACTCGCACACATGCATATTTCAATAAAGCGCACAGTCCCCAATGCCACCTGAACAGTGTAACTCATCTTTGTACTGTCCGAGTCTGGAAACCGCCTAGACAGCCTGTCTCAGTCTCCAGAATCCAATGCTCAGAACAGAGAACCCAGATCCCAGAGATTCCAGTCTCCCGACTTTCCATAACTTTGACTGCTTAATCGTAAATAAAAATTTATCTGTGAATTTATTGCATCATCGGGAAACTTTTCAATTCCCTCGACGGACAAACAGATGGACAGTCAGGCGGACAGATGAACAGACAAGCGGACAGAGTAACAGACTGCATATTTAAGCACCTGTTGCTCAATGGAAAATTTATTTGTCATTTTCTTAGGCCATTTGTCGTGGCTTTTAATTTGCTTTCAAAACGCAGCTTAGTTTTTCATTTCGAATGCTTTCTTCCCCGCTGCATACCCTATACTTTCGAACTGGGTATACCACGGATTCGTGAGGCGCTTTGACACCAATGAATTTTCACTTCGAAACTTCATGAAACCCTTTTTTGAAACACGACACTTTTCAATAATTTGGCTTAATTTCAGTTAAAAAGTCATTTCTGCTCACAAAAACCAATTTTAAAAATACCAAAAGAAAATATAGATTGCTAAATATTTTTCTTGAACCGGTTCTTTTGAAGCATTTATTTTCGCTCACTTTTTTGACACCTGGTTAGTTTCATATTGCAACAACAGTCAGCTATACCGGTTCAAAGAGGTTCGATGAAAAATATAAAAAAAAAAATTGGTTTTATTATATATTTTATATATTATATGTCAGGATCACACAACTATATCATATAGCTGCCTTAAGAGCAATCGTTTCAAAAGTTGTTGAATGGCAAACCTTTTGTTTTTTTTAAGACATCATAAATATTATTTTCAACTGTAAAATCGGCCCACTATATCATATAGATCCCATAGGAACAATCGGTTTAAAAATTGCTGAATGGGATACTTTTTTGTTTCTCAAAATATTTCGAGTAAATTTACAGGCTTGATTTTTCTATATAGCCAAAGAA
Organism: Drosophila repletoides; assembly: GCA_018150835.1. Classification (NCBI taxonomy): domain Eukaryota; kingdom Metazoa; phylum Arthropoda; class Insecta; order Diptera; family Drosophilidae; genus Drosophila; species Drosophila repletoides. The sequence continues at coordinate 9,352,322 of JAECWQ010000225.1, read as the reverse complement.
ACAATCCAGTTTGCAAGAGTATATAATCTTCGGCGCGTCGAAGATAGCCTTAAATTATTAGTTCTTTTTAGCTTGTTTTCGTTTCTTTTGTTGGCTTGTCAATAGATTTAACGCTTTCCGTTTACTCACTGGACTCTCTGCCCCTACCCTCTCTGCCCCCGTTCAACTCTCTGGCCTCTTGTGTCATTTTTTTTTTTTTGTTAAATGTGCGAGGCATATAAAAATTTGTATGATATGATTTTTATAGACTTCAAATCGATTTTTTTACGATCATCGCTGGGTTTTTATGCGCTTGTCGCTGCTTTATGTGACACCAGACAGAAGGCAATGGCAACAGGGGTGGTGGGGGAGTTGGTGGCTACTCCAATTATATAATTAGGTGTTAAAGCAAACAATATGCAACGGAGTAAAAAAAAATAATATTTATTTTATTGTTGCTTTTTAAAGCTTGTCTGGCTGGAAGCTCTTATCGATATGTTGGCATCGGTTCCCGTTTAGGTTCGGATCCGATCGGATCGGATCGAATCGAAATGAGAGCTGGCCATATGCTAACTTTGGCCCAAAAGGCGCAGCCAATATCCGGCCAAAATACAAAAAAAAAAGAAAGAAAAATAAAAAACTGAAAGGAGAAAAAGCCAAACTAAAGACTTTGCAACTGATCAGAGACGCCTCTGTGGCAACTGTTGCCGTTGCCGTTGCTGTTGCATGCCACCTGTTGCATGCTTTTCTATGCGCGGGCAGCATTTATAAATTTAATGTCTTTATTTTCTTTGCATTCTTTCTCTCTTTTTTATTTTTGCAAACTTAAATTATTTGTGGCAGGGTTGCTGCTGATTAATAAAGCAACAGCTGCGCTTCAATTTTATTGTTGCGGTGGGTTGTTGCAAGTTTTTTTTTTTTAAGCCAAGCATGCAAGCCGGACTCCTGAACCGGTTCAGTTCGGGATTTTTGAGTCTGAACCTGCCAAATAACCCAGAACCAGAGCAGATTTCGTTTACTCTTTTCAAACTGAAGAAACTTAATCCCTCTAAAAAATAAATCGAAAAGTATATCTCTTCCAACATTTTAAAGGTTTTACATACCAGGTTCAAACCAGGGAATCAAACCGAACCATAATGTAGTTCCGGTTCTGTTTATGGTACTTAACGAAATAAGTGTTTCGATCATAATTCTATTTCGGTTTTAGATTCCGTATCGCAAAATAAAATTACCTTTTATAGAAATCAGTGGACAGACAATAAAGAACGATCAGAGCCGGAACAGTACCGGTACAATATTTCGGATCTGGTACAAGAATATTGGTTCCCAATGCTGGTAAAATGGTTCCGACTGCGGTTCTCATTCCGCTTTCGCTTTATATCCCTAGTCAAAAACTAAATGAAACACAAAAAATTAGCTTTTAGTCCGTTTTTTATTTATTTATTTATTTATCTATTTAGTAGACCTTAACAACTATTTAATGTCTAAAGCTAGGCTATACCCCCTGCCGTCCCGTCCCTTTAATCCGTTCAATCCTTGAGCAGTGCATTGCTAGCTGCTGCCGCTGCTGTTGTATGCAACCTATGAAATTTGCAGGCAGTCCGGCAGCCCTGACTGCAAAAGATCCGATCTGCACACATCGATGCGGCAAGGCTCCACTCGGCTATGGCCAGAACGCGACAATAGTCGTGGCACATGTAGCAATCGGGACGCGTGCGGCACAAAGAAATTGGCTGCTGTTGCAGCAACGTTTGATGATAGCACCGCTGCCGGCACTGCCAAATTCTCAATTGAAGTGGAAACGGAAGCGGCAATGGCAGATGCGGGGGCAGAGACCTTGGTGTCTCGTCAATTAAGCGTGGCTTAATTTCGATGGCGCTCACCGCATTGGCAAGCAGCAAAATGTGACAAGCAATGCACAAAGTTGACACTGATGATTTACTCATGTTGCACTTCGGTTCGACTAGGTTCGACTGGCTGGATGACTGTTTGGCTTCTAACTGCTTCTGCTGGCCAAGCAGTTGGTTTTATACCACATTCATTCATCCCAGGAAATCCCAGTCCTTACATATTTACCTAAGGAGATAAACACACGTCTGCTACCTGGCCAGCTAATTAATTGGCAACATGTGTGTGTGTGTTTTTATGAATGGCACACTCGTCTGGGAAACCCTTGGAATTTCTGCTCATTGAATCGAGCTCTGCTTTTACCATTTTACCTGCCAGTTAATTGTTTAACTGCGGCTCAGCTGCATGGGTTTTACAGTTTTTGCTTTGATGACACATTTATGTTTTTGTTTTTATTGTTGCGTAATGTGGCATGCCACAAAATTTTGTGCGCTATCATAAAACAAGCCATGTGCCGTCATCTGTTGTTCAATACTCAATATTAAATTGTAGACAGATGGCTATGGTTCCCCAACGATTCCTAGATGTCGCCCCCAATCATTAGTTGTGCAATTTAACTCCAGATGGCGCCTTGGAGCATTCACAACAACTACACGTTAATTTTTTGAAGCATACTTTCGGTCTAAAGAAAAGATCCGAATGTTGTGAAGATATAATTCATTATATTACGTGTTTCGTAAAGCTATTCGAACTCTGCATCTAAACTTCAATTCTACAATTTGAACTCTATTTGTTTTTTGCGTGAATCTGTCGATTGAAGAGTAAAAGGAATACATATTTTGGTGGCTTTATAACTGAATTTTTAGACGAATTTTAATTGTTTTGAAAGTGCTAGCCGTAACATTTCTGTTTATAAATATAATCTGAACAAACTTTATTAAAAATATATATTTTCCTCTTTTTCGAGCATATTAAAGTTTGAAGAAACTATAAAAATACGAATCTCTATATGTAAAACTCACTTTCCTTTTTTTAGATAGCTAAAAGTCTGTAGAGTGTAGAGTGCAAAAGTATAATATAATATATATAATACAGAATAATAGCTAATAGATAATAGACTGTGTTTAAAACCTTCAAGGTCGAAAAAACCGATCCCAAAATATGCAAATACAGTTTTAATATTGTCTTTACAAATATAAAAACACTATCATTTAGCTGATATGGAAACTATATGTAGAACATCAAATTCGTTTCTGACAGTATTTCGATATTCCTAAAATCTGACTAATATTTATAGTATCTGACTCAGGAAAAAATCTACAAGGGTATTTAATTACTACATTTATCTCACAAACTATGTAAAGCTAATTTATTTTTAATTTTTAAGCCATAACTAAAATGACAATACAGGCAATTGAGAAGTATTCTGATCTACAGTATTGATGAAAAAAATTCCCAATTCGGAAAGTAAGCCGCAAAAATGTATAAATATTTTCGTAACTCACCCCAAATTTGCAAGTACACTTAGAAATGAAACAACATAAAATGTTTTTGTCTAACTTTGGTTATAATTTTATTCATTAACTTAACTTGTTCTGGTTTTCTGCTTTTTGCTTCATCGTCCTGTTTTCTTCATCTTTTTATCTTTATCTTTATCTTTTACAATCTTCTGCTGTTGCCGCTGCTGCAGCAACAGTTACGTTTTCTTTTACATATTTTCATCGGGTTTTGTTTAAACATAGCTTGAGAAATTCATTATAATATGTATGTATTATTTTATATACTTTTATATATTTATATTTAAACATGTAGCATAATTTATATAGCATAGCAAATAAAAAAAATATTTAGGACGCCAAAAAAAAAAAAATAAACAAATATAGATCTTATAATATAATATAAAAACGACAACAATTGCCGCGTCTACAACTTGATGGGGGGTATAGGGAAGGTTTATGGGTGTAAGGGTGGGTTTGGGGGAGCTTCTGGAAACGCATCCATTTTCTGCTCCTGCTTCTGCTCCTGTTAATTTAGCTGTACTCCATCCAATTTCTCACTGTGGCTTCTGGTTCTTTGGTGCTTGATGCTGTTGCTGCTGCTGCTGCTGTTGTTGTTGCTGTTGTTGCTGCTGTTGTTCCTGCTGCTGATGTTGCGTCTCATAACGCTGACGCAGTGCGGTCAGGGCGCTCAGCAGGCGACTGTTGGCAGCGTCTAGCGCCGCTATCTGCTGCCCCTGCTCCTCGATGACGCGCTGCTTATGCGACAATGCCAGCGACATTTTCAGCTGTTCGCGACGCAGCTCCTCCTCCATTGTGATGAGTCTGCAGGTTATATGGGTTCTATATATGAATTGTTTTTAACACAGCTGTGCAAGCGAGATGGCAACACACACTCACCTGTCTATAATGCTCCGCATGGTCGACTCCGATTGCAGGCTAAGATTATTGATGCCATTCCCAGTGCCGCCTCCGCTGCCGCCGGGTCGCTGCAAAGCAAACAGCTCATCGCTAGAGTCGCGCAGCTCTGCCTCATCTCGGTCGAGTGTATGACGCAGCGTGTCCAGCGTCTCCTGCAGCAGCTGAATTTCGCCATTCTGGTCGTATCCCTTGCCCAGACCCGAGTCTGAGACGCCACCATGGTTACCACCTCCGCTGCTGCGCAGCTGACGTCTTCGTTTGCCCTCTTGCAGCTGTGTGCAATGACCTAATAAATCAAGCAAAAAAAGAACCAACAAAGTTTTGTTTATATAGAATCGAATGTTTTACATTGATCAAGAATATATATATATATATATATATAATATATAATTAGCCGCACTGAAATAGGAGAATCAAGGACTAAGATTGTTGTTGATGCTTCTTACCCTCAGTGTCAGTGCTGCTGTCGGAGAGGGTCCGGGCCGAGTCGAGACTCAGTCTTCGCTGTGGGACTCCCGCTGTGGCACCTGCAACGCTACTGGCGCCGCTGCCGGCATATTGCTTGTGTTCCTGCTGCTGTTGCTGCTGCAATTGATGTAACTGTTGCTGTTGTTGTTGCTGATGGTGGTGTGGATGCTGGTGATGATGATGAACATAGCCGACACCGGGTATGTTGACGCTGGCCGCACTGCCATTGCCATAGACATCCTCACGCTTAAGTGGACCATTTAGACGTCCGTAGGCGTGCGGTTTGCCTGAATTCGAATTGGAGTTGGAGGAGCTGCTGCCGCCGCTGAGAGAGCGTTGCGCCTCCAATTTGGTACCAACATTGGCGCCAGCCGCTGCTGCTGCGGCATAACTATAATAATTATCTGCCGAGAGCTGCTCATCTGAGGAGCTAGGCGTTAAAGTCGCTGCATCCAAGGTACCGCCACTATTCAGGAAGGCAGCGCGTGCAGCTACCAAACCAGCGCCCAACGGCTTAACGCGTCCACCGCCAAATACTTGAGGTGTGGCGGGACCACGACTGGAGGAGGAGCACGATGAGGGCGTTTGTTGTGGCATTCCAGAGCTGCTGTTTTGCAGCTGATACGATGGATTTTTAAAAGCCAGCGGTGCACCCAGCTTAATCTGCTGCTGCTGCTGCTGCTCTACCGGACTGGAGGACTGTGCGGGCGAGGGATTGGTAGAAATGCTTTGGTAGCCCGAACTGCAGTGGCTGTTCTTAGCCGACAATTGTTGCTTATTGTTATGTCCATGAGGATGCGATGCATGTCCATGGCCATGGGCATTGTGGCTATTGTGACTACCACTGGGCTGTGGCTCGGCTATAACCTCATGCTCTTCGGCATACTTGAACAGATCATCAAGATCCTCGAGGTTCTTGGGCATATTCGAGTTGGGATTGAGCGGTGCACGCGGATAATTGTGAGTTGTAGCAGCTGCTGAATGATCAGGTATGCCCAGATTCAGGTTCAAATTGTGACGATTAATTCGAGTGCCCCCACCACGTGTGGCAGCGGCTGCAGCACCAGAACCAGCCGACTTTAGCAGTGGCGTAGGGGATTTGCGTACAAATGCGCTGCTTGTATCCAGGCCAGAGATTTGTATAAATTCCCCATGCATCTCATCATAGCTGCCGCTATTATTGTTGTTGTTGCGTGGCAAGGTGCGGGCACGTGAGCCACCCGTAGAGGATGAGGACTCATAGTCATTGCCATTGCCATTAACCACATACTGATAGCTCTGACCCAAGCGATCCATACGCTCCATGGTGCTAGCGGCGCTCGTTTGTGGCGCGGGCGGGCAGTGTAATTGTTGCTGCAATTGCTGCTGGGCGGGATGTGGCGGCATCAACAGATTGCTGCTGCTGCCATTTAGCGAAGAGGAGGCCATTGAGGTCTGGGATTGAGCATGCTGCAGCACCGGTGAGCTCATATAACCACCGCCAGCAGTTCCAATACCCGCAATGGAGCTTTGTGAATTGGACAACAGTTGCTGCTGCTGCTGCTGCTGCTGATGATGATGCTCCAGCTGTTGTTGCTGTTGCTGGAGACGCACATTTACCGTGGGATCATTGTAACGGAATATATTGCGCTCCAGAGCGCTGGGTGTAAGCACGCCTAGCAGCTTGCCACGCTCAGCGGGCACAGGTTTACTGACCACCGCATGCTGCGGCTGTGCCAGTTGCTGCTGCTGCTGCTGCTGCTGTTGTTGTTGTTGCTGTTGCTGCTGCTGTTGCTGCTGCTGCTGCAGCAACAATGATGTGGTGGATGAACTGGAAGCCATGCCGCCGTCGGGCTGACGATTCTCTTGATTCTCATGCGTTGACATGGGCACTGTGGGCAAATAGCCCGAGGCTAGTGCATGCCCAGCATTTAGCTCCTTGGCTCTAGTAATATCATCCAATATGTGCTGTAGGGGATCAAGCTCATGTTGACGCGCCTCCGGCAACTTGGCCAGACTCTCACTCAGCAAGCTATGCAATATGGATAACTGCTTGCCCTGATCTATATAGCCAGCCCAGTCAAGTATGGAATCGGGTGTGGCATGCTCCGGTCGAGTGGAGATATATTCCAGGAACTGTTGCATGCGTGCTGCCTCCTGTTCAAGGAAATCATTGAGGAACTCCATGAAATTCTCTTTACCCTGGAATCGTGTGAAATTGGCCAGCGTTTGCAGTGTCTTTGCCACAAGCGTCAAATTGCGGGTGGCACGTGCCGATGGCAGTTCGCTGGTGATATTGAACAGCGACGGCGATAATATGGCCGGGCATAGGAAGCGTAGAAATATGCTTGCCGAGATCAGATTATCGGCCATATCTTGTCGGCCCAGCTGCTGCAAACGCTCCCGAAAAGTGGCAAAGCATGCACGCAGCTGCGGTGGAAAATGCTTATGCGACTCATAGATGCACTGCCAGGCGCTGCGGACAGCGCCACGTAAGGCGGCCTGCTGGCGCTGTAATGAACCGGCAGAAGAACCGGTCGTCTTGGTGGGATCGACCTCACAGTCCCTGTCCGACTGTATTAGCTCATTGATGGGCGCCGATAATGTATCCTGTAAATACTGTTCGCCCGTCAGCTTGAGGAATGCCTCCATGCTCTTGGTGGCCAGCGAATTTCCGCGAAAGGTTAAACGTTGATCACCCACACGCAACAGATCCAGTGCAACCACGTCTGTAAGAAAGGCGCCAGCCAGCCCTTGGGCATGCATGAGCAGCACCAGCGCTTGGCCAATATCCTCCTTGGCTTTGACGCCGATAACCGGCTCAAGAGTTTCGCAGACACGCTTATAGTTCTCCTTGAGGTAGGCCAGAAAGTTGCCATACACATTGATGGGCAGGATATCGGTGCTTTGGAAGCGACATTTGATTCTTAGCGTTGGCAACACCTCTCGCTCCTTATCCTTGCCACTGCCACCTAGGCCGCTGCGTCCAAGACTGTCGCCAGCCTTGTCGCTCAAAATGGGATACCAATCCTCGCAGATTAGCCTAGAGGTCACCTCGTGTACGGGTATCTTAACGGAGCCAACAAACTGATATTTGTCACGCTTCTTCTTCTTGTCCACCTCACGGAACACATTCACAGTGATCACATTGATCTCCGGTATATCCGGAAAATCAAAGTATTCACCCCAAAACAGTAGATCCGTCTGCAGCTTCACACTCGTCCGTCCATACAGCGTCTTGTCCAGCTGCAGTTCGCAAAAATATTTCTTTTTTGCCGGCAGATTCTTTGCCTCGTATACCCACAACTTTAGCGAGTTGTCTGTGCGACGAGTGTGCTCCGCATTCGGTGCTATCGATTTGCGCAACGAGTAAATCCATAGATCTCTTTCCTGTCTCGATCCGCATGAATAGTAGCGCTCGCCCCGCGGTCCGCCGCGCACCTGAAAACAGTGTCGCCTTCCCAGAACGGATTGATGCACAGGCGCCACGCCCACAGCACCGCTGCATGACAAATCTATCGAACATATAATGCAAAAGTAACGAGTAAATAAGGAAGTTCAAACGAGTGGGAAATGGAGATTGGAAAGAATACTTAAGGAGGTGAATAACTGACTTAATATATATGGAGAATAAAACTCTAAAATTGTATTCATAATTCATTTTTAATTTACTCGAATGAAATCATCATTTAGTCATCATGAGGAAACATGAAATTGCACTTTTCGAAATAATATTTTAATCCGATCTTAATAAAAATTATTTAAACTCTTTTCAAACTCTTTTTTTAATTAATTTCGATTATGGTTGACATTTTTTGACAATTTTGGATGGATCTATTTGTTTTCGTTGATTGAATATAAAGAGACTTGGAAATTACTTGGAGATATCTATCTCTGTCTAAGAAATTTATATACAATTTGAACCTAAGCTTGAGCAGGATATCTACTTCCCTCTACTATATTTATTCCTTTTTTCACTTCTAGTTTCTTTTCTATTTTTTAACTCACCAATGGTGGACATAACTGCATGACTGGAGAGTAGACTTTCGTGGGAACGTGAACCGCGCAGACCTCCTGATCCTCGCTTGGTGCGCTCCAATTTGGTCACTGATTTTGTGCGCTTAAGGGGATTCGATCTATAAAATATTTAGTAATATTTATCTATTTTGATTGCATTAATTATAGCTAATTAAACACTCACCTCTTCGAGAAGAAATTAGTGAAACGCGAGGCGGTATTATGTTCCGGCTGATGCTGTTTGCTGCCAAGAATGGGCGTTGTCGGGGCCGAGCCGCGACGACAGGCTTTCTCATATGAAGTATCTGTAAGCAGAAAATAAAAGAATATTTTAATTAATTGAATGATTCTCTTAAAAAAAAAAATAAATATTCGTTATATTCGAAATCCTTTAACGTAACCAGTTTTCATATTATTTTTTCAATATTATTCCATCCGTTCGAATGGAATTTTGCTGGCATGTGCTTTGACAAATGCAAACTCCAGTCAATTAGACTCGACAGGAGCTAATAATTTATTATTTTCAATTAAAATACTCGAAAATATATCGATGTTTGTCGAAGAATGCTCTTGAAAACCACAAAAACCTTTTGACAATGGAACATTTTCGGTGCTCGAAAAACAATGAAAAAACATTGCAACATTTCAGTTCAACATTTGATTTAATCCACTAGTTAAAATTCAATTTAATTTTTATATTATATGATTAAATCATCAGCACTTATAAGACTTGTGTATAAACCTGTCTTTAAATCGTGATTATATTATATATTTTTTCTTTTGTTTTGGATGCATTTATAAAGATGACGTTTCTTGATTGAAAAAGCCGTTAGAAACCGCTTATAGAATTTTTATGTTTATATCCGGTTCGGAATTTGGGTTAACCTTTGCAGGAATGTTTTGGGGATTTCAATTTGGTTTACAAGACAAAAAAAAAGAAGAAGAAGAAAAACATGAAGCAAAACTCAAGTAAACCCGCATAATGCAAGAGTCTCTCTTTGGGACCGGTTTGAATTCCACTTCCACTTCAGCCAGAAGCAGCAGCTGCTGCACATCACCTGCCCCGGTTAAATGTTCTTCTTCTTGTTCTTGTTGCTCTTTCAACCCCGCCCCTGTTGAGGCTGCAGGTACTCGTAGAATGATTCATGATTCATCATCATCATCATCATCTGCCCCGAAAAAAAGGCCGAAAGGTAAGGTAAGCGTTGCTTTATCTTTCTTGCTGCTTCTTAGCCTGCCTTAGACTAAACAGAACTGGTTTTTGCTCAGCTCTCCGCCCTCACACGAAACGACCTTGTCGGCCCACCCAGCTAGTGGATTAGATACTCATCATTGGCCCTTTTCTTTTATATACTTAACTCAACTGAACTGACTCATCAAGGAACGCAAACATAATTTAACTGTGCATCCTCTACCCAACCCAAAAACTGCCTGGCTTGGGCTTTTTGCATTTGAAAAGATTTATTCATGTTTTATGGCCTCCTCTTCCGCATCGTTGATTCAGCTGCCCAGATGCAAACAACGCGATTTGTCATCCAAAAGTCAAAAGGAAAGACCCCAACAACAACAAAAACAACAACAACTACACACAAAGAAATTGTGTCATATTATTTTGTTGTTGTTGCAAACAACTTCTTCTATTTATAGAAGTTTCTATACAAGATCAAAACCCGTTGAAATCTTCTTCATCTTCTTATAAAAAGCGAAACAAAAAATATATAGCCCCACATTACAAAAATGGCGCATATTATGATTATGATTTGTACAACGCCCCCACCATCCACCCACGTCCACGCCCATGGCTAATAGAAATGCAAAGAGACGAAGACACACAACACACGGCACACGGCACACCCCACAAAAGCACAAAAATCATTATACTTAAAGGGGGAAATCAAAATGATTCCCCACTTTAATGAATACTTTACTCTTCCCTATGATTATAATACATATACTCGTTGAAGCAAGGGGTGAATGGAGAGGTGCATAATTACAGAGGAAGTGGTTGCATGTAGTTATCATTATTATCAGTCAGTCATTTTATCTTCCATATGAGCCAAGCTCAACATCCATTTGTGAGGCTTTGAAGTTAAATAATTACTTTTATTCGGTTGTAAAACTTCTTATATATAATTTTTTCAAAAATATTTATTTTATTTATATAGTTATTTTATTAATATATTTATTTTATTTACGTATTTATTTTATTCAATTCTTTGTTTTATTTCTTTCTGCATATTTTAAAATACCGAAAATGCACTTAATTATTTAATTTTCGGATTTTATTAATATTAATAATAAAGTTAAGTTAACTTGCCTCAGAGATTATAATCTGTTATTTATGGGCTTTAATTAAACTTTCTAAATTTAAAGTTTTTTTAAATTGTATTTTCGTTACTTTATCGTCAATTTCATTAATTTTCATAGAGCATTATCTCTCATACACTTGACATTTCAACATAAGTTTTTTAAATTGAATCTCCACATAGCAGATAATAAGTGTGAGAACAGTGTTTCTTATGAAAAGTCTAAAGTTCTTATCAGCTGAAGTGTTCTTTTTTTATTATTTTTTTTTTTATGATGGATCTGTAAAATTGGGTTCAATAAACACATTTATAATATGCTAGTACCCGTTTTATGATTTATGATATATGATATGAATTGTATAAGCAAGTAAAATGTTGTAAGTCTTATCAAAATAAATAAATATATTTTTCTTCGGCCAGTCCATGGGTTCTTAAAGAAGAGTATTTTTCCATGAAGTAGACGATATATTTATTGATGGTTCAATAAATATTAAATTAATGTGAATTTTGAAACAAGATTCGGTAGGGATGGATGCACCCACAAAATTATAATGGAAATAAAATAGGAATTAACGCTGAAAACATCATTTTCGTACGCTTCGTCGCCTGTACATGCGAACAGACACAGACACAAACACAACAATTTTTCCATTTCTGATTTTATTTTAAATGTGTTATTTTGCCAATTCTATTTTAGAGATTGCGATCAAGTGCCACATAAGGCCAGGCCAGGGCCTATTACAGCCATCAGCCACCAGCCACCAGCCAACAGGGGGAGAGTCTGTTTGTTGTAACATCATTTTTGGTCAAAAGATGATGAGCAAATGTGAGGAGGTAGCAGCGACCTCCAGAGATCTTTAGATCTCTGATCTGAATATATATAAATTTGTATGAATTTTAAACTGTTGTTAGCTGGTGATTTCATCGTGTTAGCCAAACTGTGTTAGAGACTTTGGTATGCATTAAAAACGGGGATTTTAATTCGAGTTTCGAAGGGGGCAGTGAAAGCGATAAAAAAAAAATAAATAAAACCAATTTGATGGTAACACGCATGGGAATGGATTGGAAATCGTATACGAAGTCGATTGGTTTCGCCTCTGTGGAATTATAAGTACGGATAAGGTCAAGTCAATTAACAGCGCGTTAAACAAATTTTATTTTCTATATATGCCATGCTAAATCTCACACGATCCGTCAGAACTCAGCTCAGTACTGATAAATGGCTGACGAGAGATGGAAGTGGGGATCGAGAATGAGACTAAGACTGAGAACTAAAGCAATGGCGTCGATCGCCTGACAAGATAGTAAAAACGAAAATAACAAAAAGGGGGAATCGAATGTCCGAATATGTCAACAGACAGATGAGATTACGATCCAATACGAACGATAACTACCATACTGAAAGTATGGGGAGTAGATCAATAATAATAAGTCTGATGAAAAGTGCACCAAAAACAATCGTATATAGAATTATCTTTGCATGTGTTTGTATTCATATTTCAAAACAAATTTCCAGTAATGTTTGTATTAATTTCTATGTTTATCGGGAATCGCTCAGCTGAGCTGAGTCGCCCTGTTTCAAAATCATTTTTCGCCTTATCAAATTTCAAACAAACTGCAGTCCACGACGAATGCAACACACACGCTACAAAAGTTTGTACCAGTGTTAACTATTTAGCTATTTATAACAAGAAAATGCTTGCCAAACTCTCAATTTGTTATCAACTATTTTAGCTATTTTTTTACTTTAACTTTCTTCGTTTTATAATATTAATGGAACATTTTACTATTTAGTAATTTTTCAAAAGAACTTAGAAACAGAATTTAAGTAATTTGTAATTTTTAAATTTAAAATGGGATTTATTAGCCATATATATAATATAGCATAATCAGAACTACAAGAGAGTTTAAGGTACTTTTTAAAACATACTTTCAATAATCAAATTTTTTTTGTATTTGTTTGTATTTTATGCATAGCTTAGCTAATTTTTTAAAAATTATTTTGGCTATTTTTCTTTTTATTTAGCTATTTTTGTGCACTGTTTTCTTAGTTTTGGTTATCGATAGTTGTCAGCACTGATTGCGTTCTTCTCCAGTGCTTGTGTGCGTGAAAATTAATGTACATATATATATATATATGTGTGTGTGTGTTGTGTGCCTGTCTCAAAATCGACAAGAACAGCAACAAAAACGAAAAATGCCAACAACAAATTCTGAGTTTTTAAATAAAGCGGCTCGTTTGTTTGCCTTCTTTGCAACGGACGCGCTCCCTCGCTCTCTCTCTCTCTTCCATTCTCTTTCATTCTAGATCTCGCTCTCATATTTTGCCTACGCTCTCTGCCACTCTCACAACTTTTGTTCCACTGTTCGGGTACTCGTTTCACGTCCCAAACTGGTTTTTGGTGCGGGTGTCAGTGTGCGTGTGGCTGAATCATAATAAAAACAGCTAAAAAAAAAAAAACAAGAGCAAGCGACGCGCAATGAAATTGAAATTGTAGCCAAAGAGACCGAAAAGAAAAACAAGAAGCAGCAGCAGCAGGGAATAGTGACGGGACAATGGAATAAATGGATTAAATATATATGTACATTCACATTTATGTATGTACATCCACATTTACGCGACGAAACTATCAATAGTTCAGATGAAAGTTTTGTTTTTCTGTAAATAAGTTCAACTTTATGCAGCAAAATACTTCACGAATAAAAACAAAAATGCATGAAAATTAATTCGTATAATCAAAATTTACCGGCATCTATGTACTTCTACACATTCTTCCCATATTTTTGAGAAGAAAAACAAGTACATTTTTGCATATAAATGAATTACTTTTAAATGGAGAAAAATTTACATTTCGTAGTGGACTGTATTAACTTGCACCGTCTAGTAATAGTCGAAATTTACACGACTAGGCCAAGTTTACGAGGTTTTTATTTGTGTGAAAAAAGTGTAAGCCGTCCAAATGCAATTAAAACATCATTAAGACACTTTATCATCTTAGTTTCGACATATGTATGTGTATATGTATGCATATATAACTGATCTGCCTAAAACGAAAAACTTAATGATAAGATTTCATCAACTTCCCAAGCGTTTTCAATTATATTATAAGACGCATGATAGAAAAATACATAGACGATACTAAGTATCTTAAATTAACAATGAAATTCTGCCTATACTTGGTAAAGATCTTTGACTGACTGAGCTGTAAACATAAGTATTCATGTATATATATATATATATATATATTTTTCCTGCAATCACTTTAGTTTTAAAGGGCTTGGAGTGTAAATGCTACACATACAACATTTAATTGTAATATAAAATCAACAAGATAGAGAAAATAGCTTGGTATTAAATGGAATTCATTTGCTTTAATACCATTTTATGTTTCTATGGAACTATTCATGTATCTATTAAGCCGTGATTGTATTTCGATTCCAAAGAAACGCATCAACAACATATTTTATGTGATATTTTTCAGGGTAAAATAATTAAGCTATTATCTAGTTACATACAGAAAGAAACACATGTAGAGTAGTGTTTGGGGGGTGCACAATTATATTTTTTAGGAACATTCATAACTATTTTTCATAGCTTTGCGATAGTTGACGCCCATTGTGCGATGCTTCGCTGCCTTCCTCAGGGCCAACGCCATCAAAATGGGCTACAATTGAGCCACACAATTGGGCTACTACATACACACACACACATACACACACATACAAATATATTTATATATGTATATATGTATATATGTATATATGTACATGGAGTTTCAGAAGAAACAACGCACGATTGAATATGAAACACGACAAAGACGACAACAACGAGAAACACTCGCCCAAGTGTAAATAAAGAGTAAAGGTACTCGCCAAAGAACAGGAAGGCTTAATAAAACTAAACAAGAGGAAGAAAAATGTGTGAAGTACATTGATAGTCGATCGCACACGGTCATATCAAAACTTTGAGTGGGGGAAGGATTGGGTTAGGGTACGGCTGCGGTACGGGAATCGAAATCGTGTTTTCTCTTATCTTATCTTATCATTGCTTTGTCTTTCTTTTTCGCTGAAACGTAGTGATCGGAGCACGATCGATCGAAAGGAAAGGAGGCGAGGCGGGGATACTGTAGAGTAGCGCTGTAATGGAGAAACGACAATGTAGTCGACGACCCTGGCCGTGAGGAGCGGCATATTTCAACCACCAAATAAGCCAGGGACAGAGTTACGGATGCGTTGGAGCAGGGGTAACAACGATTGATCGATCGAGGGATCGTAACAGTAACAGTAACAGGAAGTAGGAAACTAAAGAGCCCAACGAGCCGTATCGCTACGTGTTTAAGTCTCATGAAATAATAGGAAGGTTGGGATGAAAAATGTTAACAATGAATAGACTTATATGATATATCGTCAACATATTAAGATAAGGGATTTTCTTAAAAATCCTTAAAATTGCTAAGTATAGATTTTATTTAATTTTTCACTGCTAAAACCAATAAAATCCATTTAAGAGATAGAAACAAAACTGTTGACGATATATTTTGCATTCTGAAGGAAGACATGTCCAATAATATTCAGGAACAAATTATATATCCACTAACGATATTTTCAACGCAATTATCAATATATTGGAATTATTCGATATTTCCGTTCTTGGAGAGGATGTGTAAAGAAAGCATAGGTAGTAAGAAAGGGGTAGACAGACACCTACCAGAATGATGTCCCGCATCATCGTCCGCTGCTGACGCATCGCCTTGCTGCTCCGATATTATTGATGACTCCGTTGCTGCTCCACCGCTTCCTATACCGGCAACTGTGCTTGTAGTCAAATTTAGATCCTTAATCATGAAACGCTCACAAATGAGCTCCTCACAATGATCAGTCTGAAAGTAGGCGCTAAGCTCGTCCAGACCCAGCGGACAGACATCGTAGCTCATATAAAAGTGCTTGCCCCAGCTGCCCGTATCGCTGGCACAGCTGCTCGAAGCTGACAGCGAGGTGCCATGGTGTCCGCCCGAGGCATGCATACCGTGTTGCAACAATGACGGATGATGGTGAAGCGATGTACCGCTGGTAACACCACCACTACCACCAGAACCTGCTCCAATAGTTTTTAACAATGAATTGCTACGCGACAATTTCGTGGAATGAGCGCGACGTATAAAGCTTAGGGATTTCTTGGGTGGTGAACTGATCGCAGCTATTGGCGGTGGAGGAGTGACATCTGTTGTTAGTTTCGGCGTTGATTTCAATAAAAATAAATTCTTGGGCGGAAAACTATGCGTTATAATTGAAGCAGCCGATGCGCTACTCTGTAATTTATAGGGTGAACCAGTACCGGCAACGGAACCACAGCCAGAACCAGGGCCGGAGCTATGCTCGGCTAAATGGCTAGCGGTGCTGCCGCCAAACAGCTGACGTTGTGACAGCTGCTGTTGCTGATTGCCGTTGTTATTATTATTGTTGTTGTTGCTGTTGATGTAGCGCGTTGTATTTGTATCGTCCAGCGCGGCGGCTTCACGCAATGCAACTGACGGCGATAGATTCTGCGGCAACGTTTTCGACTTGGCTCGTAACGTAATTAATGTTGTTGTTGTTTTGGTGGATGTTACTGTCGACGGAGCTGTTGTTGCCGTGGCCAGACCGCGTTCAATACTGGGCAACGGTACGGCCAGTATATTGGTGCGGGAACGCGACTTCATTAGCTTGATCGGCGTTGAGGTATTGCTCTGCATTCGGCTTATCTCTGAGTCATCATCGTCGTCGTTAGCTCCAGCTCCAGTTCCCGTCGCCGTCACCGTCACCGTTTCACGAGAGAGCGCCTGCTGTTTGGGCGGTGTGGCCATCACAATATCGTTATCTTCATTGAAATGTGTGCGTGGCGCGCACCTGGCGTTATCAGACGACGCCGCAGCAGCGATGACAATTTCGCTGTTTTCCTCAGTTACGCCGCTGCCACCGTTACTATTGCTGCTGCTGCTGCTGCCGCTGCCATTCAGGCTAATCACATTGAGCACAATGCCGTAGCGTTTGAGCTTAGAGGCAGGCGTTGTTGTTGATGTTGTTGTTGTTGCTGCTGACTTCAGCAATTGTTGTCGTTGTAGGTATTCTGCGGCATGTTGTTGTTGTAGCTGCAATTGCTCCTCATCATCTGAGTCGGAATATTGTGCTGCCGCCTCGCTGCCGCTAATGCTCCAATTGAAGCCGCAAGGTGGCGACATGTTGTTGTTGCTGCAATTGCTGTTGTGGCTAGCTTTACGCTCAAACAATGAGCTTACCTTGGCCACACTTTGACTGCCGCTCTTCAATGAAGCCGACTTTTTTAAGCTGCCGCTGCTTAAGCTGCTACTGCTGCCGCCGTGTTGTGTTAGATGTTGTTGGGGCAGCTTTCTTTGTTGATGTTGCTGTTGCACGCTGTTATCGTTGTCGTCGTCCTCGATAACCAGCGGCACATAGAAGGTAGAGCGACGTCTCTGTGTCTTCTCTTCCTGCGTTGGTGTCGTCGCTACGGCACAATCGGTGCTATCGGCGCTGCTTTGGCTACGAGTTCTTGTTGTTGTTGTTGTTTTCGTTATTGTTGTGCTGCTGGCGTCGCTATGCGCCTGCAACATTTTGCGCGTTTGTTTTAATTATTGTTTGTTGTTGCTGAGCTTAGGCGCCTCGCTCAACATTTCTCTCATTCCCTCGCTCTCTCACAACACACAAGAGAGGCGCGCGCGCGCACAAGCTGCTGCGGAGCGAAAGAGATAGCGCAGCGCGCTCTTCAATGTGCAGGTATTTCTTTGTGTGTGTACGTATTCAAATACGTGTGTGTATATGCGTCTGTTTGTTGTGGCTTCTTTGGCTGCTACTGCGTTGCAATTTGCTGACAAGCAATTTCTTTCTTTCTTCTTTTTGTTGTGCTGTATTTTTCTTAGGTTTTTGCTCGTTTTGTTTTTATTTTATTATTGTTGTGTCGCTTGGCTTATAAAAATTATGCGCTCAAGTGCATTTCCGCGTTTGCGAGCCAACGTTTTTATTATTTTTTTTTTTTTATTTTCTGTTTTCTTACAGTTTCTTTCACGCGTCGTTGTCGCTTGTTGTTGTTATTTTTATCGCGACTTTGGATCACATTCGCTGCGTTTCGTTTCGTTGCATGCAACAAGTTATTTTTGACAATTTTCAGCACAAAGAAAAACTTCACAATTTACTCATTAATAACAAATTTAAATTAAGAAGAAGAAAAAAACACGAATAAAAAAAACGCAGAATAACAACAACGCGCACTTTGAGAAATAAAAGAGGACGAAGATAAAATATTGAAAACTAAACCACCAATGCAACAACAAAAAAAAGACACACAGAACAGAACAAACGCATCGAGAGGGGAAAAGGCAGGCGGCGTTTGGCGTTCTCCTCGTCGTTTTATTGTTGTCGTCGTCGTCTTCCCGCTTCGCTACCACTCGCTGACGCGCTTCTCTCACAACTGACGCTGCCGCCGACGCAGCCGCTGCTGCTGCTACAACGGCGTCACACGAACACGATAAAAAAGAGAGAGAGAGCCGCACTTAAAAAGAGAGCGAGGGACAGACAGCGAGCAAAAGATCGATGCGAGCTAAGAAAAACCAGGGATGGCAAGTAAACCGAGCGAGATGGCCTATTAAAACAAACTAACTTAATCCGCCTATTTTATAACTATTCAAGCATTGAAATTCAGTCTTTTAACTTATATTTTTTACGACTCTTTTTGCATATTAACATTCATTTGTTCTTCATATTCCACTTATGTTTATAAAATAAGTTGGCCTTTTTTCTGTTCAACGAACTCTTTGCATCCCTGTTCTGCTAAGCGTGAGAGTGCGCAGTGCAGCCAAGCGACGCTGCCGAATTGAAAGTGCTGCCCATGCGCGTTGACAAAACCTCCGAATTGTTGACAGAGGCAGTAGAATGAGCGGGAGAGAGAGAGAGAGAGAGAGCGACATGCAAGTATTAAAAGTGCGAGAGCGTGCTACGACTCAGTCAAGCAGACAAACCAATGCGCTACAATTGGCAATCTGCGCCAGAGTATGTGTGCATGTAGAATCTTTGCCATAAGATATATACATATACATGTGTGTACATGTATATATCTTTATATGTGAATATACATATGTACATATATTTAAATAACATACATATAAATGGAAGCTGTATGAAGCCCTAATTGACTTTTTAACGTAGAATTGCTGTTAACGCCTTAACTCAAAGAAATTTCAGTTTCTATTTTCATCAATCAATTTAATCAAAATTAGCTTTTAAAACTTTACATACATGTATACGATCACTAATACATAATCCCTAACATCTCAATTTTCTTTTAATACAATGACATATGTACATACTTACATATGTAAATAGATAATATATATTATTAGAAAACAAATCAATTCTTCATACAGAATACTTATCGATATCTGTAAATTATGGGTGTATCTCTTATTCAAATTTTGTTATTCCCTATGTTAGTTTTCAAGTTAAGTTTTTGTTTTCTCCACATGGACATGCATGAACATGCAGAGTGATAAGCATTGCTTGTTCGTGTCACGACGAGCTCAATTCATCGAGCAATTAAAACTGCTCTACGGTTAATGAGCGAATATCAACTGTAAGTGCAGGCAAACCACCCGGGGTCAGGCACTGGTCAATTATATTCTGTAGAATTCACAGAAATTTTTGTGTTTCTTCGCTGCAACGTTACATTTAGCATACATGTTTATACGTGTCTATAGCAAGAGAATACAAAATGAGACACGCACAAACATGCTTTGTATTACAAAGATCTGATGTAGTCAAAGTCTGATCCTTAAGTTGTTGTATATACATATTTATATGTATATATGTATGTATGTACATACACTATAAATAATGTTCGTTTGGGCGGATGGAATACTATTGAAAAATATCTTGCAGATTTAGACTAGAAGATAAGATAAATTTAAAGTATTCGTATATTATTTAGATGCAAATGCGAAAACGTAACGAACACAATATGCCCTATTGTGTGGAGTGTAGCGCATAATTTTAAGAAAGGGAACTGAAAGCAAAGCCACTACACAATGAAATGTGGAAGAAGTAGACGACGTAAGAGACGCGGGCAAATGCCATAAGGCAAATGGCATAAGGGCGTCTAGTGGCAATGTGGCTCGTAATTGATCTAATTGAGGTACACACACACTCACACACACATATAGGTGTGTATATATGTATGCATGTTGGGAAGTGTGCAGGCAGCAGGCATAATAAGCAAATTAGAAGCATATCCCCACTCCTCCCCCAACACCATTTAGGCTGTTTAACGGAAGTGCGTGACTTTTGTGTTTTACGTTTATGCGACACGTCTGCCCCCAACCCATTCCCATGCCACACCCCTTACCCTTACACCACTTGCCTCTTTTGAGCTGCCTTTTGCGGAACTGTGCGACTTATTTATGTATTTTTATTTCTATTTGCATTTGCATTTGCTTATGGCAGTAGCAGTTGGCAGCGGCACATTGAACTGTTAATGCGGGACTAGCATTAACTCCGACTCCAACACAGCCGCAAAGTATGCTATGCAAAAATGTTGCGCATGCGCTGAAAAGTATGCAGCAAATATTCAAATGTTACATATATCTAGTAATATCTTAACAACTTTATAACCCGATTGTTCCTTTCTATGGCAGCCATACGATAAAGTTACAAACTGTAGTCGCCTAGCTCAAAAATTGAGGGACAAGTTTTCATAGAAACAGATATACTAGGGACAATGTCCGTTTGGACATGGCTATATATAACTCGTATCTTC
The DNA here is from genome assembly GCA_018150835.1 of Drosophila repletoides. Lineage (NCBI taxonomy): Eukaryota > Metazoa > Arthropoda > Insecta > Diptera > Drosophilidae > Drosophila > Drosophila repletoides. The sequence goes on along the minus strand of JAECWQ010000225.1, from coordinate 9,331,509 downwards.
GTTCTGATCAATTATATATGTAAGTATATACTTTGTGGGGACGGCGATCCATTCTTCAACACTTTGTTCAAAAACTATAATGCCTGATTCGATAACAATCGTTATTCCACAGATATCAGAACAGAATATTTTCCGGACATAGCGTTTATCTAATGTTCTATGTTTGTCAGTTTATAAAATATCAAATACTTTGCAAGTGCAACGCAAACTAAAAAAAATATAATTTTCTTCCAAGGCTTTTCCCTAGTGATACCGAATACCGAATACCGAATACCGAATGATAAGGATTGGGACATATGTATGCAGCTCAAGTTTTTAAATATTTGCATTTGGTGATAACCAAGAGTCGATTTCAAGAATTTATTTATAGATTATTCAACTGTAATATTCGAGTATTTACCGAAGGTTCCTCAATATAAGACCCCAAACAACGAAATTATTATTTCTTTATTTTTTACCTTCATTTAATGACGTATCATTTAGCGCCGTATCGAAGTGTATGCGCGGTAGTGTCTTCGATTTGTACTCACCTGCAAGAGAGATAAAGAGAAAGAGAAACAGTGAGAAAATGTAGAGAGTTTTTTTTTTGTTCTTTTTATCACTTGTACATGACTAGAGAAATAGTTTTTAGTTTACGGCAATTTTACAGAAATGAACACACTGAACTGGAGATTAACCCAACGATACCCGGCAGTAACCCGACCCATTTACATAGCTTGACCTTTGTTTCCAGTCTTGCAACTTGTTATGAATTCATTTCAATTAAGGCAAAATATGAATAACAACGAGACAGTAACAAAATGCGCCAATTCAGCTCAAGTTATGTGCATAAAATGTGTCGTCAAATGACAAAGACACATCGCCCAGATACAGATACAATCATAGAGTGAGATACAGATACATTCAGAAAAAATAATATACTCATATTCAGAGTCAGCTGTCAAACGGGGGCAGCAACGAGTGCGGCACGTGTGAACGCACATTGAATTGCCTTCAAATGGAGTCGGACAATTGGAAATATGGAGAGTGAAGAGGGAACTGGAAAGACGACCAGACCCTGACGATCAATGATCAACTAGAGCCGACACCATAGAAAAATATCATCAGTTGAGGAAGTTGACATACACTCAGAATAAATACTATCTTGAAATTTAATATTTTTTATCGTGAAATTAAATATCGATCGTTAATTAATAAGTAATAATAGGTATACTAAAAAAAATTTTAATTTTTAACTAAGGCTTAATAAAATTTATACATTTCTCTGAGTGTAATTCCAGAAGTGAAAGGGTTACGAGTACAAACAAGTTTTGATCACTAGAATCATTTAGTCTCATGCACATAAATTGTGTATTCCCATTGACAGTCTTCAATTTCTGAAGAATCTTCCGCTCGGCGTGTGTGTGATAATGTTTCGTCAACAAACTCTCATTTCACTTCTTTCACTTCTTTATTGTCTCTTTTCTTCTTTTCTATTTTTCTTTCATTTTTTTGTCTAATTGTTGTTTAATGTTCTATCTAGCGGGGTCTTACAGGTTTCGCATATTAAAGCGGATTATTTTTCGAATAGTCAGAGATGCAGTTGCCGTTAGCTTGCATCGATTAACGCTTTCGCAAGGGCAATGGGAATGCATCGGTCCGTCTTTCATCAGAAATCGCTGAGCGATACGAATTAAGCCCATCTCTAGCGAGTGCATACTCCTCGCTATCTAAATACGTGTATTTTTATCTGACTATCTATCCATCATATATCTACTCATTCGCATCTCGTTCGCACTTATTCGCATAGCTGTAAATTCTGAGAGACCCCACTAATGACATCAAAGCAAATTGCCCCGTTCCCTGTCCCGGTTCCGGATCTCTGAGAGCTGATGATGTCATTGGCATCATGCAGTGCGTTGCGTATCATCAAACTTGAGATACTCGTCGTACATTAACGAATCCACTTTGCAAGTTATAGTTCATATACTGGCCTTCTTCCTCTTCTTCTTCTTCTCATTATTTTCATTTTATTTTGGATACTCTATAGCCAATACAATCCATGTATAGTCATCGATAAAATCGATAAAAAAAAAAGAATATAGTAACAGTCATAATTTTAGAGATACGCCTAGGATTATTAAGTGTCAGTATATAAATTTAGTGTATATTAAAACTGAATACAGAGTATTTTGTAGTCGCAAACGCTCCTTCTTACTTATTGGTTTTTATCATTTAACGGAGAGTGTTATGGGTGTGTTTGATGCGTTTGTTTGCGATGCTGAATCGATAAGAATTTATTTATCTTTTAAATTCCGTATTGATATATCAGCCATCGGACTTATACTTTTAGGTATTGAAAAAAGTGAGAGATGTTGGCAAAGTTTGACCCAAGTGAAAGGTAAATGCTTTCTTTACTCAGAAAAAGACTTTTATATTGTTCGTAGGGAATCTAGCATCCAGTATCCATCTGTTTTTCACTGTACAATTTGCATAGTACTCATATAAGTAGAGTATATCTAATTGTGGGTTAATTGATAGGCTTGTTTCTATTAAATGAGACGAATTCTCTATCCCTCTGCATGCTCTCAACTGTCTGTTTTACTTGTAGTTTTAAATTACAATTTTTGTATATACCAAAAGTTCGTAAAAATTTTCAGCCGAGGGTAATATCATTTTGCCACGATATACATATAGAACAAATTGATAAAACCCATTTTAATGCTTTTAGTCAGGACAAAAAGGTGAAGCGCTATTTAAGCTACTCTTTTGTTGAAACTTGATACAGTTAGTACAGGGTCGGTTCTAGATTTGTGGACCTTGAACCAGATTCCGCTCCATAACTCTTTGTGATTACAAAATGTTCTGTTCAGAAAACTTTATCAAGGTCTTGGACTTATGTAAAATAATATTCCCTTTGGGCGAAATTATACAATGATATAAAATCCGGAAATATTGCAAAGAAATCGAAAAACTAAATCATGGGCTTGAACCCCCCTCCAGCAAAAGCTTGTTATCGGGTTCGAACCCCCATATCGAGATTCAACATTTTAAAAATTCCATCATTGATTAGAATATAAATTACTTTTCAGTATGTAATTAATTGTGCCAAAATTTCTTTTGAATCGAATCGAAAACGAAAACCCCGAAAAATCTATGAAATGGAAATTCAGACCCATAAGCTTCATAGCTTTCCTCTGAAAATTGTTTGTGGAAAATCCCTTTTTTCTTTTATTTTCAAATTTAGAAGTTATTCTTTGTAGACGGAAGAATTACTTACTCCTGCTGCCAGCTGCTTCGAACGCTGCTGCTGCAGGGACACTGCCATTGCTGCTGCCGCTGCACATTTGCAGTTGATCCTGCTGCAGTTGTTGTTGTTGTTGTTGTTGTTGCAGATGTTGTAGCTGCTGCTGTTGCTGTTGTTGATGTTGAAGCATTTGTAGCTGCTGCAGCTCGCAATGCACCTCATGAATGGGTGGAGTGGGCGCATCGTCGCGCTCGCCGCGCAAACAGGAGGCAAGGCCACGCCCACGGGGCATTGTGCTGCGTCGCAGCGGCTGCTCCATAGCAACAGCGCGACACTGCGCTGGCGTCGACTGCAGCTGCGACTGCAACTGTGACTGCGTCGGTGTTCGGGGCATTGAATGCATTTTACGCTGCGCTTCTAGCTGAAGTTGTTCTTGCTGTTGCTGCACGCGCTGCTTGCTGCGCTGCTGCTGCGGCGTTTTTGAAACCTGCAGCTGCGCCTCGTCGTTGACAGTGCGCAGTGCACCACAGTTCATTATCAATTAATGATTTTTGTTAGCTTTATTTATTTTTTGTTTGGTATTTTTGTTGTGGTTATATCGCTTGGTATTTGGTATTTTTTTGGTATGTGAATTTTGTGTTTTTTAGTTTCCTTTTATATTTTTTTGGTTTGTTTATTGTTCATGCGTTAGTCCTGGCATGACATCCATCGACTTGCTCTGTAAATTATAACGAATAGCTGGCTGCTTTAGTCCTTGAGGCAAGGACGTGTAACGAGCAGCGAGTAACGAGTACCGACTGCACGAGAGAGCGACCGACCGTACAACCGACCGACTGAATGGCTAACTGACTGGCAACTGAAGCCGCCCGACGCTGGCAGCGGCGCCAACGTCGGCGGTTTCGCTTGCCTGCGTCGACAATTAAGATTTATGGTCATGGCGTGCTCGGTGCCCAAAGGTTTTGACCCTGACTCGTTGTCCCAGTACAACCCCTTAAAAAGACACACACACACACACACACAACCCACTTGGCCCTAAACTGTGTTTTTTCTTCAAGTCTCGCAAATTGTTAACTAATTTTTTAGGCAGTTCTTTTTGTGTTTGCACACGCGCGACTGCGCAGTAGCGTCTCTGCTTCAGTCTCTTCACTCCCGCACAAAGCCGCTAACAACTTTTCTTCCTCTTCTACTTCTGTAAACAAAATATTATAGTCATAGTCGTCATTTCAATTTTCCTTTTAACTTGTACAATTTTACGCTCGTTGGCTTTGGCGCAGAGAAACGATATGGAACGGAATGGTAATGAAATGAAACATTTGTCAGTGTTCCCGATGCGTGAAAGTCGTTGAGTAGCGTGGAATTAGCGAGTTATCGATAGTATTTCGATGTATTTTTAAAATACGATTAAATGAATTGCACGACCAATACAACCAATAGCGTCCACTACAGAATTTTTAATGTATTTAATCTTAATTGTTTCTACATCTGTATCTAACATGTAATAGTAGCAAAATTTAAATGATGACTTTTATATAAATATCGATAAACAAAATATCGATTCTTTAATGCAAAAATACTCTGTTTGTTTGGGAGCAAATACCATTCTTTCGAAGCGGAATAAAGAAAAATATAAGCTACTAATATATGACCTACATTGTTATCGATATCATACAAAAATATGCATAGTTAATCGAGTGTTTTCACGCATAAAATTATGAGCAAACATGTAAATTCTAGGCCGCATATTTCCCATTTTTCTTTGTGCTTTTCTCAGCTTTGTGAGTTTTCTATTATTACTATTATTATTATTATTATTATTGTTGCTGTGGTTAAAGAATTTTTCCTTTTGGTCGCGTTACGGTGCCAAGTTGCGTGCGTTTTGCCATGAACACTTTTCCATAATCATTTTTCTTTTTGTTTTTGCTTTTCTCTTTCGTTTTCCTTTTTAGCTGCGTGAGTGAGCCCAAAAAGAAGAAGAAAGAAAGAAAATAAAACTGCTCGCATGAGGTCTAAACAGAATTACATTTATATATATACATACATATATATAAATATATGAATATACATATAGTTATGGCTATAGACGAGGCGATAAACATAAATTTCGCCGTCTCGGCCGCTTTACTTTCTCCACTCTACACTCTCCACAGAGACGCAGACGCAGATGGCGACACAGCACGCAGCTGTTCTCAACGCAAAGGTGCTGCGCTGCCCATCGAAGCGTGTGACGCTGACTGAGAAGTCAACGTCAGCGTCGACGTCGACGTCGCACCTGTAAGCGCAGACAGGACTTTAGACTGTTGTACGACAACGGAAGTGCAAGCCAATGCCCAGAAATGGATAGAATTTGATATACGAGTATGTGCCCATATGGTCATGGGATCGAAAAAAAAAACCATATGACTAAAGAGTGACGAACAAAGCGCCGGCCGACTGCAGCAGCAGCGACAGCGACAGCGGATGCGCCAAATAAAGCAACCAAGCGATACGGCAATCATCGTATCGAGAATCGAGCTGCAGCCAACTTAATGCTGCTGATTAATGCAACAATATGGCAACCCACAACCCACAATCCACAAAAACAACAACAAAAGAGGATTTCCATTTCGTGGGCCGCGGCGTAATGAATAATTTGGCAGCGCTGCTGCATTTTTGCACGTCGCTGACGACGCGTCGCAGTCGCAGTCGCCGTTGATGTCTTCGCAGCCAGCAGCAAGTCATGCATGGCACTTGAGCAGTTCAACGAGGGCAGCTTTTGAAGTTGGTTATGAAGTTATTTCAAAATTAGTTTTCGAATACAAAAATATCTCAAAAATAGTATTTAGGAAATAGAATTGAGGAACAAGAAATGGCTTCTTTTTGAAAAACAAATTGGCTGGAAGTTTATATAAGGTGGCAACCTTATGCATGATTTACGCCAGACATTGCCACATTTTAGCAAACATTAAGGAAGTACAGACAAAAGCGAATACTTAAACTTAAATGCTGGATTTATTGCAAGCTTTAAAGAGAATGGTAGAATATTAAAATAAAACTAAATTGTGGTAAGTTTCTCATAGTAAATAAAGCTGTTGATTTGAGATGATTAAGTTTTTTGGTAGAATTCCTGTGTAGCGACCCTCGTGTAGGCATTCAGCCATTGCCATTCGCATTGGCTGCTGCTTTCTTCTCTGTGGACGTGGGAAACTTTGCCGCATTGTCGCATAGAACAAAAGGCGCAGACGCGCACTCGCAGTCGCTGCCGCTGACGCTGCCGCAGTCAGCGTTAGCAGAGCGCAACGCGTTATGCAAGCGCAGTCACACAGAGCCTCAATTGTGGGTCTGGGTCTGGGTCCCGCATACAACCCAGAACTCCCGAGTCTCGGATCCCGAGAGCCCTAAGGTCGTTGGCTTTGCGGCGCCAGCGTTGAAAGATTGGTAGATGAATAAGGTGCGAGAGCTGCCAGCAGAGGATCAGCGAACAGATCACAGATTTCTATTATATCGCATTATAATGCTTTGCTTGTGCCCAGTTTTATTTGCACGGGGTCTCGGTACTCTCCACACCGGGGGTAATTGACGCTGGCGATGATCAAAATGGACCACGATGATTGCGGCGATAATTGCGACATACATAAAGAAGCGAAAGAGACACGCACAGTGGGATTGACAGACAGACGGACTTACAGAATGGGAATCAAATGGAAGGAAAAAGAGACACAGACAATCAGGCAGACAAAGCAAATAAATACAAGAGACAGTGGCGTATAGCGTAGGGGGAGTTCATTTCCATTTGAGCCCCAACCAAAAAAGAAAAGAAATTTCGGAAATTTTGATTGATTCGAAAAGTTACAACTGTTCTTATTTTGAATTTTCTTTTGTTTCGAATAAATTGAAATGAAGGTTTGCACAATGAGCCAATTGGGTTGGGCTGAATATTCGGCTTCCCCCCCCCTAAAAAAGTTCCGTTTGAGTCCCTGGAACATGACCAAGTACAGCTGAGCAAGTACGTGACGGGGGAGGTGGTGCTCTGCCCCTGGAGGCGGTGTGGTGGGGCGGATAGCCATAAACGTGTTGTCTTTTGTGTGATTCATTCAGAACAATGCAAAGACAACAAAAACAACACTAACAATAACAACAACAATCAACGCAAAACGTTAACTGAAAAACTAAGCAGCCAATGGTAGGCGGGAGGGATTAAGAGGGGGAATGGGCGGCTGGGGCGGAGTGGGGCTCGTTATTGTTGTGGTCGTTGATCGTTCGTTGGCCACAGTCAAATTAAATTAACAACAGCCAAGAAAGCAAATGACAACAACAGCAGCAGCAGCAACAACAACAACAACAACAACAACAATAAAAGTGAAAATTGTTGTTTATTGTAGTTCGTCCGGTTAGTTTTTTTTTTTTTAGACGGATATTTGCGGTTCTTTTTCGGGGACAGCCCATTTACAGAGAGACTATGGAATTCTCTGATTGTCTTTCTTTCTTTCAAATAAACAACCATGTCATGAATTTCAATGGGATCTTTTTTTCCCTTTTTTTTCAGCAATGATACCGAATAACTTTTTAGAATTATTATTGCCTTGTTGTTCCATCATCATCAACATAATCTGCAAGAAAGGTTTTATTCGGTTCAAATTACATATCCACTGTATGCTAAAGAGTTCGTGCTCTTCAGGTATAAGTAGATTTCTAAGCATAGCAGCTTTGAAGATTTCTCAGAAAGCAACATGAATAATTCTAGCTGATGTACAGGGTTACGATTTATGCTTGAACAGAACTGTACAAAATTCCAAGCTTTGGGTCCAATAATTTAGATTATAATTCGAATAAAATAATTATCTGAAGCTTAGCTATGTTTTTTTATACCCTTGCAGAGGGTATTATTACTTTGTCACGAAATGTGTAATGCATTGAAGCATCCCGAATATATATACATATATATTATTGGTCAGGACGACGAGACGAGTTGATATAGCTATGCCCGTCTGTTTATATGCAAACTAGTCTCTCAGTTTTGAGCTAGGTGAATGAAATTTGGTATGAAGCCTTCTTTTTGTGTGCTGCCTGCAACATATGTCGGAACCGGCCGGATCGGAAACCTATATCATTTAGCTCCCATAGGAACAATCGGTTCAAAAGTTGTTGTATGGAAAACTTTTTGATTTTCAACGTATCTTGATAAAATTTACAACTTATATGGAAAAGTTTAATTTCTAAACGCAAATTAAATCGAATTACTATATCATATAGATCTGAAAGGATCTGAAAAATAAATAAAATGTATTTCGTGATTTTTAAGATGACTACTCAAATTTTGAATCTTTCTTGCTACAAATTATTTTGAACCCAAATCCAAACTTGATTTTTTCGATTTTTTAACTATAGGGTTTGTCTTTCTTACCATTTCCCTACATTTCGACTTTACAGCGTTACTTTTTTACTTTAGGACTTTTGTTTCTTAAAATTTCCCTATTGTTTCCCGGTTCCCGAGGTGATTTTTTTTAAGAGCTTTGTTGACGCTTTTTGAACTTCCCAATTACCTCGTGTCTAGGTGCTTTTCGTTATTACAAAGATAAAAAGACGGACTGAAATAAACCACACTTTCCACACTCGACACTTGCTAACGCAATTTTTCACACGCTGAACTGAATAGGTGAGCGGAGAAGGAGGGTCAGAGGAAGGGGCGGACGATGGACTGAAGACGTGTCTTCAGTTGGCGTCTTTTGCTACCTCCTATTCCATAAGGAGAGGGGTTTTCTTTTTTGTAGGGAAAAGTCGGGTTGCAGAGTCTCTTTTTGAACCAAGCGCCCTCTTTTGGGTCGTTATTCGTGTCAACATGTGTTGCATATTATGTAAATTATTTTGCAGGGCAAAAAACTACAGCTGGCCCCCCGAAAGATTGGGGAATAGGGACAGGGGACAGGGGAGAGGTATGGGTAGTATCTTGTTGGGTCTTGGGCTCTGGGCCCTCTTGGTACTGGGCTAAGTAGCGCCCGACGGGGTCTTTTGTAATGTTGAAATGGGGCATATAAAGCAATTTAACTGTTTTATGCTTCTCTCTATCTCTCTTTCTCTTTTATTCACTATTTTAGTTTTTAATGGCAGAATTGTGTTGTTGCTGTTGCTGTTGTTGTTTCTGTTTTCCTAGCTTGGTTGTTTACGCGATTATTTTCTTTATTTTCATTTTTGTTTTTGCTAAATTTATCTGAATATTTTCTCAGCAATACTCTCGCACAGTTGAGACCTCAGTGCGTCGATTTGAATCTTTATTTTTGGAAATGATTTCAAACGCATCTTCAAGGTGTGATAAACATTCGTGTAAACAAATCAAATCAAGAAATAGTTGGCCCTGGGCAAACGAATAACTGCGATGTATTCCTCGACTATTCAGAGCTTCAAATCTGGCCCGCCGAACCACCCACTATACCTCAAAATTGTATCTGGTCGTTCGGGTTAATATAAACAATGAGCACCAGGGAAGGGGCGGGAAAGGAAAGTTGCTAGAAAGATCTCTTTATACAATATAGAAATAGTAGTTTTTATACCATTTCTTTTTTGAATATATTTAGATACACGTAATATTTTCAGATCAGTTTTTGATCGATAAGAACTATGGAAATATGCTAAAGAAATGCTGAAAAGCAAGTTAATTTAGATGTTTAGCCTAAGCTAACCATTTACAAAGGAAATGAAATATTGATATTATTGATAATATTGAAATTAAGGGAATTGCTTTCAATAGTCTCTTTATCTAATTGATTCCTGCTAACCTGTACCAAAGGGATGTATAACTTTAAAGGTTCCTTTTGGATATAGACTTCATTCTTCTTAAATTGAATCATCCCATAATTACTTCAGTTAATTATTATTATTCATCAATTTAATAAAAATTTTTGGAAGTTTGAATCGTAATTAAACGATATCTAAAAGTATCTTAACATTTTCTTAGTTTAAAATAGACTCAGACTCGAGACAAGTGCTGCCTTATACATATACAGTATATATCTACATCTATTATATAATTGGCTATCTTAAATTGGAAGTGGAAACAATTGCCATATGTAGATCGACTGCTCGACGGGGCCACAAGACTGAGCTGATGAGGATGATGATGATGATGACGAATAATAATAATGATGATGATGATGACGACATCGCGTAGTTTTTGTGCAAAGTGCGAATGGGCAATTTACATGCACACACAAAAGATACAGACACAGATACAAGTGCTGAGCGTGAACTGAACCGAGTGACTGACAGATATTTATGACATATGAATTACTGAATGTGGCGCTATTAATTGTTGTTTCTCCTTGTGTTTTTGTAATGCCTCAAATGGTTCAATTGAACAACAACAGCAACTTCAAAGTAACGGATACAACTGAGGAAATTCACTTTTAATCAGTCGCGCACACAGTTCCAGATACATTTGTATCTACATGTGTATCTATGCATGACAGTTACAGCTGGTAGCACCCGCAATGCACCTGCCAAGCAGCTATCTAACAGCCAGTACACTCACAAAAAAAAATACCCCACTCCATTTTATAATACCAATTTTGAAGTATTTACATAAATATATATCATATAAGAAAGGATCATCTTCTGATACACCGTCGGAACAGCCCGGATCGAACCACTATATCTTATAGAAAGCAACAATTTGCTTAAAAAGTTTTTGTTTAAACAAATTTTGAGACATTTTTTGCTGTGTATCCGTCAAAGGCGGAGAGAAACATCATCTAAACAGACGATATGGCGAGAGGGGAGGATATGGCTCGAAGGTTATGCATGTGTGTGTGTGTGTGTGTGTGTGTGTGTGTCGCCCATTGCAATGCATTTTAATTTTGACTTTAACTATTTGCGCATATAATTAGCAGACAGAGAGGCAAATATAGGCCGAGACAGAGTAATAACAATAGCTCAACTCAGATGCGACGTTGGCAAAAAACACCACTTTTTTTTTTTTTTTTGGTTTTGGCCTGCCAATTTCACCCACAACACGGACAGATGGACAACTGGATAGCAAGGACAGAAAGAGACAACAACAATAATAACAATAACAATAACAATAATGGCATTCATCATCAACAATGGCAACAACTCCCAGCACCCAAAACATCTCAATTCCCCTCCTCCTCCTCCCATCAGCGAACACCTAACAAAGGGAGCGTCTATTGTTTCGATTGGCGTTTGCTTTTCATGGTAAGCCAAAAAAAAAAAAAAAAAAAAATAAATAAATAAAAAATAAATGTTAGAGTATCTGAGGTCAACAACAACTACATGAATAGTTATAATGTTTGCTAGAAACTGTTCTCTCTTATCTTTCAGAGTATCTTCGTGTGTCTGTCATAAATTTTAGCTCCGTTCTAACACACTTTTTAGAGCTACAAAATATAAAAACTATTGGCTCAATGCCATTAGACAAATATTTACTATAGTTATTTATTTGTTAAGTATTAATATTTTATAATGAATTATGTCGACTTGGTTTTTATACGAATGAAACTAAATAAACTGAATGTTGAATGGATTGTAGTAAATTTAAGTAACAGGTGAGTGAGCTACGAACAAATCTACTCTATATATATTATAGCCTTGATTCATACAAATTTCAAACTCATCTAGATATTTATATATTTATAATATTATTTATAGATATTTATAATATTATTGCAAGATAAAAAAGCATGTTCTAAGGAGATCCTAAGAATATTTATGTTCTGTATCCTAAAGTAATTTTTATTCCTGATTTTTGATTAGTTTTGAATCGAGCTGCTTTAGTTCAGTTTTAGTTTAGCTTTTTTTTTTTTTTTCAATTTCCTAATTTTATAGAAATCCAGATTTATAGGAAAACTATAGAAACTTTAAAAATCTTTTTTAGGGTCTAGATAAATATAATGCAGTGAATGTGGCATATGGTTAGGGTATTACTATTCGTTTTGCTATACTTTCGCTGTGGTTGGCTATTGTTGAGACAGCCAACTCTCTCAGCTCTCTTGGCGAGGGGAGTTGAAGCTGTGGGGATGCTTTGTGGTGCAGTAAGTAGTGCATTTGATTAATGCTTTTATGCTTTTTAAAATACACACACGTTTTTCAATTGTTTATTCAAAACAGAAAAAATGAAAAAAAATAGAAAAAGAAAGTTTTTGAGTGCATAAAATGCGTTTTTATGCAGTTTTTATTTAGATTTTCAGCAGCATTTTTTGCTCTTGTTGTTGTTGTAAATATAAAAATAAAATGTGGGTCATGTGCATCAAATTATTTAATTGGTGTCAATTGGCGGCTTTTGCAGTAAGCTTTCGGTTTTTGCTTGTTTTCTCTTGGATTTTGCTTTGCTTACGTTCTTCTTAGCATGCTGTTAACTTGGCCAAAAGCGACCTCGTTTTTTTCTTGATTCTGATTTACATAGGCAACTACTCGTATACCCCACATTTTTTAGACTGTCCAAAAAACAAAACCTAATCCGGATGCGAATAACCGAAGAAACCGAACAACCGTATAGGTTGACTTTCCGGTGTTTCCCGTCCCTATTGGAATTAGTGTCAAGCGCTCATTTCCCTAATTTAGTTAACATTTTTCTTTCTTCGCTTTCTTTGTTTAGTTTTCCTTTCCATTTTACATTTGCAGTTTTTCTTTTTCAATTGTATAGAATTTTCCGTTCTTTTGCTAAATTTATAGCCCCAAATCATCATCATGATGATGATGATAATGATGAAGATGACGATAGTGAGGCTGAGGCTCTCTGGGCATGATAATTATGTGTGTAGTTGGCCAGTTTAACGAGCGATATATAATTTTCTTTTCTTTTTTTTTTTTTTTGTGTGTGCTTTTGCTGTTTTTGGGTTGTGCGTTGTGCGTCTGGTGCCTTTATTTGTTTTTGTTTTTTGTATTTTTTTGTTTGTTGTTTGCATTTATTTTTAGAACATTTTCATTTTGAATTCGCAACGCCCAACAGAGCTCGCATAGTTTTAACGAAAAAAATTGTATTTTCACAGATTTTTCATTCACTCGAACAACAATATGAAAATTCTCAAATTGTGTCTGAATATTTGGTCAAAGTAATTTCAGGTGTCTTTGATTCTCGCGAATATACAAACAAAAACACTGCTCAGCTGTAACGCGCAACGGGTAATATTTAAATAAAAAAAATAATGTAAAAAAAAAATTTAACAAGTACTAAAGTACAACAAACAACGCACCGAAGCGGTAGCTAACGAACGAGTAACGAACTCAACCGCCTGCGCCGGAAGCTTAAAGTGGACTGAAACGAATCGAACTGAACCGAAACGCAGCAACACACAGCCTCAAAGCTGGCTGCACAGTGGGCCGCAATGGATCAATATTAAATCAAATTTCAAGTCTTAAGCTTACTATAATTTTTTATATATCATTAGTAATACTTTACAGAGTATTACAATTTTATAAGAAATATTCACTGGTAAGCAAATTTACCAAAACAAAAGTCCCAATATACAGTTTGTTTTTGTTTGTTTTATTTTATTTAGCACAGCTGTTACCTAAACGCACCCATTTATTTATAACCTAACATACATAAAATAAAGAAACAAATTATTTACCTATATTTTTTTTTTAGAAGTTCTGAGTATTTGTATATTATTTGCTAAACCATAATAGGACACTTTTGAACTTGGTTGTGCGGTACGCAACTCTTTTTCTCTTTTCCTTTCTCAATAAAAATATATTTACATATTGTTATATTTTTTCAATTGTCAATATTATTTTGATGGCAGGTGCAAGTAAAGCTGCTTATTAACAAACTCTTTAAGCCAATTTTGGTTAATACTCTTTAATTTTTAAGTTATTTTAGTAAGCGTTAAGAAATAAATTCACATATTACGTTTTAATCGATTTTTGTAAGCATGTGAACCACAGTGCGACGACTTGCAATGAAATGAAACGCAACGGAAATGAGACACGTTTTTGCTCTTATTCGCTCTCGGTCTTTCTGTCTGGCTCTTCCTCTCTGTGTCTGAAGCTCTTGTGCTCTCACGCGCACCGTTCTCGGTTCATTGATGGAACAGTTTGGCAGATGAAACGAAGGCAAACGCATGAAGCGTTGCAAGTGTTGTTGTTGTTGCTGCCGCAGCGCTTTGTTTACATTTGCAAGAAGCAGTAGACGAGGAAGAAGAAGAAGGCGAAAAAGAAAAAGAAAAAGAAGAGGCATGCAACAAGAAGCAACTTGAGCTAATCGCAGTTTTAATTGCATTTTAGTTTTGGTGTCGAGCAGCGACGCCTGCGCAGTGCTCGTTCGCTTCAGTGGTTATTTAGCTTTGAATTAGCTTCTCTTAGCTTGGCTTAGATTGGCTCCACAGAGGCAGCGCAGCCTTGATACGCAGCCATTAACAACATTAACAAGAACATTAAAAAATAAAAAGAAACATCAAAAAACACCAGCAACATTCACGCACAACAATAACAACAGCCAAAGTGCAATAATTGAATGAATGAATGTGAGCAGAGCTTAACAGGGAAACCATTGTAAAACGAAAAACCGAATTGCGAAACACCATTAAACTACTTATAAAAAAAACTTGGATGGATAATAATATTTTCTTTTTAAGTTCTTGTAATATAGATTAATGAAAAGTGCGTATGGGATAATAATCGGTTTTGCTTGTAAAATAATATCGATTTTCTTTTGCAAATAACTGATATTTCCGGACACTCACTGACCTCGATTTATCAATTTAAAAAAATTTATATAGAACCTTTTTTTATTTTGTCTGAATATGTAATTTCGATTTCTCTGATAAAAAATCAAATTTCATATTAATTGAAAAATAATTCTCAAAATATTTAAGAAATTTAACGACTTTCTATATGATAAGAAAATATAAATGCATCGACCAAAACTAACTAACTAACAAATTCGGTTGTCTATATGTTCGCTGCACTTTAATATTGTTGCTCAATAGCGCGTGTATTGTCATTAACGAGTTCGCCATTGTTACCGCGTGTCGGGTGGATGGACCTCCGTTTCCTCAGCTCCCCCACTCTCCACACACTGTCTCTTGGCTATTGTGCCCAATGTGCTGGCATGCGTGACGACGATTTAAACAAATTTCCTGAGTGCCTTCTCACACAACAGAGACAGATATAGAAAGATGGACAGAAGAGGAGCACGGAGAAACGGAAAGACAGACAAAGAGAGAAAGAGAGAGAGAGAGAAAATAGGTGTAAAGATCGGTAACGGAGCCCCAACTGCAATTACCGATGCACTCAGTCGCAGGTCAATGCAATTAAAACGTTGCTTGACCACACAGCCCCAACAGGGAATATTACTCCAAAACCGCAGGCGATTTTGCCCTATAAATTGACGATTACACAAGAATTTTAGACCAAGTGTGCAAACCTGTACAATTTCAGATGAGTTCTGGTTTGGGGGCTCAAAATCCGATGGAAATCGTTGTGTTCAGTTTGAACCTTGGTTCACTTTAAAAATAGTTTTTATTTTTATTATATTTAATTTTTGGAAAATTGTTCATTTTCAAACTTATTTGGAGTGTAGATACAAGTTTTTCCACTTTTCATTAGCAGAAGCTTTTCTTTTTATCAATAATCACGCCCGGTGCAGATTCATGTTCAAGGAATGGGTTCAGTTCGTATTGCAGTTCAATAAAATTCTGAACCAAACTGGTTTGTATCTTTTTTGTAGTCAAAAATATCATAACTTTTTTGGGTGCATCCATTATTAGATCTCCATTTAATAAATGAATAAAATTGAGAATACAAAGATCCATTTTAAATCTTTAAGAAAAATAGAAGAGCTTAATTCAATTCCTTGGAAACAATTTCACAAAAGTCTGTTTCGAAGACCAATTTCGAATAAATTTCACAGAATCACATAAAACAAAAATTTTAGACGTATCTAAGAATTCTCCTAAAAATATGTTACAAATTTTTTAAAGAAATCTATCTGAAAGGGAGTCTATTGCTTAATCAAGACCGTCATTTGTGACATTATCCAAAGTTATAATATATCTAATTTTTAATTCTATTTATCACTTAAAGACAAAAAAGTTTTTGGATTTCTGCACTGATATGGGAAAATCGATAATACTAAAATTTTAATTATTTAAGTATATTTTTGATCTGATTGTGAACTTACCTAGATCATTGTAGAGTGTTGTGTTTAGAACAATGTCGTTGATTCCACTCATGCCGTTGCCCAGGCAGGAGTCAGAGTCCTCGTTCTCCTCGGCAAGGGTAGGCGGACCATCCCAGAGAGCTTTGGCTGGACGACGCACTCGATCCAGGCGCACACGCGGTATATGCTCATAGCACACATCGCCTAACTGATTAGATACATAAAGACAGAGAAACAGTTTTTTTTTTTAGATTAATAACCAATAAAGACGCTATCTGTAATAACTAAACTAAAACTGGCAACTTGTAAATGATAGGATTCGGTTTATTACCTCCAGCTCCTTGTTGGGCGTAGCCGGGAATATCTACGAATTAGTAGCGTTTCCATGTTAATGGGTGCAAAAGAGAGAAAGATAAAGATACAAGCACAGATGGACAAATACATGTACAATGAGTATGTGTGCGAAATGTTAGATACTTTAAGGTGAAAACTTCGATACTGAGTACAAGCGAAAGAGTAACGATACTCGTTACTCGTTACTCGTTACTCGTCACTCTTTACTTACCGATATCTCTTCGCTGCAGTAGGCAGTAAATGTTTGATCGTCCTGGAGCAGCACACAGTACAGCGGTCCCCATGGCAGTGTTTTGATTAGACGAGTCAGCT
The DNA here is from genome assembly GCA_018150835.1 of Drosophila repletoides. NCBI lineage: Eukaryota > Metazoa > Arthropoda > Insecta > Diptera > Drosophilidae > Drosophila > Drosophila repletoides. Next base: position 9,314,527 of record JAECWQ010000225.1, on the reverse strand, counting down.
CGCCCTCAGTTTCTAAGAAAACAAAAAATAAAAATATCTTTATTAATTTTCATGTTTCTTTGAATCACAATTAATAAGTAAGGAAATATTATTATATTATTTTTATTATGGACAAAGTATTTCATATTCTTTTTATTTTGATATATTATTGATATATTGGTTCGATTTTAATGATGTTTACATCTATATCTAACTTTATGTTATCTTCTTTAAGAAATAAATAAATATTTCAAATATTTCAATGAAATAAAAAATTTCGGTTCGAAACTGGAGCAAAACAATTGTATCCACATTTTAAGATTTACATACATTTTTTTTTAAATATAATAAAAAGTAGGTATCTAAAAAATAATTTGAGAATCTAAATATTACTTATGAAACAGAAACATTGGTTTGGTTCAAAATTTGTTTGCAATATTCTTAACAATATTTAAATATTGTTTTTAATTAATTAGAAAATTGTTGTGCATCTTTAAAAAATATTGAAAGTTTTAAATTTATTCAATTTTGTAAATTCGAACTTTAATTAGGTCGATAAATTAAAATTGTTGGGTTTCATCCGTACCGGTTTCGCGGCGGTTTAAAAATCTTTTTCTTTCATTCTGTTTAAATGTTGTATCACTTTGGCGCTATTTAATCGCAGTGTATTTAAATTCGTAGCATACTTATGGGCGGCATATTAAAAATTAAACTGGGCGCGCACAACACATTCAAAAAACGAACTAAAAAATACCAAAATAAAAGACTGCCTTTTTGCCCCATTGCTTTGAAGCTCCAGCTGCGAGGAGATGGAAGGTGTTGCTGCACGCATGCGTGTTGCTAATAAGACAGTGAGCAAAAAATAAATAAATAAAAAATTATTAATGCATTTGCCGCAAGAGATGAGCGTGTGCAACCTGCGAGCTGCGAGCTGCGATCTGCGTCAAATGCCGTTTGTGTGTGGAAATAGTAAGAAAATGGGAAAATTCTATGCAGCATTTGGCGAAAAAGTAGAAGCAGCAGCAACTGCAGCAGCAGCAGCAGCAGCAGCCAACAACAATGAGCAGCCAAGTTGAACTAAGTAACTGCTATTGCCTTCTTCTCCCCCCAGACAGTCCCCTTCAATTGCTTACCCGCATCTGATTCAATAATTTAATCCCATAGCACTCACCGCCTCTCGCCGCGTTGCGTGCCCCACAGAAGAATTCTCAAAGTTCGTTTCACTTCGGTTGCGTCGCGGTCGACGTCGACGTCGACGTATGCGATAACAATGTGAAGCGCAGCAACAACAATTACAAGATAAATAAATAAATAAAAAATAAAACACACGAACAAATGTGTCTGACTAGAAGATACTCTGTATAGTTAGCTGGGTAAAAAGTGCTTCTCCTTTACATATTTTACATTTTACAAACATTTTCGAACACATATATAGAAAATACGCTTAAATAAGCATTGAATTTCGATGTAATAAAATATAATAATAATAATAATAATTTCAAGAACTTCTTGAGTTATAAATAAAAATTTGAATTTTAATTGATTTAAAATTGGTATTTATATGAGTTATTTTTATTTTTTTATAAGGTATTACATTGAAAAAGTATTCAAAATATGAAATAAATTTAATCAATATTTACATTTTACTCAATAATAGCGATCATCATTCTATTTTGGCAGAATGGACAACAGTTCGACTTTAATGGGATCGCTCAAAGATGTCTCATACTGACTACACAAACTGAATATACCTCTTTGAAAACATTTGCAATGAGTATAGAGTATCAAAACTGTTTTAATTTGATGAAGCACACATAAGAGAGAGAGAGAGAGATGCTGAGGCGACCCCAAAGACGACCCGAAAATTAAAAACAAAAACACAACAAAAAAGCAACAAAAAAAAACTTTAAAACCTAACCTAAACTTGACAGCAAAAAGAAAGGGGAAAGGGAGGGCGCACACTTGTTAAATGTTTTTGTTTTATTTGTATTTATTTTTTCTATGATTTTCACATACGAAGACGAGTACTACGAGAGTGTTTAAGCCCGGCAATGGCCCCCGTCTGGCCAGGCCATTTAACATAAATATTGTCTGTAATTGTGAAGAGCAACAACGACGCTGACGCTGACGCTGACGTTGACGGCGACGACGACGTCAGCGTAGACGTTGACGTCAACCGCGACGACGACGGCATCGTGGCTCAGCAACTTTGCGTTAATTTTGAAACGTTCGTTGCTCGCCTTTTTTTTTTTTTTTTTTTTTTCTTTTAATTTTTTGCATAAGAATTTCTCGCTTTCGAGTTCAATGCACTTTGTCAGCATTTTTAATGGCCCAAAGAACTGTGCACTACTCTTCTACGAGTGGCTGGAGGATAGGGGAATAGAGAGGGGAACGACCAATGCAATACTATTCATAATATTCATGCTAAGCACCTGCACCTAGCCGCTGCAGCGTTGCACATGGGAAAAAAGATATTCGTAGTCTGTCGATTAGCAACCATTTGAAAATATCCTTTCCATTCGCAAGGAATTCTTTCGGCATAGATTGATCTTTAATTATTGTGATTAGTCGTCGAAATTTCCAACATACTTTCGCTAAATTTGAGTTTCCGCACTTTCAAATCGATATTTGAAATAAAATAATTACTTTTTTCCAGCAAGCATGCATTAACATCGATATATATACATATTGATACATAAAGAGTATATTTTTAATACAAAAATATTGGAAAAAAATCGAAAATGGAGTGCTTTATGCTTAGTTTTGTTTCGCTCTTTATGCATTAGAACTAATTTTAGAGAACAGCATTACGAATAGATTGTCCGATTATGAATATAAATATTTTTACTTTGAGTTATATTTATTTGTTTCACGAACCGATTCGCAATCTTCTGTATAAACTGCAAAAGACATATTATTTATTCTGCAGTTTAATTGCCTTTTATGGATTAATTTTATATTATAAATGTTTTTTGATCGATATAATGAAAATACATTTACATATACCATTTACATAAGTAATTAACTGAATAACGAGACATATCTAAATTAGTTGGGATAAAATTTCCAAGGATTCTATTTCTATATTAAAAAAAAATATAAAAAGAAGAAAACTTAATTATTAAGCACCCAAAAGAATATAAAAGAACAAAAAAAAAATGAAGCCATTGCCAATTAAAAGTAATTTAAAGTAATTTATGCGATGCGTCATGTGTGCGTGTGTCTTAAAGTGTGGGAGGGTGTGGCAGTGTGTGTAGTTGTGTGTGTGTCTAGCCCTGTTTGTGGTTGACGGTAATCAGGGCCACGGACAGGGGCAGGGGCAGTGGGTAGGGGGTAGGGGGTAGGGGGAGAGTTGTAGTGACGATCGACGCGCAAAGTTTGTTCTGTTTTTGATTTTGTTTCTGTTTTGTTGTGTTCTTTAGCTGTTTTCAAGCTGTTTTTCTTTGCTTGTCGCACAAAACCAAAGAAACAATAGGGAAATAGAAATTAAATTCGAAGAGCCGACTATATAATACCCTTGCGCATTTAATGATATATAGTTTTGCCGATTTTAATACAAGCATTGTCAAATAAGAGAAGCTAACTATCTGAATATCATGAAGAATATCTTTAACTCGGTTATTAACACATATATTAGTCCCTATTATAGTAATCTTATGATATAGTTAATAATTAAGCGATAAGTTATTCGATATGAATCATGTGACAAAATAGTTATACCACAGTTACAAAGGTGTTTTTTCGAACGAATGGAATAATATGATCTAGTGGAAATTTTCTGATTTGTTTAGTTTTCAATTTCCCAGCGATTACTGTAAGCGGAGACAGTGTGTTCCACATTTAAAAAATAAATTATAACACTTTGTGGAAGGGCATCAAAATGTGTTTAATTTTGTCGTGGCAGGCGCCAACATGAGAAGCGACAACAATGGGAGGCTAAGGCGCTAAGGCAGCTACTTCCGCATAGACTGCAGCTGTCCCAGCCACACATACATACAGGCACACACATATAATGCATATATATGTATATATACACCAGATCCGAATACTGCGTGGGTGCAGCAAAAGAAGTGGAAGGAGCACTGGGAGTGGGAGGATAGAAGATGCAAGTTTATGGAAGGGGAGGAATATTCAGACCATTTTGGAGCATATGCTTAGCAGACAGCTTATAAGTACTAACATATGTATCTCTATCTCTGCTCTGTCTGTCTCTCAGTGAGTATAAACATGCAATCTAACACAAATAGTTGCGTAAATGCAACAACAACAAAAACAACAAAAACAACAATTCATTTAATTAGGTTTATGGGAAATATGCGAAACGTAACGCTAAAAAAAAAATCAGCGCAAATACTAAACAAACAAACAAAGCACAACAATTCACAACAAACCCCAAACGAATCGCCGATCTCTCTTTATCTCTATAGCTCTCATTCTCTCTCTCACTCTTTCTGTAAACATATATATGCATAATATATATACATATGTATTTTTCAAGACAAACAATGCAGAATTATAGCATAACTTGAATTTCGCATCATGTAATAAGCTCAGAGCCCAAAGCAAACTGAATGGAACCGAACCGGGCCCAGCCGGCCGCATTTTATTTGTCAATTCATTTATAGATTTTTTTTCTCCGGTTTTTTTTTTGTATTATGACTATTGCAAAATTCATCAGACTAAAGACACACACACACACACACGCACACATATGCGAAGTTTTAGCTTTTTTTCTTTTCATATTTTTTTTTACGATTATTTTTCAGGGCGTATACGCAATGTAGTTTTGTAATACTTCTCAGAAGACACGCAAATGCGAATTTGAATGAACATTGTTAAAGAGTTTTTTGTTTCGAATATTATTAGCTCACAAATTGTGCTAATTTCGCAAACTTCAGTTAAAATCTAAGAATATTCGAGTCTTAGCATTTTCGATTTGTTAAAATCTTATTTTGATCTTTAAGATATCTCAATAAAATTAGATATAAAAATGTGTATAGCTAAAATGATAAAGATCGGACTATATAGAACAATTGTCTAAAACCAATAAATTAAATAACAATTTTCAAATGGATATTGCATTCTCTTCCAAAAAAATAATTCCAAATAAGTCATTTCGGTTACAGAAACTTCTATTTCCAACCGATCTAAAATCGATCGCTCATTATAAATCATCAAAAATTATTCATCCATTTCCATCTACATCAACTTAATTTTTTTTTTTTTTGAGACATACACTTATACACTTGCAAAGTGAATTATAATTCGTTCACGGAATGTGTAATGCCCTTCAAGGCAAGTCATCTCTGACTACCTAAACTAGCCGATATAGCCATGTCCGTCTGCCCGTCCGTCTGTTTAGTTTCTGAGTTTTTGAGCCAAGTGAGTGATGTAGCCTTCTTTTTGTTGCAGGCAGCACATATGTCAGAACAGGCCGGATCGGACAACTATTTCATATATCTTAAATGAAATTTTCAAGTTGGATTTTACTATATCATATAGCTGCCATAGGAACAATCCAGTTTGCAAATATATATAATATATTTTCCTTATTGTCTTTTTATTCAAAATGATTCGCAAAATTACAAATCAATTGATTGGGGCACATCATCTTCATAAAAAGTCGTGATAAGATTTAATGAGACGATGATTTTACTTAAAGGGGTGCGGCATTTATTTATGAACAAAAACCAAAAACTATTTCTAATATTTTTTTTTTTAATTTTCAAATACTACGACTTGATTTTTTGAGGCCGTATCTCTTTATATTTTGCTCACTGCATAATAAACGATGAACTGGTTTTTTTTTTTCTAAGAAATTGCTTTATTTTTAAGTAGTAAGACAAGAAATTAAAAAATCGATAATCGATAAAAAAAAATCAAGTATTCCAAGTCAAAGTACTAAAACTGCGATCGAGATTTGATAAAAAAGTTGACTCGCTTTTTTTTTTTATTGTGAAAAAATCTCCATTCTGACGGGTGAAAAAATATGTTGTAATGGATCAATGATTGGCACTGCTTTTAGGTTATAATTCTATTATATTTTTTTTGCAAAATTTTTACTGAACATTGGATGTTGCATCCAGCAAGTGATCGGAATGAAAAAGATCTGTTATCAGTTCCCCAACTTTAATAAATATTAAACAAGGCAGGGAAATTAAAAATTAAATATCTTAAAAAAAAAAAAAATTCGGCAAGGGCTTTTCTTCTTGGGAATAGAGGAAAATCGATGGATATTCTAGTCCAACAAAAAGCTTTGTTTGCAAGGAAATTATATTTTAAAATAAAAAAATTGGCAAATGAATGAAAGACTTGTTTCAGTTACTTTCAGTTTTCAATTAATGGATGGATTTTCAGAGATGTGGTAATGTACGCATTTTGCTCGTTTTACGACTGGCTAATACCACTTTCGACCCCCTCCCTCACACTTTTTCACCTTCTTTCTCTATTGCTGCTTGGACGGCTATTATTTCAACGTTCAACAGGTTTTGCATTTTTTTTATTACACTTAAAATTTCCTTTTTGTTGTTGTTGTTTTTTTTTGTTTTTTTTTGAGGGGAATAGGAAAAACCTGAGATGTAGACAAGGCGGCAACGTGTTAATCCGTTCGACGTTCGATTTAAAGTTGCTTGGGATTGGAGTAGACATGGCAAAGGGGTGTATACGATACAGGGGGTGTGGTGGTGGGGGAGGGGAGTCTAGGGAGGGATGGCTAAGACTACAAAGCCTGCTTGGGCCTAACACAGCGTCGAGGCGCGGCGCGGCGCGTCGCATCGCGTCGTCAACGTCGACAGTCCCAAACACTTGAGGAAAAAGTGAATTTTTTCATAGAAAGTTGCTGGGCAACATTTGCGATGGGGCACGACGCGGCAGCGGCTACGGCAGCAGCGATTGCCGATATTTGAAAATAGAAAATACAAGAAACCACAACAACAAGTGTGTCGCAGTTAGAGTTCCGAATTCTGCAACTTGTTTCATTTATTCATCTCAAAATATCCAAAATGAATACAGCTAGTTTTAGTGCTTAATATTCAGGCAGACCACCAAATTATTTAACTTTAAACTTGGCTGCAAACCAAAGGAAAATGTTATTGATCAGCTTCGATTCGCGTATTCGAACCCAGTCTCGCCTTTGGTTCTGGATCGAGTTCCAAGGCCGGTGGTTTCGTTTCTAGCCAAGGTTTTTTTCCAAAATTATTTGAATATGTGCATTTATTTCTATTTAACGTTACGAAAACCGAAAGAGCCGAAAAATCATATATTTCGCTTTAGCTTCAGGTTGAACTTTATTGGTTGAGTTCAACTTGGTTACGTTCAAATTTAAGAAATAGTCGGATATCTGGGCCCGAACTGAATTGGCCTTGTTGTTTATGTTTATGCTTTATGGCGGAAAAGGGCATGGCAAATATAGACAGGCAGAGTATTAGAAAATGTTTATAACAACAGAGCTCGAACACATGCTCAAAGAGAGCTCGGCAAATATTACATGAAAATTTTAAATTTTATATGATTTTTCAAATAAAAATATATATTTTCATATTTGACTTTTTAATTGCATTTTTTACAACATAAATCAGAACAAAATATTTGATAGAAATCCTTTGGTTGCTAAGAATTCTTCCGCCAGATTTGACGAAAAAAAAAGCCGCAATTGGCAACACTTTTGCAGGTCGAGCAAATGTTTTGACTTTTAATCTTAAAGAGAGCGCTGAACTTTCTACCGACAGGTGGCGCAGCCTTTAGGTTTAACTTAATTATTGTTTTCTTTCGAAGAAGCATTTAACCCATAAACAAAATCGAAACATCAATAAAATTTAAAAATACAACAAATGGTAGCAAAGCGTCAGCAAATGCTGCAGTTTGGCCAAACTGTGCCACGAAAGCGTTGACTGCGCCGTCGACGTTGACGTTGACGTTGACGTCGACTGTGGCTGTGACGACGAATCGTTAATGACGCCATCAGCAATCGACGCTTCGCTGGGGTTTACGATTTCTCCCTCTCTCTCTCTTCTCTTCTCTTTTTTTTTTGCTTTTCCTCTCTTTCTTTTTCTCTAGTATTCCTTTAACGGACGTTTGGCTGTCTTTTTACGGGGCTTACAAAAAGGCAAAAAAAAAAAAATACCAACATCTTACTTTAAAGTTCTTAGGCCAGCAGATACCCTGTATTAAGATCATCTTTTTTATCAAATATTGTTTTGGATTATTTAGAACTAAAGAGCGAAACTAAATTCTAAATTACAGAAAGATCTATTGAGGAAGATATTAATTTTTCAACAAAAACATTTTCTTCAATTTATAATTTAATTTTAATTTTAATTCCAGTTGTATTTAATAAATAATAGTTTAGCAACATAATATATTATTTATATAATAATAAATTAAGAAATTATATAAGTTTATATATTATAATACATTGCGTTTTTTTTTTTCTTCCTATAACTAGACTAGGGTAATATACAGTTTTTGTATAAATTAATTTTATTATTGTTTCGAAAACGGTTTAAAACCGAATTCAAATTTTTGAGTATCTTTGCTTATTCTTATACCAAGTAAAATGACGAATATGTCGCTTAGAAGAAAAGGAAAATAAAAACATTTTAAAATATTTAAAACTAGTTTTTTTTTTTTGTTAAGAGAACCAAGTTTTCAACCAAGCTTTATATATCGATAAAGAGAGTCTGGTTTAAATCACGTGCACCTACGCAATAATTTTAGAATTTTTTTTTTTTTTTTGTATCCTTGAGTTTATGGAATAACGAACCAAAGGGAGAATGAAATGAATAATAAATACCGTAGTTAAGAGGCCACATAGCAAAAAGTTTTTTTCGCTGAATGCATTTATAAACAACTTTTGAAGTGCAGAAATTCGATCAAATTTTCTGTAATTCAAGTGCCGAAATAGCGTCAAAAATTTGCTTAGATACAGTTTTTCTTTTCTTTTTTTTATCAAAGGTAAATTACAGGATATATAAATATATGAACACCTGATCGTGTTAATAGGTTAACTCAGACAGTAGGGTTTTATTAGGTCGTATTTATACTACAACTGCTTACTTCATGATACCCTTTCAAGCCTCTGTTGTGGCCACAGGGTATATGGGCAAAAAATAAATAACGTGGCAAATGGCTTGAAAGCCAGAACTCTCTGCCCAAGAACCGTAGCAAGAAGCAGAAGCAGAAGCAGAAGCAGAAGCAGACGAAGACGAAGAAGAGGAGAACGGGGTTAAACAAGACCAAAACGAAGACGTGTTAACCAAGACGGTCAAGTGACATGCAAAGCGAAAGCAGCCAAAGCAACATGGAACGCAACAAACATGACCAGAAATGATGTCAAGCCAGGGGGCACGATAACAACAACAACAACAGCTGCCCAGCAGGGGCTATTGGCCAAATGGCTAAATGGCTAAATGGTTGAAACCTGTGCGTGTTGTAGGTGGCAAAGCCAAAGGCAAAGGCAACAGCAAAAAGCAAAGGCAAGGCTAAGCCAAAGGCTGTTAGAATGTCACAAATGACCTTGACACACCAACCCGCACACACACACACACACACAAACGCACACAAACACACACACACACACCTAAACACACCTTCCTTCCGCCGCTGGTAAAAAGTAAACTGAAAAAAAACCAAACTCAACAAATGATATGCGAATATATGGCCATAAGAGAGTATCGAGCTTCGTTCAGTTTTTTTTCTTTATTTTTTTACTTTATCACGGCTCGACTACTTCGATGAGTTGCTGCCAGGCGACAAAGTTGCATTAGATGCTCTTAATGATCGTTCAAAACTAATTTGCAAGCAATTTATTAAGCACTGTAATACTGAAACCATTTATATACCCTATAAATTTGTCACGAAATGAGCGTAATACATTAAAGCAGTAATTTATACTGATCTAAATGAAGTGTAATAATTTTAATTAGGAATTTCTTTACATTAATTCGTTATAAAAAATGTCATAATCATATTTTTAGCAACTTAATCTGACAAGTTCGTCTCAGTTAACATTAAAAGTCCTCTTAAATTTAAAGAAAAATATTTCTATGAATTTTCCTTTACTAGAGATAAACACATATTATAGAAAAATTATTTTATTCTGAGTAAAACTATAAAAAATTGACCAATGAACGATTTATGTATGACATATGAAACCTTTAAAGATGCAAATTAGATTTAAAAAAAGTAGTAGAAACAGTAAAGTATTTTAAAAATAATAATTAAGGTAAAGAAAGCGGTTAGTTTTGAATATTTAGATAAATAATTAATAAGGACATGTATTCCGGAATGCGAAAGGAATGTTGGACATTCAAAATAAATATTATATATAATAAACCCACTGATAAAATAAGTTGTACCCCCTTTAAATTAGAAATTATATTTAGATCTGTGCGAGTATTAATAATATTATCTTAATTAGATAACATTACAGGATACTTGAAACCCTTAGAATTATTTTAACTTAACTTATTTTTTATTAACTTAATATCTTGTTAAAAAGAACATAAAATTATATACGGAAAAAAAATATTTGAAACTTAATTCATTTAATAATTTAATGATAATTATGTAAGATAGCCGTTCCTTAGTAGATTTTTTATTTTGAGCAGGGAAATACAAGTAGAACGATTTTGTTTGAGTTTGATTTTGTCGCCTGTACGTGGACTGCCCGTCTATTTATTGTGTGAGTGTGTGTGTGTGTGGTGTGTGTGTGTGTGTGTGCGTGTGTGTGTGTGTTTGCATATCTTCTGCCTAGCGGCGATGCGCCGTCGAACAAGCAACCCCTCAAACTACTACAACAACAACAGCAACAACAATAAAATGAAACGGATGAGCGACAGGTAAAAATGCTAATAGTAGATAACGGAAAACGACCGTCAGGAACAACAGCAATAAAAACAACAGTAAGCAACGACAACCTGTCCAAAGTTCGTGTTTGTTGTTGTTATTTGCTGAGCATTGACGAGAAGTAGCCCTGTTGAGTTTTCCCAGGCCAACCGGCATTACTTCCATTTGTACAGGTGCTCATAGATAGAAAGCGAGAGAGAGAGAGAGAGAGAGAGAGAGAGAAAGAGAGACCTGACTTACAGCATCCGCTCAGGGCATCAGCTGCGAGAGTTGCCACCCCCTATAAGCACACACAGGGTTGTAGCGTAACGAAGAGAGATAGAAGCGCATCTTGTCAAAATTGACAGATTTTTTAATTTAGAAACTGATATAACTAATGCGACACATGCGAATTGCTTGTAATACAAAATACTACATTAAATATGTACTTCAGAATTCTAAAAATACATTATTACAATTGTATTTTAAGCGTAATTTTTTATCTTATTTTATGTTCTTTTCCTTGATTTTCTATCTAAATTATAGCCCAAGTGATGTGGCAAATGAGTCATTATATAGCATTTAATGGATGGTAGTTTTATTGTTGGACTGTTAAACACGTTCTATTCAAATCTTTTTTACTGAGAAATATTCAACAATTATTTATAAAAAGCATTTTTAATCTTTAAATTCAAATTTTATTATCTAGATTCTAGATAATTTTTTAACATCCATTTTCATTGCTATTCTACAATATTTAATAAAACTTTGATTAAATATTAAATATGAAGTATCACAGTTTAGCCTCCGTTTATGAGACTTATAAAGTATGTTAAGGCCTGTGCGAAAGCATAATATTGAAAAGTATATTGCAGTGGATCTAGGATATTAATTTGAGTTACTAATTTAATAAGTATAACTTAAATTATACAAAAAACAAGCTAGAATAGACATGAGAGTTCCCGCACAAAAGATTGTATTCATACTGTATTTTATAGTATTCCTTTATGATTCAGTTTTTTCTTTTTTCGTAATTGCCCACTGGCTCTAGCTATTATAGTCTTATAGAGATCGTCACGTTCTTATAGATAGATGGACACGACTAGACCGATTCATTCGATACGGCTTTCAAGATATGCGCATTTCCACATACTTTATGGAGTCTGAAATGCTTGCATGCCTACATATTATAGCTATGTATAATACGTGTGCCTTATCTTTCCCCACAAACCTCGGTCGATGTCCTAGATGAAGTGACCCAGTCATTAAGGTTTTCAGTAGCCACAAGGTTCCAGGTTGAATTCTCAGACTAAAGTAGAATCTACATGTGTACTTACAAAAGAGACATGCACACACACATAAGTACTTGGATGGTCTTAGCTGAATGCTTTTGCAGTAAGTGCTTCTTTAAATATAGGTTGATAATATTATCTAAAGTCGGCTATGGTTAAGTTATGGTTCGGTTCATACCTAATGTTCAGTAATCGACCAAGATAGGTTCTCGTTTTTGATTGTGAACCACATCTTTTGCATTGAAGCCATGAAAGTAAATGGAATATTATACCTAAATATTATAATTTTATCAAGAAATGTGGAGGCCTCTCCTGTATATTTATATATAATTATATTCCTTAACTTTTTTGTGCTCCACGGTGACTATTTCAATGTTACAAATTAGGGTTTTAATATACTAAATTCACTACAACATACTTTTCAAATATCAATGTTTTGTCTATTAGATGTATGAATGATAAATATCACTGTATTTAAAAAATATTTAAAAAAAATCGATAAGAAATCGAAAATTGTAGGTTAAAATACAAAATTTTTGTCATCACTAGAAGCCTAAGCGATAAAATATGTGGGTCTGGAGCTATATATTTTGCTGCGATAAACGAAAATCGAGCTACTATATCATATAGAAGAATTTTTATATTTGGTTGGCTATATTTGATGGTTACTAGGTTGGCTAGGAGCGCAGATTTGCATAGGATAACACGTTCTTTCGTGTATAATTTAAATCTTATTTTCTCTTTTGGTTTTTGGGAAATTCTGAAACACTCACCACAGATATCCAGCCAGCCCTCGACCCGACTGGGGTAGGAAATTGCATGGGCTCGCGTTAGATATGTGCGTCGTCCCATGATTTGTTTCCTTCTTTTTTCTGCTGGTGGGTGGGTTTTTGCTCTCTTTTTTTTTTGTCGCCCCTTTTTTCTTTGGGTGTTTAGTTTCGGGATGCTGCGCGCGCTCTCTCTCTTGTTTTCGCTCTCTTTTCGAGCTCTTATGCTCCTCGTTTGATTGGTTTTGCCGCCTTGTTATCTATTGGCTTATCGACAAGTTGTCGAATAGCTTTTGTTGTTGTTTTTGTTGTTCATCTGCTTCTTTTTCTTCTACTGCTGCTGCTTTTGCTTAATTTTAATATTGATTTTATTGAAGCTGTCACTGGCTTTTGTTTCTTTTTTTTAAAATATATTTTATTGCACTTGGCTGATTAACACACGCAGGCAAATCAAATTAAAAATAAACAACATATAAAAAATCAGCGTTTTAATTTCGATTTTTGTTGTTTTCGGCTTTGGCATCGATTAAAAGCTTCCAAGCAACAACAACAACAGAAGCGCGTTTCAAGAGCACACGCACACACACACACACATAAGGAGAGAGAGTTTAAAATAGGAAATTATTTGATTTAAAGCTTTTGTTTTTTTTTTATTTTTATTTGTTGTTTCTTATGTTTCTTTACGCACGGCTCAAGCTCAGAAAAATAATTGCTCTCCCGCTTTGGCGCTCTCGAAAACAGCTGAGAGCGAGATGCTTTGCTGCTTGCTCTCCGATTTTTGTCAGCGACTATAACTCCCCCAACCCCCGCGCCCGTTTAACTACAGGCGATGCGTGACAGTTGATGTTGTTGTTGTTGCTGCTGTGTTGGTGCACACACATAGACACTATTTCTATATGTTTGGGTTTGAGTGTATATGTATATATTTATATATTGTTAATATTCTGCGCCGAAGGCCGGTCGGCGCATATTGAAGTTTTATTTATTGTTTTTGTTGTTGCTGTTGTCGCGCCAACGAAACCAGAAACTTTTTTAGCATTGACAGACACCGCTATTCACACACATGCACGCACACACACTCACAGAGAGGCACTGCATGCGGCGTGTTAGTGTATGCGTTTTTGGGTGTATTATTTGTATTTTTAAAAATACCCAAAAATAACAAAATTACAAAAAAAAAATCAAAAAAAGGCAACAAAAACTATACCACAAACACACACGTACCAGTGAACAAGCGAACGAGCGAACGAGAGGAGTTTAAAATGCACGCCGACAGCGCGCGACGTTAGGAAATGCAACAACAACCATTCAAAAAAAAAACTGTTTGATGCGTGCGCGTTTGTTCATACGCGTGACGTGCCAACCGCGCAACAACAAATCTAAACTAACTAACCCGCAATCAATGTGACCGCATCACGGCAAGGCAATAATGCGCTAAATGAGCAATGGGAAAATACCAGCATTGTGGTATTTTATACTGTTTTTGTTGAGGAACTAAAAGTATGCAATACAAAATATTCTTTACAAGTTTGGAAGCCGGTTATTTTAACCGAAACGGTTCGAACTGCATTTCCGGATAACAATTTAGACCGAGCAATGCCTAAACTGAAAGGTGAACCTCATCGAAACCAAAATGGTTGATTAATAAAAAGGATTCTTTCTTTTATTAAGCGTAACAATTGTTTTGAGCAATAATTTTCGATTCTAAAATTAATAATTATATTCTAAATACCTTTTATTAAGTGCAAGTGCTAAAATATTTAAAAATTTCTGCGAACCATGGCTCGAACTAAGAGCATTGGCCTCGGCGTTCGAACTGCCTATTTCTGAACCAGAACTTGAAGTGAAACCTGGTTCGAAGCCGCAAATTTAGGCTATACAATATATTTTTCTCTTTGTTCGGCCAGATATATGTATTTCTATATATTAACTATATCTCCGATCAAAATCGACTTACTATAAGTGATTTTCTTGTATAAAATATTTGGCATTATCTAAGAATACTAGTATCAACGGCATGCCGAATATTATGTATACTTTCTTGTGTTTTTTTTTATTTTTTATTTATTTATTGTTAAGAACACATATTGGAAATAAGTAAAATAATGTCGGGCTCATATTAAGCCTATATTAAAGTGCTAGTACTAATGTAGGAGTGTTTTTCTTTATCCAATTTTATAATTTTGAGTACTAAATTTGGTATACCAAATAACCGACTTTTATTTCTAAAGAAAAATTTAATTGCATACTTTATAGCTGTGGCGTACAAATGCTTTGAGCGCGCAATTTAAAAAATAACTCGAAATGAAATTGCTCAAATTATTCGTTAAAGAAAAGTTTGTTTTTTTGTTTATTATGCGATTGTTTTAAAGTTTAAACCACAGAATAACAGAAGAATTTGTAAAAAGAGAAACTGCGACTCCATAAATTATTCATATTCTTAATCAGGATCAGACGAGACGACATAGTCCCATCCGTCTGTCTGTCAGTCTGTTTAAATACAAGCTAGAGAGGTTTTTGAGCTAGATGAACAAAGGTAGCTGGGCGAATCCTCTTTTTTTATTACAGTTCTGCTTGCATATTTGAAGATGCCGGATCGGAAGACTATTTCTTATAAAAACTGCCACAGAAACTCTTTTGTTTTTCAAACTTAACAGTTAGCTCGAAAAGAGTATTGGCCAACAATTATTAAGGTCGGAACAATCGATCAAAATAAATAAATTGAACAACAATTTTGACCATTCTTTAATTTGCGAGGGTATTTTATCTTCGGCGCGCTGCGGATACCTTTCCTTGCTAGTTGTTCCATGGTGTGGGTAAAGGGTATAATAAAAAAGAACAATTTTTACTTATTGAACGGTTGACATGAGTTTTAATAGTGCACATTATTAGTAGTAGTTATTAGTAGGTAACCAAATAAACATAAAATTAATAACATTAAATATAAGTATGCAGTTATTGTTGCGTTTTCGCCTTTGATTTCCTCTTCTTCATTTCTTCTTTCTGTTATTACAGTGTCCTCTGTATGTATGTATGTT
Source organism: Drosophila repletoides (assembly GCA_018150835.1). Taxonomy (NCBI): domain Eukaryota; kingdom Metazoa; phylum Arthropoda; class Insecta; order Diptera; family Drosophilidae; genus Drosophila; species Drosophila repletoides. The sequence goes on along the minus strand of JAECWQ010000225.1, from coordinate 9,298,627 downwards.
TGTATGTATGTATGCATATAGGCGTATATATATATAAGAATTGTTGTTCAGTCTTTGATTTTAAACTTAACGGGTTAAAAATGTATGTAGTTAATAGAATAAAAATAAAAATAAACAAAAAAAAAAAAAAATTGTATACATTCATATTGCCAACTAAACTAAGTTTTGGGAATTTGTTATTCAATTTGTTTTGATTGTTTTTATTTTTGTTTTTTGTTTTTTTTTTTTTAACACAATTCTGTTGCGGAGGACGCGGGTAGGAATGTGCTAGGAAATGTCCCTTGTGGGGCACAGCCCCATGGAACGCTTCAGTATAATCGTTATATATATATTTATATGTAGAAAGTATATATGATAATTTTTTTTCACATTTTGGTGGCCTCTTCCTCTTGACCACTAGATGCTGGCGCTGGTGATACCGAACCGGAACCAGATGCCGATCCGGATCCGGAACCAGAACCGGAACCCGTTGCTGACTCCGATTCGATGGCCGCCTGCAGCTCGACGAATATGTCAATGAGATTGTTAATGCCAATCAAATAGCCATCTTCATGATTTCCCACCTTCCAGGCCGAGTAATGATCAATATGCAGCTGTGTGGGCAGAGCCACCGTCTTGGCAAAATCTATTAGCCAAACGCTGGCGTGCGTCTGATCATGGACAAAGAGCAGGGAGCTGCCAATCACCTCGTGTGTCTGGAAGAATTCCGAGACGGCCAGTGTGGCGCGGATAGCCCGCAATCTTTGTATATAGCGGGGCTGTAAAGGATTAACATAAGATTAAATTATATTAGATTAGAGGAAGGAATTGGAACTGAATTGAGTCATAAGATCCATAAGGTCAGTGGTGTACGCAGGATGTGTTCAGAAGTTTAGGGTTAAAAACCCTCAAAGACGTTAAACTAAGATAATTTCATCTAGGATGCAAATCTCTAAAACTGTTGAAGAGATTCAATACGAGCCCTTGAACACGATTGAAAGTTTCTGGTTCAAGTCCGAGTTCCTGATTCCAAGGTTCGAATACAAGCTGCTTAACTAAACCGCTTCAATTCGGCATTTTTGGGCTTATTTCAATCAGACAATGGACCCAAACCTACCGAATAACCCATCCACCAAGCTGAATGCAAAGCGGACCCGTAATATAAAAATATTCAAAATTTTACAAGCTGCAAGTCCAAATACGCCAAGAAACATCTATTTGAAGAATTCCTGCATATACCACGATGAAGAATACTTGTAAAAATGTGTATAGAACATACCAGAATGTGTGGATGGCCGCTGAGGAACTCGGAGAAGGCCAATTTGATTTGTTCGCGTGACTTGGTCGTTTTGAAATCTTTGGAACTGGTGCCGTCGCTCTTTTTGATACCCTGCAAAAATATGAAAAAAGAAGTTATGCAGATATATGCCAATGATATCTGATCAAGCTAACTAATGTAATATGAAATTTTAACTAACTTTCGAGGTTATTAAGTTAGATCCTGGCGATTCGGAACAAAAATTATACGTTATACCTATTAAGCGTATCAATTGTCATATATACCTCGATGCGAAAGCCTAGGGTAGCCGTGCTGGAGATGGTCTCACGCCAGACCATATAACGAGGTTTGGTGACCGCCTTGGCGGCATGCTCCTCAGCATTGGGGGCTAATGCATCTATCTGTATCATTTTATCGTACATATCCTTACGCAATTTCGGCTTCTCCTTAGCTTTGGACAGCTCCTCCTCCAGATAGGTTCGCACGCCTACCTTGCAGTCCATAACACACGGCTGCACATAATCGCTCAGCAGATCCTGCAGCTGCAAATAGACTACATGGGGGAAAGGGTATTTCACAGTGTTATAATGGATTGAAGTACAAATAAGGCTGGTAAAACTTACGTTCTCCATCCTCGCTGGTCACCTGACCCTTATAGACGGGCACATACGGACGCAGGACATCTTGCATAAGCACCTGAAAGCATTCCTCCTCCTTGGGGCAGAGCTTCTTGAGAACGGTGCCCGGCTCGGGACCTGCCTTGAAGTTGCCCTGATGTCCGGCCAGCTGGACCCAAGGATAACGCTGCTTCTTGTACGTTTGAAAGAAGGGCGTCCATTGTACAATATTACGTATCTTGCGCCAGCCGGAACTCTGCAAAAATCAATCGTAAAAATAGAGGGAGAAAGAGAACTATTAAAAATAGTGGAATGCATTAATTTGTTTGTATTGCCGTCGCGTCATTACGAGTATTTCCGATTCATTGAAAACTGGATTTTCATCGACTGCGACTGAGCAAAAACAATCAAAAACAATGCCAAGACCCGCCTCTGGTCATGGCCCATTAAGAATACAAGACTATTTAATTTTATGACACAAAACGGGCTGACTTTGAGATCGGGAATGCGGCTAATGACGTCAACGCTTTATCAGCAATTCGTAAAATTAAATAATTTCAGTTAGCACCTAGTAGAACAGGAGATTGCACCGAATACCGGCTTTACAGCGAATAAATAACAGCCGGTTAAGCTTGGCAGCATCAGCTGGCTTCAGGTATTGGAAGAAGCAACTCGGCCGCAGTAATCGACGAACTTAGTAATAAATATTCGTTCTTTTCTGGATTAGGCGTTTCGCTATAGCAGCAGCCTATCGGGAAACTCGTGGAGATGAATCGGGTAGAGCTGGGTACCACCAGTTACCAAACGAGTGTGCCCACTGCAGGACCCTGAACCATCAGTAGCATCTGGAGCCGAATCGGGTAAAGATATGCCTTCCTGATACCAATGACTAGTGCCTAATGCCATACCTGTTAGCTCTGGGTTATGTTTAGAGTGGCAGCGGGTAGCAACAGATTGCAGTTGATATCATATACCGCATACCAAGGAAACACTGCAGCTGCAACTGCATCTTACCTTCTTCGTGCTGGGTGTGGAAGACGGCACGGATGTGGAGCCCGAGGTCGTTGCTGAGGTGGATGTTGCTCCCGATGTGGAGACATCTGAGTCCCACTCGGAGCTAAGATCATCACTGCTGGCATAGCCATAATCCCGTGGCATTGGCACCTCCAATAGTGACTTCGAGTATTGTATATAGCCCGGGCAGAGACTCTGTCCGAGCGGTGAATGAGAGCGACGGGGTGGTGTCATCATCATCATGGGCAGCGGCTGCGAGTGCTGCTGCGACAATTTGCGTCCGGCCAATGCAGAGGAAAGACTGACGTGCTCGCCAGCATTGGCCGTAATGCTAATAGTGGGCATCGATAGCTTTTTCTCGGCGCGCTGCTTAATACCGTGTGCTTGGGCAAAAGCCAGACTACATTTGCGCGCCTGCATATTATTGCCGGAGAGTTTCCGTCGAAAAATCTTTTTGGTGGCGCCACAGCTGGTCGAAGCAGCGGCAGCTGTTGCGCCAGCAATTGCGGTTTCTGTCTCACTGCCAGCATCCTCGCTATCGGCGCTGTTGGGCACCGCCTTGGCCGCGCTCGCACCATCGCTATCGACTCCATCATCATCGTCATCCACATCGGCATCAACATCCTCATGATCCTCATCATCAAACCGCAACTTAGCAATATCCTCGGGTAGCACGTCCGGAAAATGTAGTAGCTTGACTGTGACCTTTTTACCCGCCTCATTATAGTAGACCTCCTTGGCACTCATCCTGTCAAAATCCTCGTAAATTCGTACCTGAGGCGAAGGTGGCGGCGTTGGAGGCGTTGTTGGCGGCGTCGTTGGGGCACTCGTTGATGGGTTACTTTTTACGGTGGTTCGTGGCGCTGGCGGCTGCGTAAGAGCGCACACAGACATTTTACAGGACATTCGATGGTCGTCCAAATGACGTCCACTGACGCATTAGACGCACAGGTGACTCAACCACGGGAACTATGGCCTAAACACAGTTTGAGTATCAGTTTGAGTTACGGAATGTTGTTACTGTCTGCTGTTGCAGTTGTTGTCGTTGTTTGATTTGATTTGATTGATTTCTGCGCATTTGCGAACCTGTTCGCGCCTAAGTCACAATTGACCCACCGAACGATCCACCAAAAGACAACTGAGCGGTGCGGCTAGCCGGCGTGACTAACTATACTTATACGCTACAATTGCAGCTCAAAAACATTTCCAATTTTTCTATTTGCATTTCATTAGACTCAAAACGAAATGCTCAATCTAATTGGAAGTTGGTAAGAAATTCAGGCTCAGCTGAAATCCCTAGCAAAAAAAAGCTGCAGCCATAGGGGATTATTTGATATAGGTGACTAAAACCAAAGGCTAACTTGTAGCACCTCAATTGTTACAAATTGACTATATATGAAGTTATTGTATCTCAAGAAGAAGTTCGAATAATCCTTAATATTATTTAGTCTTCCAAAGAAAGAGATATTAATATGCTATTATTATATTATATGGATTAACTAAGACCAACATTAGACAAGTCTTATCCCAAAGTATTACGTTCAGTCTTGATATTCGACTTTAACCAATATTAACTTCCGATGACTTATGGATATAGTTTGGAGATAACGTTTTTATGAAAATTTTGTTAGTTATTTAGAAAAGAAAGGCATATTCTTGAATTGAGTTAATCAGTTTGTTAGAGCAAGAATAACATAATTTGATTGACTACTGAGACTAGGTTCTACGCCTTATAAAGATAAAATAATAGATTAAAGATCAATTCTAATTTAGCATTCTGCATATTATTGAATATATTAAGCAGTTTGTTATATTGATTGGACTGCTGAGCCTAGGGTCTGGATTATGATAAAATAGGAAGGAAGGATATTGACAATTCGTTGTTGTCCAACTGAAGAAACTGCTGCTCTGTTTGGGTTTTAGTTGGTTGGTTGGTAGGTTGGTTGGTTGTGTCAGCTTGTTGTTTGTTGGTGTTGTTGTAGCTGTTGTTGTTGTCGTTGTCGCACACATCAATCAAAATTGATTAAATTTAATGCAACAACAAGCGCGTACGCATCTAAGTAGGCATTGTAGAAGCGTGTTGGCATCTTGTACAGCTCCATCTGCGGTTAGGTGAGACTTGAAAACCACCAAACCACCAAACCACCTTAGATAATTACATGTATGTGGTAGTAGCTGCCGTTTGGAAGCTCTCGAAAAACCACACGAAACACAAAACGGAATATTTAGAATTAGAAACCAAGGCAAACCGAACAACCGAACAACCGAATAACCCAAACAACAACCGCATTATGATAATAATGGAAATGGTAATAGCAACAACACCAGCACCAACAACAATAGGCTCTCTATCAAGAATGGAAACGAAGCTATCCAGTTACACACACACACACACACACACACACACACACACACACACCCTCTCTTCTGCCGCTCTCTTTCTCTCTCCCTCTGCTCTTCTCTTTAAAGTATTTGACGTCATTAGCGATAACAAAATACAGCAACAACACCTCACGGAACCTTGGAACGTCAGCGCTATAAATGAGGCACCTTTTGTGAGTATGTGTGTGTGCGTGTGTGTGCGTGTGTGTGTGTGTGCATAGGCCACAATATGGCGACTATAAGTAGGCCGATCGATATGGAAGCGCAGAGATACACCGGAACAACGCAGTTGCAATTGCAAACCGACAGTGAGCAAAAAGAAGAGAAGAAACGGACAGGAGAAAGAGGAAGCCGTTAGCACCTAAACATCCGTATAAGTAATTTAGTATAAGCACATCGTATATATATAGACATACTATGTATTATTGTACATATACAAATACATATACATATATATATACCATATACGTATATGTAACTGCAATCGGAACTGAACTGTGTGGCAACAGCAACTGATAAAGAGACGGCATATTCTCAATAATCTCGAAGAGATTTCTCTCTCTCTCTCTTTCTCCCTAATGCATTTTCAGCTAAATCTCTTTTTGATATTCTTTACTATTGGCATTACATTGGTGCATACTTCCTTAATTGATCTCCATTTTAATCCTTAAGTATTTTTTTTTTAAATCTCCCTTCCTCGGAGCTATTTTTTTCTTGCCTTCTTTGCCTCCTTAGCTTATCTTTAACATTTAATTGAGCTTTTTCCCAGGGTCTCAAGTCAAGTTTTTATAATTTGGCTCTAGTCCAATAAACCTGAAACTCACTTTATACATTTTTTTAAAGTTCTTTTACTTTACTTTTACTCTTAATTTTGTTTAAATCCCTTTACTTTTGAAATACAAAGCAATTCTAGGTTCCATTTATATATTTCTCACTCTTTCCACTGTACTCATTCTTGATCTCTTTGTATTTGTTGTATGCAGCTACTGCATCTCATTCTCTATCTTAATCTTTACTTTATTTTCTTCCTGGCAGTTTTTCCTCTTGAGGGATTACTTTATTCTATTTTACTTTTCTTATTTTCTGTTTTAAATCTACATATTATTATCTTTTTTTTATTGCCAAAGTCTTATTCTTTGTAAAGTCCTTCTATTGTTGTTATTTGCAATTCGGAAACTATGTTTTCTTCTCTTTTCTCTCCCTTTTTTTTTGAATGTTTTGTGCAATTCTGAATGTATCTTCCGACGCGAATACTCTTTCGTTCATATCTTTCCTTTCTTTCTATATCCCTGGCATACACATTTCTTGTACACTTGGTTCCCATTCGATCAAAAACTAATTTGCTGTTCGTTATCTAATAAAAACAATTTCGACGGCGATAACTCGATATATGCCTAGATATATGTAACTATCTATATCTATATCTATAACTATATCTATGGATACATATGTATTCACTGTGCAGGTGTGTGTGTATGTGTGTGTGGCTAGGTGTGTTGTACATCTATATATATATATATATATATATATCTATATATATATATATATATCTATATATATATATATATATCTATATATATATATATATATGCATATGTTTCTGTGTATTGTTGGGGGTACGTAACACCAACTCTAACTATCTACCCTGCCTCTCGTCGGACTGCGCTTAATGTGCGGCATTCACCGCGCATAACAATGAAAAAAAAACCAACAACGTTTTTTCACAGTGTGTGTGTGTTTTTTTTTGTTTCTTAACTGCCGAAAGCTTAAAATTAATAAAGTAAACACTTTTTTTCTATTTCGGTTGCCATTGACGCACAAAATGCGATAGAATTGCGGCTGGCCAAAGGGGTCTACCCAGGGGGCTGCCTGCTGGTGGTTTAGCCGATCGTCAGTTGGGGGTGGGTGGTGGGTGGTGCGCTCTGAGCGGATGTATATTGAACGGTTGATGCCAATTATGGTGGGCGGGGGAGTGGCAGTGGGCGGGGGGTTGCCATTTTTGGGACGATGGCGCTAAATGAGCTTCAATTGCCAAATTGATGCAAACGAAATTGTTTAATAAAATATGCGAGCGACGCTTTGTATATTTTCTATTATATAATTCCCAATTTGTGCGGCTACGCGTTGATGAGCTGAGACAACTATGTATATAAAAAAGAAAACCCCTCCCCCCCAAACCCACAATTAACCCCCGCCCCATTCAAAAGCACCGTCTCTGTGGGCGCTTGTGCAAAATGCGTAGCATTCTCTATTGACGTCGACAGCGACGCAGGCGTCGATCGAAATGTTTACATAAACTTAAATTAATTTCGTTGCAGAGCCAAAGCTCCAACCCCATCACCCACAGCTCGCCCCCTTTAACGTTACGCCCCCGCATTTGCTGTCGGCCCTTTTTTTGCATGCGTTGCGTCGGCGCGTGCTTCAATTAACACTTTTTACACTGAAAATAAAATAACAACAACAACAACAACAACAACAACAACTGCGCAACTTGCAACGCTCAGCTCAAAAAAAATTGAGTGGAAATTGTCATCGAGCTTTCATGTTAAACAACAAATATTTATGTATATTTTTTTTTTCTCTTCATCGTTTTTTTTTTTATACACAAACACAAGTGCACATACAACAAGAAAAAAAAAACCAATAAAAAAAACGCGAATCGAGGCGAAATTTTTTTAATTAAACTTTTTGTTTTATTTTATTTATTTAATTTTTTTAGCAGCAGCAGCAGCAGTCAAAACAGCTCTGTTTAATGTTATTCTTCTTGTGTTCTCTTTATTTAATTATTTATTTTTTGTGTGTGTATTTGTGTTTTTTGTTTCTTATTCTTATTGTTGTTTCTGTTATGTTTACTGTTTCTGTTGATGCAACTGCGGGCGTTTGACTCGACGCGCGCCTGACATTGGCTTAAACCGAAATGTATTAAACTACGTTGACAGTGACTTGACAGCGACAGCGACAGAGACAGAGGCAGAGACAGAGACACAGAGCCCAGCCGCACGCGATCACTGCGAAAGCTCAACTGGTCTGGGGGGACACAGACACACAGAGTCAGAGCCCCAAAGCCACGCGACGACGTCCGCGATGAGCAGCAGCGGCAAAAGCAGCAGCAGCAGCAGCAGCAGCAGCAGCAGCAGCAGCAGCAGCAGCAGCGGCGCGTCGCAGTCGTCAGCAACCAACGAAGCGAAGGCATTCAAGTCCTAACTACAATGGACTCGAACTGATAACAGCAAACGCGTATAGACACAACAGCCAGCGAGCGTGTGAGAGAAAGGAAGAACGAGGTGCAAGGGCAACAGCGACAGACAACAGACAACAGACACAAACAATGGGAATGGCAAATGGGAAGCTTCCACTGGCAGCGGCGTCGAGCAAAGCTCATTATTAGTTGCTCTCTCTCTCGCACTCTCTTTGGCCTATGACGTAGTTAAGTTCGCAGAGCACAAAACAGAGTGAGCTTCTGAGCGCGTGTCGAAAGACTGTGTGAGAGCGTGCTGAATGAGAGCAAGGAAAAGGATCTGTGAAAAATACTTCTTGTTCAGAGAGTATTCGTTCAAGCTGTAACCTTGAAAAGCTATAAAATCAGTTCTTGCCATAACTGTGTTGGCTGGAAGTCTTTGTATTACGTTTGTTTCTAAGTTTTTAAATAATGTTAAACGGTTTTCGAATTATGATAATAGTATACTTGGGAGTCAATGATTTGAAATATTTTGGTTCGGGGACTTATAGAAACCCAAACCTGTTCTCAGGATTGTATATACATCACATGTCTATGTATATACAGAGAGCAACAAAGAGGCCAACATCAGTCGATTCAATCTGTCAATCGATAGTCCCGTATCATTTCCCTGTGTCAAAAAGCTTAAATTGATCACCAAAATGTAAGACGATAAAAAAAAGTCTACTAACATCAGCGATGTCTTTTCTTTTTTCAACTTTCTCTTCGTCTTTTTTTATATTTTGTATCCTTATTTTATTAAACTTTAAAGTTATTCATATTAAATGAAATTATAAGCATAATTTAACGTCTAAATTAAACCTCTTTTATACTATGTATCCACTGCAAATGGGCAACAAAAACTTTAAAGATCCAAGGAGGGATTTCCATACCCCACAAAATGTTTGTATGTAAATATATATTCCTGATCAGGGTGAACTCGCGACTCACATCACTAAATTTATTATGTTTTGCAGTTCTCCTGTATTTAAGTTGAAATTTCTAATACCCATAACCAAGACCGCTATAAAAACAAATCCAGTTCCATTTTTTGGTTTTGTGTTCGCCCCTCGCTTATAAAATGTGTATTTATTTTTAATATTTGTATTTATTTTTATATTTAAATAAAATTAATCAATCATTGAAAAAAGATGGATGTATTTGCGTAAACTCAACTTCAAATACTACTTCATATTTACTTATGTAAATATTCTTTTTATGATCGAGAAGGCCGAATCAGATAAATTCATATATATTCACATTCTGCTTTAGTTTTGACACCTGGCTCACATCAATTTGAAGTAATAGATAAATATCCGTTTTCGATTCAAAATCATAGCCTTAAATATACCAAGCGATACCTTACCTAAAAGCTAGTAAAATTATTTATAATATTTGAAATCGAATTTTCTAAAGCAGCTATAATATATGTATATGTAACTTGTACAAAAGTCCAATCTAGCCTTTTTTTTACTTGTTTAAGTCGATTTTTTCTTTTATGGCAGCTACATCATAGATTGTATATATATATATATATATGATGTATATAATATAGTCGATTCCGACAACAACAAAGAAGGCTCCATGACATGACTCATCTCATCGTCCTTATCAATAAAAAATAAATATAAATATACTTTGTGGGGTCAGATATGCCTCCATCAGTGCATTACACATTTCGCAACAAAGCTATAAGGGTATATGCAGAGCTATAATAGTGTGAATTATTATGATTAAGAGTGAATTATTATGATTAATGGAATTATTGTTGGATGTATTATTCAAGAATCTGTTTTCTATAATTGTATATAGAGTATCTCATAGTCGAATACTCCCGATTGTAGTATTCTTATGCATAATTTCCAATATTTTTTTGCGCCGTAAAAGATTCTGATTTGCGTTTCTTTTTTCCTTGGATACTTGTTGTCCTATTATCAGAAATATTTTCCCATTTGTGCATCTTTCTCTCACTTTCTCCATTTATCACTGTTTTCTACTTTTCGTTACATTTATTTATTTATTTATTTTTTTAAACTCAAAATCCTGAATCTTGCAATAATTTATTCATAACATTTTGTTCCTTCTGAAGAACTTTTAATTTTTTTTAAATAAATAAATATAATATTTTTAAGCTGCCAACACTTTCCCTTGTTTCCAATCTATCTCTCTCTCTCTCTCTCTCTCTCTTTCACCCTCTCCGTCTCTTTCTTTCTCACACACTTGATAATTTATTACTGCGACAACGATCGCTTCACGCATCAGCTGCTGTTGCGCTCTCCAAGTGCGCGCGCTCTTCTCTCTCTCTCTCTCTCTCTTTCTAGTTGAGTGTCTCTCTGCCGCTTCGAACCGAATCGAAGAGCTGAGGCGCAGGTAAGGCGAAGCGCGTCAGCGTCGCATCATAACGCCGCCTGTGACGTCAATGGCAGTGGCAGCGCCTGAATAGCAGCTTTCGGACCGGTCCAACAGTCCAATTATTCAATGCGCTGCTGCTGCTGCTGCTGCTGCGAACAGCGACGCACCTTACAGTTGGCTAAAGCTACGTCTGCTGCTGCTAGTGTCTGCTGCTAACGTAAAACTTTAACCGCAAAGCTCTCTCTAGACTCTTCGATCGATTCAGTCGAGTTGCAAACCAGCCGCAAAAGCTTTTGCCTCGTACTGATTAAATTGACTAATTGACGCCACTCACCGCAAGGGCACAACTGAGCAGCACCTTTTCCCCACTTCCCCTTGCGGAACCTACCTTCTTTTTGGCTGCTTCAGCAGCACTGATGACGTACAAATCGACTATGCCCAGCAGGCAGTCGTCGCAGCGGCAGACATCTTCGCCAAATGCCAGTGAACCGAGGCTGCTTGTCGAGTCCAGTGAATCTGTGCGACGCAGGCGGCTCACAATTGAGGCGGCGGCGGCGTTAGTGGGCGTGGTTAATTGTGTCGTCAAGACACTGGGACCAGCAGCGGAGCCAGAGGCAGCCCCGGAACCGGCACCCGCACCGGAACCACTTGCACTCGCAGCGGCCGCTTCAATTTTACGCGCCAAAAGCTGCTCCATTAGCGTGCGCGGACGCGAAGAGGAGGGAAATAACGCCATAACGACTCAATTGGGCGCACAGTGGTGCTTAGATAAGAAATTCAATAAGAATTCGAAGCCCACTGTGCCTGGGCCGGTGCGGCAAGTTCTTTGCTTAAGTCTTTTGATTTTTTGTTTCTTTTTATTCTCGAATCCGACAAAGTTGCAACATACCTGCAATGAAAGAATGAGACAAGAGATAAGAAATTGAAATTGAATCAAGTTATAATTAAACATTGTAAATTTGAGTACTCGACTGAAAAATACCCTGTTCTCTGGAAATTTGAAATTTACACAAGATAAAAAAAAATCAATGACTAACAAATAATTTTTTAGAAGATGATAAAAATAGTTCGAAATAGGAAAATACTAACACAAAAATAAAGTTAAATTCAATTTTTTCGCCCAATCAGTGTACCCAAAAGACACCCATTACATACATCTTAAATAGGTATTCTATTTTAGGCTATCTTGAGTAATTTACAGTCAATTAACGTTTCGCTAAATATTTTTATTGGCTTTAAGTCAGGGACTGTAAATATGACATGTATAATATTTTTACCATAACAAAGATTGTTGAGGTATTCAAATTTGATTACGAACAGTATAATGCACTGCAGAAGAATCATTAAATAGAGTTGTATTGATATAGACAAATATATTTTAAAATTTAATTTTGATTAGAAAGTATGCCTGCTCAGGACTGGATTAAGTACGAAGTAATTCCGTTTGACCAGAAGCAATTCAAGGACTTACTGACTTACTTTCCACTTACTGATCCGAAGAGGATCAGATAATTATATCATATAGCAGCCATATCGATCGGCTTAGAAAGTGTTTTTAAGGAAAACTGTTTTGTTTCTCAAGATATCTAAATTCATATTTTCAAAAGTGTGTGTTAATACTGGCTATAAGTGATTAAGATCGTTACACTATATCATATAAAATATATTTTAGTTTATAAAGAATTTAAAAATCAAAACTTTTGCAAGGGTATTGAATATTCGACCCGCTGAATAAATCATTTACATCATTCGTTAACTTTTTTCTTTTTTTTAATTTCCTCGCATTAAAACGAAGCTTCTGAAAATAGTTTCTTCATTGAAATTGATAGCTGTGCTTAGAATTCTAATCGGAGACATTATTTATACTGAAGAACATTCATAGTATAATGATATTTTTATTTATCTCATTGACATTTCGTATAATTGAGAGTATTTCTACTATTTCTTCGTTCTTTTATTTATCTCTGTTTGTTTTTATCTTTATTTTTGCTAAGTTGCATCTAAAATTGATGTGGCACAATTTGTTGACTGTCGCATCTTATCGGAAACTGGAGACGGGGGCTTGGGGTTTCGGGCAGAGCTAAGATGGATGTGTGGCATACGAGTTAAGTACGAGTATTCGTAAATATAATCGCAGCTGATAAAAGTTTCTTGTTAATTAACATGAAAGTGCAATGCGGAGTCCTCCGGAGTTGACTGGTTCAGTTGCAGTTGCAAGTTGTTCAGTTGCAGTGGTGCTGCCCGTATCCAGTTGCAAGTTGCCAAGCTAAGTTGGCTGTGAAAACTCGTCCAACTGGCTGGCTTTTTGTTTCTGCCCCATGTTGCATGCCCCATGTTGGCATCGCTGGCAATGCTGGCATCGTTTGCAGTCGTCGTCATATCGCCGCATTTATGCGCACATAAAAGTCAAATAATAGATCCAAAAGATACTTTGCCAGCCAGCGCAACTCGTTGCAGCCAGCCAGTCGGACGGACAAACAGACAGACAGACCAACGGACAGACAGACAGACAGTTGTTATTGTTGTTGTTGTTGTTGTTGTTGCTGTAGCTTTTGCTGTTGTTACTGGAATGATTTATAGCAGATTGCAGATCTCTATACCCTAATCAAAGCACAAAGTTGATCAACACTAAAATTTGATCACGTAAAACCTGCCTTAGGCATGATAGAAAATAGTTTTATGCTTAAGCAACTAAACCTTTAAAATTTTGGATGATCATCGGTTCAGAAAAGGCTTACGGTTCGGCTTGCAGACCGGGTCATGGAGACCCTAAGTCTACGGTTCGGACTGCCTCACGTTTTTGTTTAGTATCCTCAGTGTTTTTAACTGAATGGCGTCCGATTCACTTTTAGAATGGTTTTTAAATGTTTTTAAATGGTTCGCTGTATCAAAAAATCGAAGGCCGAAGTAGTTCAGAAGAGTTCGGGTTTAAGCCGGTTGGCGTTTATTATTTATGTCATTTGTCAATAAAGGAATGTCTCGAAAATTCCAAAACTAAGAACTCTATTTTTATGAATTAGCAGCTAAATTGTTCGTTTTCAATAAAATTTTCTTTCAACTTTTTAACCATTTTTCAATCAATTTGACAGGGTTACCTTTTTTGTTCTAAAATTATATATTTTATCCATTAAAATATCAACAACTGATGCAATTAAATGGACATTTGGCAGTGAAACTGAAACTTTAACTATTTCTGAATCACATTTTAATTTGCATGCGATCACTTGATCATTGTCAGCGATCAGTTTTATAATAGTAATTTAATAACTGCTACAGTTGAAATGATAATAACATAATAATAGTTATTATTGTCTGTAATTGCAGACACTTTCGTCAAAAACGTATTATTAAATTTTTCAAATAAATAATTATAATAGTATATTGACTATCATAGTAGATACATCTATGTATGACGCGATCAGTTTGATAATTGTAACTTAATAGCTTTACTTTGTATGGAATGATTATTTTGAGATTTTATGGAAATACATGAATCTTCAATTTAACAGTCTAAATTATATATTAATCATAATTAATTTTTAATTATAAGCGGAATTTATTATTTACTCTTTTTATAACATCGAATATAAAATGCCTTGATATCTACCCGAAAAGGTTTAAAATTTGGATAGATGTTTGGTTTAGTAAAGGAAAGTTTTTGATTCGATTTAAGTATCAGTTACAGAAACCTCTTAATTTTCCTCTAATTTTTCAACAGTTAATTGAAAAACTAATAAAATGTATCTATTCTTATATTTTGTTTTTTATTTTATTATATTAATAAAGAAACAATATTTCTTTTTACAGATGGAAGTAAATAGAATAATGCTGTAAAACATTCAATTCCATTGATAATTTAAATTTGCAGGATTCTGTTTGTTCTGATGGTCCGAACCAGAACCAGCAGCAACTTTGTGATTTGGTTCGGAACTAATTTTTTGTCTATTTTCGTTGTGCTTAGAAAAGAGCAATCAAGTGTCGACTTTGGCCATAAAACCGTGTTGTTTCTCATTGCTGTTATTATTGATTGTTATTGTTGTTGCTGCTGTTGTTGTTGTTGGTTAAGCCAACTGTCTTGTACTTTTATGGTCGGTCGTCTTATCAATAATTTATGTCAGATTATACCGTTATGTCACAATAAATTAAAGTTGGCAACTTATTTTTGCCCGGCTGCGGCGTCGATTTTTCGTTTTTTATTATGGCCAAATCTGTCAGTTTAGTGGCGCATTTGGAAAATGGGGAAAATTGAACGGGTAACCAGTAAAGTGCGGACTCGAAGCAGTTCCCCTACTGCCAACCGCTATAACCTCCCCCCTGCCCATGGATCACCCCTTGAGCCACACCGAACTCTCGGATGAATCTTGGCGTGCGGCGGCAAATTTCACTGTCACGCCTCGTTTTCAATTAACTTGTTGGCGACCGCTGGCCAAGCCGATAAATCAAATGAGCCGCCAGTGGCTGCCACAGGCTGTTGCAAGTTGCTTGCAGGCCACTGTAAAATTTTAGTTTATTTTATTTTTTTGTTTTGATTTATGAAGATCGCTTCATCTGGCGGCGACTCCGTCTGCCGCTTCTGCTGCACGCAGCCATGTCAAAGTTTATCGCTAGCCACACATGATTAATGTGCTGCAAGCAGTCGGCAAATAAACAGCAGCTCAGCCCACTGTATCCCAGTGTCCACTGTGCCCATAAACGTGCAACTGCAACTGCCTCCGCTGCTGCTGCTGCTGCTTTATATGGTAGTTGCAAGTTGCAAGTCGGCAAGTTGGCAAGGGTCAATTCGTTTGCCTGGCATAGATACAAAAGTATCTTTTAGCGTTCACTTACTCAAACCAGTATCTTTTACTTGAAAATTTAGCTTTTTTTTATCTTTTTGTCTATCCACTACAGAAGAAAGCATGAAAGCAATTTCAAAATAACTTATTAATCGTTTTTTATACAAAAATATACTGAATAATTCAGTTAATTTTGATATATTTCTTTTGTAAATTTCTTCGTGTTTTTCGAGTTTACTGTTTAATTTTCAGAAAAAAATATGTTAATTAAATTTAAATGACTTTCAAAATTTTGTAATTTAATTTTTCATTTGATAAAAGTTTTAAAAATTAACAAAAATATTATTAGAAAATTTAGGGATTCCTTTAAAAAACTCCCACAAACTGGTGAGGAATCACGAAATTATTTAGTACATTAAAAAGCTCAGGTAGCTCTTTATTTCATGCTCAAAAGAGTCTAAAACTAAAAGCTTTTGAATATAATTTTGACCGCCTATTCCTATGAAAGCTATTCGATAAATATAGTGGTCTGATCTTTATGACTTTGAGCTAGCAATTCGAAAAAATACTCTCATTTTAATTATTTAATTTTTATTAAAATATCTTGAGAAATACAAAAATTTTCCGTACAACCACTAGTAAGTCAATAGTTCATTTCATACATATATAGTAAGATATATTGGTTCGTTCCAGCTGGTGCCGGCATAAGGCTCCATACTAAATTTCACATAAGGAGCTCAAAAACTTAGAGATTGTCAGTTTGCATAGAAGCAGACAGACATGGCTATATATGTTTATATTATTAACTTTTTAGCAGTGATCAGTAAGCCATTTAATTTGCTAATTTTAAGCAGTAAGATAATCCGTAAGATATCCGATTTGGCATTTAGTTGCAAGGTAACTAATACATCGGGATTTGAAAGATCCAATGAGTAGCCTTCGGGCTTAGCAACATTATTTCTATATAATTTTATTAATATTTTAATTTATCTTTTATATATATTTCTTGTTCATTT
Organism: Drosophila repletoides; assembly: GCA_018150835.1. Lineage (NCBI taxonomy): Eukaryota > Metazoa > Arthropoda > Insecta > Diptera > Drosophilidae > Drosophila > Drosophila repletoides. Next base: position 9,281,996 of record JAECWQ010000225.1, on the reverse strand, counting down.
TATAAAAGAGCTAATGATATTTTTAAACTACAATTTTTTTATTCAGTTATTATTTAAGTTTTAAGGTTCAGATCCAGTGATCTAAAAATGAAATGGTTCGGTTCAAACAGCTCAAACCGAAACTATTCAATACGAATATACATATGTAGGCTGTAATTGAGTAAACAAATAGATATTATCTAATAAATAATTGAGTTTTTTTTTTGTTAAACAAATATAACAAATCTTTATTACGGGAAACGAATCAGTGCCATCTGATCTTGACCCAGTATTTGCTTACACACCTCTGTGTATCTAGTTTGAACCTTAAGTTTATCTAACAACAACAATAACAAAACTGGTAAAAATATTCTAAAGAAAATGCGATCAACTAGGAAATACACTCAGAATTATATGCCCTAGCTCCAATTCGTACTAGAAAAACTATATAAGTTTACTGAACAATTGAAAATTGAATTTTATGGGCATAATTCAAATGAATATCTCTCAAACTGTGCTTGAAATTTGTTTTTGTTTATTCACGGGCACGAGGAAATATGGAAAAATTTAAATAAAAACTCATCTGGTTATAACTGGAGAAAGCTATATACCAAATTTTGTATCTCTAGCTCTTATAATCTGTCGGATTAATCAATTCGAGGGGAATATTCGAGTGTTTCTAATCAGTCTTATTAATTTATATGCAAGATCAAGGGTGTTAAGTGTGCCGAGAATTTATAGAGTATCTAAATAAATAAATAAATCGCATCAAAATAACTTTTAATTAACAAGCGCGGAATAAAATCAACAAAATCAAACAAAAATACTCGTAATAAAAGCCAAACAAACTTCCCAAGATAACTTTCGGCTGAAAGATTGTTTTTATACACTTGTTTATTTTTGTGTATTGTTTTTTTCCTCCTTCTTTGTCGTACTCACTTGGCTCAGTTTCAGATATCGGATATCGGATATCGGATATATATCAATTTCAGTTATATTTAATGCTCACGCAACAACAGTAAAAGCACATCAAAAAAAGGAATTATTTATTATTTATTAAGAATATAAATGAATAGTTTTTCAACGCAACAATTTTAACGGCAATCGGAATGCGCGCACTCGCTGCAATCGGAGTGGCGACGGCGACGGCGACGGCGGCAGCGGACGAGTTGTGTTTGAAAAGGTTGGTGGAAGGGGGGAGGAGAAACGAACGAGAATGAGAACGAAAACGAGATCGAGGCGCGATCGCGAACGACGCCGAACGCTTGTTGACTTTGGAACGGCGCACGAACAACTGAACGCTTCGCTGGGCCTGCAGCCACAAGCAAAGCTCCAAGTTTGGCCGGAGACCGACAAGCGATCGCTTGAGGCCGAGGAGCAATAGCCGAATGGCCAATCCGAGCGTATTGCCTTTTGTTTTACTTTATTTCTTTCTCTTCTAAGTTTCTTATTTTTTTTTGTTCGCCTCATCCTCTTACAGTCCCATCCATCCCAATCCTAGGCACAAATCGCAACAACAAGAACGAGTAGAACAGCGACAGAAACGACAACATGATGGAATAATGGCGCTGATTGAAACATGAAAAGCATTGCGACAACTGTCAGGGTCCTGTCCAGCCATCGGATCGTGCGATCTGTCCGATCCTCAAACAAGGCTGCTAATTGCATCGGCAAATTGCCGGCATGCATTTGATTTGCATAATGGTCCCTCACAGCGATCAACGATCAACGATCCACGATCCACGACCCATACTCAAAACCCAATACACTCCGAAAAAAATATGCAATATAATCTAAATACCAGCAGTAAAATTTAATATTTTTCCGAATTTCTTTAAAAAAAAAAACATTTTGGAACAATTGACAAAAAGCTGGACTAAATATATTTAAAATCTTTTTATTTCAAATAGGCATATTACTAGTATAAAATGTAGCTTTAATGAAAATAAAATATTGAAACATATTTGGAAATTAATCTTTCGAATGCACATGCTCTACTTTCTGGGTTTTCAATGACTCAGACAAACTCAGAAAAAAAATTAAATTCTGTCAAAATTCCAAAGAACAATTACGTAATATTTTTTTTCGCCGGATTTGATAAAAAAAAAAAAATAAAATGCTGTTCGTTCTCTGTGTTCATGGTTTTTGGCTCAACATTTAGCATGCCCAAAAATATAATTTTTCAAGTCAATAAAAACTGAAAGATATACCTTGGATAAAATACTCCTCATTAAAATTAAGTAACTTTTCAAAAAGTTATCTACAGGATAAACTATGACCAAAATAGTGTTGAAAATCTATTCAGATTTCCATCTCTGAGCGTTTGAAATCGATTTAAAATTCCTTATACCCAATAGGAAATATCTTTTTCGATCATATTTAGGGACAGAATTTTTTTTTTTATTTGGATTAATGCTAAGTGATTAACTGTAGGGAGGAGCTGTAGGGCTCGAATCGATTCCATTCAAATGGCATTCTTGTAAGAAAACTTGTGTTTGAATTTATAAATATTAATATTTTGAATGTTTTGAGTACAGAATTCAGTGTTTATTTCTTTCTCTGTTCCGTACCGTTTCGTTCCCATATGCAAATTGGCTTAAACCTAATCGGTTCAACCGATCGGCCGCAACTTTATGACAGGCTCTGGCGGCTGTCACAATATTTGTACGGTATTAATTGCCCACTTGACGCCTGGCCCCAGACCACAGATGTACCCGGTGTACCCTGCATATAGTACTCAGTACCCAGTATCCGGCACCCGGCACCCAGTACACGGTGCTAAAGATAGAGAGAGAGGGAGAGAGACTTCGTTTAAGTGTTTTATGAAGTCAGGCAGATGGGGCAGCCTGATAAGCCGCAGGCAATGGACCAAGCCTGCCCCAAGAGCAACACTCAGAGGCTGTCGGAGCCCATAGCTCATAGCTCATAGCTGTCATAGATATCGACTGTCCAGCCACATGCAACAGAGATATACAATGAGATACATACATATGCATATTGAGTCGAGACTAGGCTGAATTGAGGAGAATTATAGCCTACGTAGACGTACTTTGAAAATTGATCTATTACTAATAGATTTTGTAGTCGGATATCTTTATATAAATGTGACATAACTTTGCAATCGATGCTACTCTTGTTCTTCTTTATCAAAAAACACCAATTGCGTTTATCTTATCTGCCCTTTAGGCTATTTTTATTCCTCATTTTCAATATATATTATTTTACAAGGCTTCTTAATTATCTGTTATATCAAATCGGTCTCTTCTTTCCAGTTTCTAACCATATTTATTAAGATCTTCCTTTTAAATAGGGTCTTGCAGCTATTTCGCATGATTTGTAACAAATGCTACCTATTCTTCAGTTTTAAAAATATTCTGAAAGAAATCTATTATGGATTGGTCATTGAAATTCTATAAATATAATACATATAATAAACACTTAATCGCTACCAGTATAAAATATATATATATATATATATATATATATATATACTAGAGCTTTATACTTTATAATTCTTGTCACGAAAATAAATCTTTATACGAGTAGCATTATATATGGCATTATAATGGTTATATGTCGACCTGGGTTTCGATTCGTTAAACTGATTTCTGTTTATATATTTTAAAAAATACTTTTAAAAAAATTGGAGAAGCTAAAAACTATTCTAGAACCAAAAGCTTTTGGAAACACAAATTTTGCAGCGAGTGATTTAATTGAAGATCTGCATAAAGTAGAAATGAAAAATGCGAATTCCAGGTTCAGTCATCATAATTATTATCTATAATTTTTAAGAAAGGGTAACTAAATATTGGCCTGCATCAACCTAGAAAAGTTTGCAAATGTTCTTACTTTACTGGCGCCCAACTGGCAAACGATCTTTCTACTGGGAACATGTTGCATTTCCTGTGTTGAGTTTTCTATGTACGTATATGTCTGTCTTTTTGTCTCTCTGTTTGTCTGTCTGTCCCGCTGTCTGTTTGTGACATGCCACAAAATGTTGTCGCCATAATTTCCCGTTTACACTGAAAGAATTTATGTTGTAATACTTGTTTATTCCTTGTATTTCTTCAATTAAACTTAGGGATACTCTATAATATACACTCTATACGATATCAAATCAAAATATACTTCAATAAATAAAATTAATTTTCTTATAATATTTATTATTTCTATAAAAAAAACTACCAAAACAGAGTTAAGATTATGATGGGTTTTTGAGTTTATTTTAAAAAATATCGAATTCACTTGGGGTAAATATTAACATTTTTAATAAATGTTGGAAAATGCGTATTTTTCATTGCTTGAATTTAACATTTATCTACATTTATAGTAAATCTAAAAATTTAATTTCTTTTAAACCTAAGTAACTCGATAATTCGATTAATTTTTCTATAAACAAATGCAAGGCTAATTTTTAATTAATTAAGATTCTGTTTCAGTAAATCACATATCAAAGCAATCATATCACAGAAAAATGGAAATTTGGCAATGATGATGGGAAAATATGATTTTATTATGAGTATAACAAAATGTTTTTCAGTGTAAAAGCATCCGTCCCACAAGTGTGTAGATTGCGGGCCGTGTTGCATCCACCTCTGTGCCGTGTGAGAGTTGTTGTAGTTGTTGTTGCTGTTGTTGTCGTGTTTGGGTGTCGCGCGACAGGCGACATAACCTTTAAGGCATTCGGGGAGCATCGACTGCTACGACATAAGGAAGTGCGGAAGAGCAGTGGCAACTGCACAGCTTGCAACTTGCCACAAGGCGGCCGCAGGAATGACAAATATGCTGGTGGCTCCCGACTCCCAACGGAGCAAGCGACGCCACAACAACTCCATTGCACACTCCACGTTCAGCAGTCGGATTGTATTTGATCTGCCGGCTCATATTCGATTCAATGGAAACCTTAAACACAAGACTTTCTTTGAATTTCCAATCATTTGATACCCTTACAGACTACAAGTTTTCTCTGTAACTGAACCCAGGTAAAATAGGTAAGACACAGATTCTTCGAACCTAACCATGAACGTTAATTGGATATAAAAAAAAAAAACATTTGAAGATGTTCTAATCTTATGACAACTAAAAAGTTCTTAATACCCTCTACGATAGTACAAAAAATAATGACAAGCAACATATATTGTTGCTTTATCAAAATATCGCTCATAAGGCAGGTCTTTTCGGTCAAGAAATAAATATTTTTCCGTTCTTAGAGATAGTGTAAATAAGTAAGACTAGGTTCAAGCCAGAGAATCATTCATTCATTTTCTTCATTTGCATATCAGAGCTTGTATATCAGAGCTGTAAACCACATCTAATTTTTTTAAGATTTTTATTGTATACACTAAAAATAATAGCCTTTGTTTGAAAATTGTTGCTAACTTTATTTATTTTGACCGATTATTCCCATCCTATATGATAAAGTTATCTGATCTAACTTGGGAATTTCGCGCCTTTGTCTAACTTTTAAAGTTCATAATGATATCTTGAGGAGCAAAAAAGTTTTCTATTCAACAGATTTTGATATGATTGTTCCTATGACAGGTATATGATATAGTAATGCGATTTCGGCAGAAAATACACTCATTCATTCATTTCTTTCTTTCAGCAACTTTTGGACCAGTTCTTTTTTTCTATGGCAGCTATATGATATAGTTGTCCGATCCGGCTAGTTCCGTCATACATGTGTTGTACAGAAACAGACGGACATGGCTATATCGACTCGTCCGATCGTCTATATACTTTAGGGGGTCCAACATGCCACCTTCAGTGCGTTACAAATGTTGTGACATAGTTATGATACCTTCTGCAAGGGTATTATTTTTTATTAGGTAAATAAGGAAGAGATAAGAGGTTTTGGAAAATTGAGAACTATATAGATACATATGTATATATAGAAAATTTAGTTGGAAAATAGTTTTAAATAATTGGGTGTAAAACAAAATAATTTGAGTAGCATTACATATTTAATTTAATAACTGAAATACTCTTTGCAAGGGTATCAAAATAAAAGCGACAAAAGCAAATGACGCAAGTGGCACAAGTGAATACCCAACATTGTTTTTTTTTCTGTTTATTGTTGTTGTTCGTTGTGCGTTGTTCTTGCTGCTTGTTTGCTTTATGCTACTCTTGACTTGCGGCTTTTGCTGTTATTTAATTCCATATATACAAATATGTATATATACATAAATATGTATATCATATATATATATGTATATATCATATACGATATATATATATATATATGCATACATATATAATTTATTTTTCGTGGCTTACAGCTCCGCCCGCTTGATCATGTAATTACTTTGACGGCGATCACACGGTGGCTGTTGATGGGCTGCTGACGTCAACGGAAGTCGCCGTCGGCGCAGCAGCCGACGTTGGCGTTGACGTCGTCGTCGCCGTCGCCGTCAGAGGCTAGGCTCGAGACCGAAACGGAGTCTGAGTTCGAGCCGGAGACAGCGACGCCAACAGCGACGTCGACTCAGAAAGCTACCAAGCGCGCCACCCTGCCCCCTTTCAACTTAATCGATTTCTCGCGCCATTAGCAGGCGTCATAATTCAAGCGGGCAGCCACCCCCAACCAATTAAGCAGCGACGCCAGCTGCAACGTTGACAGCGGCAGCGACGTCAGCTTTGATGGGCTGATTAGATATGATATGAAACGAGTGAAACTGGCACTGGCACTGCGACTGTGGGGACTGAGGATTGGGGACTGCGGCTGTCACAACTATGGCCTGTTCATACTGACGGATGGCCGCGACACTGCCATATAAAACACGCTTACAACAATAACAATAACAACAACAATTACTAACAGCTAAAACAACAATAGTAATAATAACAATAACAAAAACAACAACAAAAGCCAACACTTTAGAGTAATACGCGAATCATCATCAATGATCGCTGTGCAACGTCAGCCAACTAATTTTCATATCATTCAAGATGAATTATGAACACATTTTGATGATATGTGGGCAGAGTCTTATACTATTTTTATACCCTTGTAGACGGTATTAAAACTTTGTCACGATATGTGTTAGCTTTCGAATAATTTAACCAGATCTATAAGCACCAAAATACAAATATAAGTCAATGATTTATTAAAGGGCATCTTACAGTAATTATAATCCAAAACTTTAGATTTTTAGTGGTTTAATACATTAGTAAGAACAACGTTAATAATATTAAAAAAAAAAGGATCCGATCTAAAAAAAAAACTTATTCGAACTCGGTCTAATCTCTGGTCTTTCATTTAATAATATTTGGTTCGCGATCGACAAATATTTGTTTGGTTCCGTTTCAGGCTCGGTTATATTTCTGAAATCGGGCTCGGCTCATAGCTCGACGCGATTTATAAATATAACGGTTATCCTGGATCGAACCATTTCAGCATAAAAAAAAGTTTGCAGTTTTTTTTTAATGTTTGAAGACAAAAAAACATTCATCTAAAAATTAGATTTTTTCGTTCTACTTTAAGAACGATTAGAAAATATTTCAACTATTAAATATTTTTCTGCGTACTTATGAATAAATTTAAAAAGCTTCGAATCAATCAAAGTTTTTTGATCCTATTTTTCTTATTATATCTGGATTTATAATACCAGCAAAAATAATAAATAATTAAACCTTTTTCAGAGTAAATAAATTATTATTACCAGAATTTCAAAGTACAAAAGAATTTAAAAAAAAAAAATGAATTTGTTGTGGGTTTTGTTTTCAAGAGTATTCATATTTACAGAGGTTTCATCATCGACATTCATCATTATAAAAGAATATAGCATATTCAAACAATAAAAAATTTCCAGCGTTCCCAGAAAACGTAAAAAGTATGCAAATGTCCGCGTATCAAATATCAAAACTTTGATCTGATAATGTGATCATAATCAGTTTTTATGTTGTTCTTTTTTTTATTGGATTTGGTGGGGAGCGAGAGATTTCACTTAAAATATTGAAAGCAAACTTGTTTTTATTGATCAAGAGCAGACTGTATAACAAATTTATCAAACTCTAATCATTTTCCTAACTGACTCAAAGTTCAACCCAAAATTGTTTGGAAAACAGTATAATTTGCCGATTCCCGGGTCTCGATTGTCTTCAAAATCAGTATCAAAACTCTTTATTTGTGATTAATTCGACTGAGATCGGAAACTGTTAAATACAATTTCTATGGGCGTAAAAATGTAATCCAACATATCAATATACAATTTCAATATTGATTGTTATGTAGAGCATACAAACTTCGGTGTGTAATAATATTTATAATCAGACTTGACTTTTTTCATTTTATTTATTTTATACTTTTTTTATTTTTGTTTTTTATTTACAGCAACAAGTAAAGTTTTTTATGGCCTCGAGTCTCAAGTCAAACCCAAGATTCGCCATTATTAATGACCGCCGCTGGAGCCTCAAGCTATAAGTAAATATCGCCCAGTGACGTCACAGCACTCGCTGCCTCTGCCTCTGTCGCAGCCGCAGTCGCAGCCAATGCCTTGACACCACCCACACAAAGAGAGCGACAATCTTTATCTAAAGTAATCAACGTATGAGTTATTTCTATGAAGCCCACGCCGCAATGTCGGGTCTATGGCATCTCCTAAAAGGAATGCAAAGTACTGTTATCTTAACCACCGCCACCCACTCCTAGTTCCATCTCTCTCTCGCCCTCTCTCTCTCTCTGAGTGTGTCAAGATCATTCTCAATTTGATGGATACCAGGAAATGGGGGTCCAAGGAATACCAAACATTGATATCATATGAAAATAAATGGGAACCAGATGTGATATTATCTTACCATCTTGAAGAGTGTCAGAAAAATACACAGAACTGATGATAATATACTGATCTCAGACAATTTAATCACATATTTGCAAATGTTTTGGAAAAATTTCCAGTTTTTTCTTTCTTTCTGGGAAACTCCTTATTTATTTACCTTATCATCATGCAGTTAAGAAAACTAAAGCATTAAAGCCAATTCAATTGACTGCTGAGAATTGTTATTAGCCGTAATACTGGTATCATATATTAGGCTCATAATCTGCAGACTGTGCAAGTCTTTCAAGTCATATATGGCATATAATATAATAGTAGAAATATTGGCATATAAGACTTGTATATAAGAGAGAAACAGAGCAAGAAAATATACTAGTATATGACTTTGGATTGTAATAATGATAAGCAAACTAGTTCAGTTATAAGCAAAATAATGACTGACTGAACCGAGCATATGGAATTTTCGGTATGTGCCATCATATAAGGAGTTTATTTAAAGAAAATAATAGAATAAATAGACGTGTTTTTAACCGGACTCTAAGGCACAAAAATTAAAGTAATTTTTTTAAATAATTTATCAGTCAAGCCTGGGCTGGCAGCTGGAAAATTTAATTATAATTTATTTAACAAAATCAATTTTTAAGGTATTTTTTTTTAAGTCAGAAGATATCTGAATCGTAGTACACTGAAAGAATAACCATTCCGATTTGGTCACTATTCGCAGATTCTTAAAACAATAAAGTCACTTCGCTCTTAGCTGGCGCAAATGGAATGCTTTTTCTTGTTTTCAAAATATTTGAAATATTTCTTATATTTTTTTTGTTTTTTTAGAAAAAAATAGAATAACGCTTTAAAGAAATAAACAAGAACAGGTATTCTTATTTTCTCAATATTATTCGTATTTTTTCTATATTGACAAAAAAAATCGGAAAAAAAGAAATGTTGGTTTTCAAATATTTAAATTTTCTGCTTTGAATTTGCTCTTTGACTTAAAAACACTAAAGACGCTTCTTGGGAATACATTTTTTTATTTTAAGAATCGGTTTGGATCTTTAAAAAGCAAAAACTGTCTGTAATAGAAGAGATTCCTTTTTTCGCAGTGTACTAAAAATGAGGCTGGAATTTCTAGTCGTGAGTAAGTCGAAATTTTTGAAATGCTATTTATGCACGTTTTTCACGGCCCATTCAAAGATGTGAACAAGTGAAATATGGGGTTTACTAGTGCTTATTATGTAAATAAATATATGAACCTATATGTGTGTGAGTAGTATCTTTGTTTTGGTTAGTTTTATGGCAATTGACACGCCCACTAGCGCCCAGAAAGGGCCCAGCTGCATCTGGCTAGACGAGACACTGCAGATAAGAACATTATATCATATCATATATATGTATGTATGTACTGTATATACAGCTATGTATGTATATACATGTATGATAAATATTTATAATACGATTTTATCATAATATATAGTGTTTTTTTTTTTTGTTGTTTTTTAATTTTTATTTGCTATAGTTGTTGTTGTAGTTGTGTTTTCTTCTTTCGTTTATATATATATATACAAACCATATGTGGTATATAAAAGTATAGAGGATATATGTTTTTATATATATATCTATATATATATACTTATATCTATATATATATATCTATATATATATATATATATATAATCACTAAGATAAGCGTCCGTCGTTATTTTTGTATATATTTTACATATATAAATGTGTGTGCGTTGTATGGTGAGTTGTTATTGTTGTTGTTGTGATAAGAAAACACAGTTATATAGACGCATATAAGTCTGTGCCACAAGTTTTTATCAGCGCACCCAATTTCAACATCATCATTTTTTGTCGGCGCCGAGTCATAAGATACAAAAAAAAAAAAATGAAAGGGGAGAAAAAAAGACAAAAAAAAAAAAAGAAATATACCGCCCCTAGTACGTTCCGCAGCTATGGAATCTCATTTAGCGATAAGATAAGTCCCCAAATTAATTACCCTCACAACACTCCCCACACTCCGGTCCTGTCCTGTCTACTTGTTAGCTTTCTAGCTCTAATATCTCGCACTCTCTTTCTATATTTAAAAACATATATCTCGATCTTGAAAAAAAATTATATATATATATATAATGGTACTTATATAATCTATAATAATAGTAAATTTGAACAACAACAAAAGAAAAATAATAATAATAATAATACACACAGTTCCCCGCGTCGGTCCTAGTCTGTCCCTATTCTTCTTACTGTGTTTCTGTCTTTAATCTTAATTGAGATTTCCTATAAATTTTGTGACATTGTCATCGCTGCCGTCGTCGGCGCCGCCATTGCCATCTCTGCTACTGCTGCTGCAGCACGGTCTGCCGCTGCTGCTGCCTACCTTCTTAAAGCCATCCCCAAGCTGCGTGGCAGCCAAAAGCTCGCTCAGCTGACGTTCTCGTTCACGTTCCATATCCATTTCCCGTTCTCGATCCAGTTCCTGTTGCTGCTGCTGTTCCATTTCCAATATGTCGTCTTCATCTTCATCACCACCGCTCAGTTCACCGCTGCTGCTGTGGCTGGATTTTCGTGCCAGGGCTACACGCACGCCATTTACAATACACTCACCGCCGTCCAGGGCTGATATGGTGGAGCCGCAATAGTATAAATTACTGCAACTGCTGGCAGCGCTCACATCCGACTGAGTTTCATCCTTGGCGCCGCCGATGCTGCCGGCGGCAGCGGCACTCGCTTCCAACGAACAGCGACGCTGGCAGCGTGCTCGTTGCAAGCGAAAATACTCCATTTCCTCCATGCTAATACCGCAAGCGGTTATATCATCTGAATAATCAGATACAACCACCGAGGGGGTGCGGACATAACGTACACCCAGTATGCCTCCCAGTTCGCTAATGCAACTCTGTGTGGATTCGCGTCGTGAGCCTGGCGGCGCCTGTAGTGCTGCCACCACACGCTCCTCCAGCAGCACTTTGCTGGGCACTACGATGCCAGCGGCGACGCCCAAGCCAATGCCAGTTGCTCCCGCTGTGGCAGCGCTGCCGGTGGGAGATTGCAGTGGTGAATCGGGCAATGCTGTGGGCTCGGCCAGCGGTAAGAGTGCCGGACGTAATGGTAAATCGGTAACGGTTAATGTCATGCGTCGCTGCGGCGTCGCCGCCAACATCTCCATATTAACATCATCCACATCCAGGCCCAGCGCTGAATCGCTGCTCGCACAGCGCGTCACTTTTGGTTTGCGTCTGAAGATAGCAGCGTCGCATTCATTATCGCTGCTGCAGGGACTTAATCCGCCAGCATTGCAGCCCTCATCGGAGTTGGCAGCGCTGTTCCCAATTGGCTTTAATTGTGCCTGCTCTCCTCCTGTTGTCGTCGGCTGCTGAACAATCATGACCTGAAATTTGTCAATCAGCTGTTGTACGTTTGGCTGCTTTGAATCAAAAGCTTTTGCTTGTCCACGTTCTCTCAGCTGCGTTTGCGTTTGCGGCTGCGTTGACTGCGCTGCCAGCGCGTTTAAATCCTTGAAGAAAGCTTTACGTAGTTGTGCCTTACGCTCAGCCAGACGTTCACACGCTGTTATTGTTATTGTTGTTATTATTGTTGCTCTCTCTTCTGTTGTTGTTGATGTTGTTATTGCTTCCGTTTTGGCTGCTGCTGTTGTCTGTGCGCAACGCTTCGCTGCTCTCTGATTACTAAAAGTCGTTGGCGCTGCCGTCGCGCATTTATTTTGAGCGTTAACCGTTGTCAACGACGACGATGGCGACGTTGTCGCCGTTGCTATTGCTGACGCTGACGCCGGCGTCGCTGTCATTATCTTGAGCATGAAATCAGTTTCGGTTACGGTTTTAGTTTCGGACGCGTCGACATTTTGTTGACCGTCGCGGCGCGCACTCATTGCAGTCGACGTCAACGTCGCAACGCGTCGCGTCGCGTCTCTTTGCTTTGCATGCGTCGTTATAAACTCGGTTTAATTTTTTTTAACGCGTTTTAAGCGGCGTACGCGCACTTGAAATTCAAATGACACCTGCGGCTGCCGCTGCCGTTGTTAAACTGTCGTTCTGGCTGTAAGCTGGGTCTCCAACTGCGACGCTGACTGCGCTGCCAACGGTAACGGCGACTGCGACTGCGACAGTAACACTGCTGCTACTGTGACGCGCTGCTGATGTTGGGTTTGTCGTTGTTGCTGCTGGTGTTGTTGTTGACGTTGCTGTTGTTGCTGTTGTTGTTGGAGGTGGTGGTAACCCCGTTCTATTGAATTTTCGTAATTGCTCATTGCCCGCTTACGCGAACCGCGACCGCTGCGGCTGACTGTTTAGATGACTGTTGCCGCAATTGTAATCAGAATTGTAATTGGAATTGCAACTGAAATTCTGTGTGTGATCTTGAAACGGTGACGCTATGTGCAATGATCCCGCACGAACACACGAACATTTACACACACAGCCACAAACACACGCACAGCGCACACTACTTATTTATTTATTTATTTATACTCGTATTTCGTTTTTGTTGCTGCGCTCCAATTGCTTTGCTAGTTTTCTTAACTTGAGCGCGTAATTGCATTTAAGCACAAAAACCACACACACACACACACAGAGATACACAGAGACATAGAGAGAGCAACTGACAGACTGACAGACGTCGTCGTGTTTATGCACTGACGCACAGTGGGCCCATAAGCTAGCCTACTTCGCAGAAAAGGTACATATGACGTACAATGGCTGCTCCGAAATTGGAATTCTTTGGAAATATTTCATTAAAATTATAATACGTGAGAATTGGTTTTTCGCAAAATTTTAATAACTGTCTTTCTTTCTTCTTTTTCCTAGTTTTCTTTGTTGTTGTTTGATTCTCTTTCATTATATACTTCTGTTTATTCTCGTTTGAATTTCTACTCTTTATTCCTCTATTTCATTCTCTGGCTGATTGGGTTTGTTTTTGGGAATTTCCCGAATACAAGCCTCAAATGCTCTCAATGTTTTATTACTGTCTGGTTTTACCGCACGTGGATGTTTTTTTTAATATGAAACACCCTTTGACCCCGACCATGGGGCATAATTTTACAAATCATGTAAAAAATGAATGTATATATCATATGTGCATACATTTTAAAGTAAAACTCACTCTCTCTAAATAAGTTTAAATTTTATCGAAAAAAAACAAAAAAATTAAAATTAAATTAAAGTTAATTAAAAGGTTTTTCTCAATTTTTTCCCACTAAGTGTCCAATTTTTCAAAATCCTTTCTCGTGGAAACTTTCATTGTAACACTAATCTTGAGTCCACATTTTACCTTAGTTTGTTTACCCGTTCGGATTGTTCATTAATGTTATAAGATATGCTTAGAGGAGATTTGAAAAAAAAAGTATGCAAATTTTGATTTTAATTGGATAAAGCAATGGTGGGTTTTTTATTAAAAAAAAAACATTTTATTACAATATTATTACATTTCGTCATGCAATTAAAATCCTTCTGTTGCAAAATTAATTTGAATTTAATGGAAAAGCGCCTATTAAAGATCATGTTACGCTTCCAGAAACTGATGTTTTTATACAAATACTGTTTTGGTTCTGCACCGGTTCTTATTTATGTAACAGTATTCTGTGTATTTGCTACAATAAATTTGTTTTCAAGATAAAATATATATTTGTATATATCTATTTAAGTCTGATTAATGTACGCCAAGTATGTGTGAGTATTTGTACAGACAGACTAGAACACAAAGGACGGACAAACAAAGAAAGTCGAGGCATTTTGAGGCGATTTTATTAATCGCAATAAAGATAATTCAGAATCCAATCAAAGTCAGCTAAAAGCGGTTCTGAAGCGGTGATATCGGTTCCTAATACTGGTTAAAGAAAAATTTTAAATTATTGGTTCCTGTTATGATTCTCAGTTTGTATCGGTTCCGTTTCTGGTTTCATTACGTTCCCATATTAATATATTTATTTACACGTAACTTAAGCAAATTCCAGGGCATTTGAAAAATTAGATATATATATATGTATATATATATGAAAAATCCTATATATGTACGACCGACAAAATTCTACTTGTGAGCCCTATTTTTGTATCTTCCGTATGAAATGTTTTTCTTTTAAATAAGATTAGAGTTAAGAAATAAAATAAAAAGTGGATTATGTAATGTAAAATGACCACTGTACATACATACGTATGTATGTACAGTGGTCATAAATAAATAAAATAGTAATAAATAAAAAATATAGATATGAAAATTTTCTTATTTTTTCACTCACAAACATACTCGTACGTATGATATGTATGTATCTATAAACATATGTAGATAATATGGCCATAAAACAGGTGTAATTGAAATGTCTGTTCAAAATGCAGTAAAAATCACCTTTATAATGATAATTTGTCACGTCTATCATTTAAAATGACACCAACATGATGATGAGTAGTTGTGGAATAATCGCATAATATTTTTATGTATTAAACTATTTTGTTTTAATGGCCAATCAAACGATGACAATGATCGATTACGAAGATCGATAACAGGCAGGTAATGTCAATTCAATATCAATTTCACTTGAGATTTGCAATCAGTCGCCCAATGTGCGGATCGCGGTGCGGCGTCGCACTTTGTTCTCGCCATGGTGGCTATGACGTCAGTGGCCGATCGACGTTGCGACGTCGACGTTGACAGCATGACGTGCGCGTTTATTGTCCGACGCAGACGCAACAGCGGCCACCGACCAGGCAGTGGGACAGGAGAACAAAGCGAGAGGGCGTGACAAGGGCGCACATATGTATGTACATACATGCATACATATGTATATATATATATATATATATGTATATATGTACATGTATGTACATACATATGTAAAAGCGATCATTCACGATCAGTCATGCAAGCAGTGGGCGGCGTCGGCGTCGACAGCGACGCATGGCTGACAGTAAAATTGCCGCCTATTCAGCGGCATGAACCAAAAACAATAATTAAAAATTTAATAAAAAAAAAAAGGAAAACAAGTGTATAATAATTGCAATTTTTGACAAGGTGCGCTAAAGCTAGCGCTGACGCGGACGTCGACGTTGACGTTGACGCTAACGTTGCTGCTCACAGTGATATGACGTACGTTAAGCGGTTGATCTCACACCCCGTACCCCGCCATCCAAACGACTAAACCGACCCCCAACCGTTGCGAAATCGAAACCACTTTAGGCAACACACACCTGCCAAAGTGTGTGTGTGTGTGTGTGTGTGTGTGTGTTTGTGTATTTCGTTTGAACAGCAAATTGCATTACGTCAATGTAATTGACGAAATAGCAAAAATTAAAAATGAAAAAATAAAAGAAAAAACACTGAAGGATAATAAACGCTCATTCGACAAGTAGTCTCTCTTTTTTACGCAGCAGCTGGCTCGTCTACTTTCCCACACACAAAATTGAATGCTATGTATCGCATTGTATGCAGACGAGCTACATATTCGCCGACACTTCTCTTAATAGCAAGTGATTTAAATTGTATTGTACGCCCCAATAAACGCTCACCTACTTTTTCGGTCTTATCGACTCTACATTGCATCCATGCTTACCCAAAAGTAAACAGAATGCAATTGAATTTAGATGGCTTACAATATTCGCGAAATGGAAAAACTGATTAGCATAGTCATGCGAAAATGTGTAAAGCAACTAAAATGTAACTAGTTACAAAAGGGCATAAAAAGTGGGAGCTGCAATAGACCAGAGAGAGAAAGGGAGAAGCTTTTCAAGTTGCTCTTTCTTACACAGCAAAAAAAAATGTAGAAATTACCATCTTTATTGTTGTCCTTCTGATATTTTTTAAGATCAAAATCGCATTAAAAAAGAACTACATATATCTTATAGTTTCCATAGGAATATGGAATGGAATATTTTTTAAAATGGTTATTCCAGTCTGCAAGGGTACGTAATTTTCTGCGCGCTGAAAATCGCCTTTCTTTTTTTCTCATGAAAGAAAGTGGACTTTAAATTGAAAAATAGTTTCGGGTTTTTCTAAGCAATTTCTAAGATAGTTTGAATTCTTAAATATTAATTTTGCTCCTAGCCTAAATAACATTGGTCCGATTTAGGATCAGGGGTTAATACATTTTTGATACCATGTTCCATACATATGTACATATATACATACATACATATATATATATATGTATATGTGCTGCCTGCACCAAAAGGATGGGTGCATTACATATATAGTGATAAAGTTATACAACCTCTGTAAGGATATAAAAAATGCATAAAATATTTGTTTAATTGTCGACTGATTGTTACTGTGCAAAGCTTTTAATACTCATTCAAAATTGTTTAATAAGAAGCTGCAGTGTACCGAAAAGTACCATTTTCTTATGACTTCTTCTTTTGGTACAAGTGTACCAATGTACCAGTGGCCGAATGACCGAAATCCAACTGGTTGAATAAACTTTTAAGCAAAAGCTTTTAAACGCAAAAGCTTCAGGCGGGCGTAGAACGACATGGGGAGGGGGGGAAAGAATTGGCAATTCAATTCACACTTTTAGCCTTAGCTTTTGTTTTGTATTATTTTTATTACACATTTCGATTTGCTCGAAAATGGTCAGAGCAAGAGCGTTTGATGAGAGCGCGCGCACGCACGCACGCGCATATTGTGTACGCTGCTAAGGCAACTATTATCGTTCTAGGGCTGGAACACATCCATTGATTTTCTTCTGAATATACTTATATTCTATTGACTATTAATTGTGTATGTATATAAATGTTTTTATATATAAATGTGAAATTTTTGAAAAATTTGGCAGTTATTGTAACCCTGGTTAATTCATTCATTGCATTTTCCCATGCGCTGACATTGATCTATGGAAAAAAGCTTAACACTTTTTATGTCTGTCAATTTATCTCTGTGCCTCTGTGTTAGTTTTTGTATTTGTATTTAATTTAGCAGCTGTTTTTAAGCACATGCAAATTACATTTTAAGTCTTTTTAGCTTTTTAGCAGCTGCTTTTGTTTTTGTAACGGTCGTCGCGACGGCAACACTTTAACGCTTACGTTGAGGCTGACGTTGACGCTGACTCTGAGACGCCGTTGCTGTTAATGACTACTGAATGACTGAACGACTGAACGAACGGACGGAGAGAACGAGACAAACGTTCGGGCAGCGCTTGTTTCGCGTTTCACTGTGCGCAAGCAACTGTTTTCTTTTCTTCTTTTTATTTATTTTTTTCCGTTCAGACTTCAACTAAAAAACTGACTCAAATTCTCACACATCGTTTTGAAGCCGCTGCGACGCAACGCGTTGCGCTGCGCTTCGTTGTATTCGGGTGGGGCGATTACGGTGGCTCATTGGAGGCTTGCCCGCCTGTTAAAGCTGCTCTACTCTGCTCTCCACGCATCGCCTAACCTCGTCTCTCCTCTCTTCTCACCGCTCTTTTTACTCTCTACAGTTAATAATCTAGGCTGGCTTAATTATTTATACACAGTGATCGCTCGCAAATTTCGAACGCTGTGTACCTCAAAACATCATTGTTAATCTTTAAATTGTTATTATATTCCTGCAAAGGATATTGATATTATATCACGAAATTTGGTTGGCAGAATGTATTTCCGATCTTACAATATATGGAATATATATTGTTCATGTTGCCATGTCCGTTTGTCCGTCCAACTATCTATCTATGGCAAACCAGTCTCAGTTTTTGCAGTCTTGTTTTTATTGCACGTCAAAACCGGACGGATCGGACCACTATAACTTATAGCTTATATGATATATGTATATAGCACAATGTAGGAACAATCAGTTCAAAAGTGGTTGCATAATAAGTTATCGTTTCTCATCTATATCTTTCAAATTATAATTAAAAAGAGTCTAAATTCTTACCCAACAATTATTAAGATGTGCATATTATATTAGAACTGTAGCTTCCTAATAAACAAATGGACAAAATAAATAAGTTGAACAAAAATGTTCAAAGGCATATTCCAGTCGGCCTTTCCTTACTATTTTTAAACTTAAAAAAAATTTCGACTTTTCAAATGGGATAATGTTACAGCTGTAGATATTTTTATGTGTTATACGTGAGTCGTATGAATAATTTTTTATTGCAACTTTGGATCCAAGTCACGCCTTTAAAAACTTATACTTTATACCAATAAGAATTGAATAAGCGGTGAGAATACAATCTTATAGAGGTCCACCCTAATATATACAAACATATATATATATATATATATGTGTGTGTGTGTTTTTGTAAACATGCATACAAATATACAACAAACATTTTGTTTATTTTGGGCGCGCATTTTTTGGCTAGTTAAATATTAACATTAATTCATATTTTTGCTAAATGCAAACTCCAATTGTTGCTTATTTTTAAATGTTGTTTTTGTGCACAGAAAATCACTTGAAACTTTGAAAATATTGCCAATTTTTACTAAATGCTTTTTTCATGTCTTAATTCTTGTGAATTTGATTATTATATTAAGTAGCATTGGAAATTTTAAAGCATCTCTGATATCTAAACCCAAATTCAAAGTTTCAAAATTATTTTTGTTTGAACTCAAATAAATTATAAGCCAATCATTTATTTATTGTGGAAAGTAAGCGCAAACAGTTAAAAAATTCATTTTTTTTTTTCGAAAGATTTTTATATCTTTTATCAATATATCTAGTACAATCTTTTGTTATATTTGAAAAAATTGAGATTAATATCTTATATATTCTATATGATAAAGAAAAAACTTCCTTTGTTCTTCAATCTAATTTATATAATTCAACTGATTATTCCCATGGCAGCTACATGATCTATTAGTCCGATATTGATCATTTTTGGTATGTGTTTAGAAAACACAATTATATTTTATTCGTGTCATTCAGAAAGACATGTTTTCTAAACAACAGATTCATTTTTACTATGACAGATATAAGATATAGTGATTCGATGCAGCAGGTTCCGACATAGCTCAAAGACGTAGGAGCCCAGGCAGATGGATGGATCGATATGATTATATCAACTCGTCTGATCGGCTTGATCAATAATATAATTACATTTTTGGGTCAGAGACGTCTGTCTCCTTCAACGCATTTCACATTTCATGACAGACTAGTAAAAAATTATTTTCAAATTAAGCACAGGATTTATCTGTGAAAATTCAAAATTTGGATATCAAAAAGCGTTACTCTTCATAACAAATGTTACATTATAAACTTGTTCGAATTGCTAAAATCAATAAGCAAACATAAGCCAAGAAATTTGATTATAAAATGAGAAGAAATTAGAGAAAAGAAACCTTGATAAAATTCAATAAAACTACATTGTGGTTTAAACAAATGTTACTTTAATTTTTAATAAAACACAACTTCAAAATTGTACAATCAGCATTAATATTAAAGATTTAATGAATTATAAAATATAGCCATACTGTTGTTTGTCTGCGTTTGTTTGTGTCTAGTATTAGCCTGAGTACGAGTTTGGAGTTGATATATATATGAGCGCGGTGTGAACGATAATGAAGTGTGGTGGGGAGGGATATTTTCAAAAATAGGTAAATATGTATATATATATATATATATATAGAAAAATCATGTACTACAGATAGAACTAAGTAAGTTAGCTTCATCGATAGCGTCTCTCTCTCTCCCTGTCTCTGTCCCTGTCTCGATCCCGTTCCCGCTCCCGATCATCGTTGTGGCGATGCCTGACGCTACGCTCTTCACGTTTACGCTCGTGCCGATGTCGTCCACGGCTGCCGCTCCGACTACTCTGACTCTTGCTGCGACTTCGGCTGCGACTGCGTGAGTATTGTCTATGCTTGTGCTTCTTCTTGTGCTTGCTGCTGCGGCGCCGTTCGCCCCTTTCCCCGTAGTCCTTTTCCCGCTCAGAGTAGGGCAACTGCATGGTCGGCGGTGGATAATCCTCGTAACCGCCACCACGACCGCGCCCATAGGATGATGAGCCAGAGGCTTGACTTGCATAGTAATCACGATCATCATGATCATTTCGATAGTTTGTGGGTGGATACGCACTGCTCCCACCACCGGTACGTGTTACACCGCCACGCCCACTGCCACTCCCACTGCCCTCATAATCATCGCAGCCGATGGCCACAGCTCCGCTTGGAGCTACGGCAGTCGTTGTAGCAACTGTACCCCGACCCGAGCTCAGCTGACTGACCGTCATGCCCTGCTCACGGCAATATTGTTCTATCTTTTTCTCGATCTGTTTCTGTATGGGCACAGGTATCCGAGGAAAGAGCGTGGAGAACCAATCCAATTTGGTCATAAACTGATATACCATTTGTCCAATAGTCATCACCTTTGTAAACATACAGAGAATTCGTTTTAATTAATTTGCTCTGGTGTCAAAGCTTCACGAAAAATCATGCTACAATTATTTTGATTGATTGGTGGCTCATACAGTTGACTCACCTGGCCGCCGCCCGCCTTCACATCAATTTCTTCCTCGTCCTGTAAATAATCCTCGTACCATTCATATAAGTCCCCAGGCGGCTGTGTATAGCGTAAGTACATAAAACCTAAAAATAAGAACAAATGCTACAATTAATAACAAATAAGCAGCAAATTTACGATTAATTAGGCTAGTACGCAGCACAACGAAGTTCTAAATCTGATCTAGATCATTAAGGATGATAAATAAACCAATAATAATAATAATAAGAACAATAAACCAAAACCAAATAAAATCCCAGAGTTCGTTCAAATTTTTATCAACATATTAATATTAATTAATTATTATCATTATTTAGTCATTTCGTTTGAAAAGATATTCGATTTTTCAAGACTTATTTTTTTATAAATTTTAAATAAATATCAATTATTTTAAATATTTTTAAAATCTTAAGCTTTTTAATTATTTTTAATTTTAAGTATCTTTTAGTTTCTTATAATTATTTTATTCTTGGTATATTTTCTTTTTTTCCTAATATTACTCAACTCTTGTTTCTTTTTTATCTAAATTTTGAACTCAATTTAATTGTTTTAAATTTACTTAATAATTAAATAAAAAAATTTAATATAAAAAAAGTCGACCAAAATTAAACTTTACATTTTGTTTAAAAATTTCGTTTTAAGCTTTTTATATAACTTAATTAATTTCAATTATTCGAAGCTAAGAGAGTAAAATATTTAAAACTTTCTTCATCCCAACCCACATTCATTTTTTTCTACTTGCTGAGACGTGATATCACGAGCCTCCCTTATCGTCTAACCGCCATTTTGTGGCTCTTTCCGGAATATATCGCTTTGATGATCACATAAAAAATACCCAGTTAATGTTCATTCTTTTTCAGAAGGCTTATGAAATATTGAATACACCCAAAAATTTTCTGCAATTTCTTCTTTTTTTCTTTGTTTACAAATACTGTTTATGTCAATAAATACTTTTAAATCTATATAAGCAAAAATGGTGGTGATCCGAGCACTATAACATATAAGTGCCATTGGAACGATGGGTCCAAAACAAAGATTTTGTTTGGGAAATTTTTTGATTACTCAAGATATCTGAACAAGAAAAAATGTCTGTTTTCTGAATGCTTAGCAGACATATCAAGATCGAACTATACTATCACATCATAAATTCATAAACCATTTGATGGAGAAAAACTTATCAGTTTCAAGAGACAGCTTAGAATTGAATTACAATAAATATAAAAGATTATTTTTGGGTAAAGTCGTAACTATTTTTAAGAGACATCAATACTCAATATTCTGAAATTAGTCTCTTGGGAAAAATTGCTTTCGGTTTCCCTGTCTTCAGCATTTGAATTGCTGACTGGGAAACTTTATGAAAAAATTGGCCATAATTAATCCTATTACCAATTATAGGTTAGATGTAAAAGTTACTTCTTTCATGTTCACGTTCGAGATCATGAAATGCGCTTACGCTTGTAATATTATTGGAAAAAGAAATAACAATCGATTAAATAGAATTTCTCAAGGTGCGTACCAGCCTACAAATACGATAGAGGAAAGAGAAAGAGACGAGAAAGTAATCGAAACGCGAGAGGAGCAGGAGCAAGCAACGAGTGACACGGCTGAACTCATGCGACTTACCAACACCTACCTAGTGCCCGGATGAAGGCCGAGTCTGTGTGATTGAGCAGCCCGTTTATTTGCTTGCGGGTCAGTCGCAGCGTATAGAGCTTATAGAGCAGACAGTAAGCGGTTGAAACAATACCGCCGGCGCCAACTCCACGTACCTGATAGTAAAAATAAAAATTCCATTAATTAGCATAAAATAATAATATGAATTAATTTCTTTTTACCCATAATAACCAATCACAAATATCAATAGAGGTTGGCGCATGATGTGAAAGTGAAAGATATGATGTAAATTGTGTGATATGATGTATGTTCTGAATGAGAACACGAATTAATACAGAGCAGAGGTAGAGGTATGTAATAGAAACAGAAAAATGGCAATTTAGGGTCACTGCCGCCTATAATAAGTCTCTCACGCACCCATCTCCAATATCAATGAGTACAGAAAAGGGAAAAGTAATTAATGCGTATTTATCTCGCTAACGATTAGAGCTACCAACTCACTCGCACACCTATTCCTAATAGAAACAGACATTGGTGCTTAGAAAGTAAGTCGTTAATGACAGCTCACTCGCACTACCATCTCAAACTATTTCAGAAAGGGAGTAGGGTATGGGGCACGTAATGCCAACAACTCGCTCATCTTGCCCATCTCTAACATGCATGTGATTATGGGAAATGAGTAGTATAAATAGTAAATAAATATCCCCAAACGATTAGCGCTACATTTCATAAACTCACTCCGCCGCACATGCCTGTCTGGCCGGAGGTTTTCCGTGAACCCCGCTCCCAGGGCTCCATGTGCTTGACCTGGTAATAGATTTCATCCACAACCTCATGATACGTTTTCAGCTTAAATAAATGCACTGTAAAAAATAAAAAAAAAAAGCACATCATTTTTGGCGGGAATTTTAGGTTGTATTTTTTTTTATTTTTGTTACCTTTGAAGTAGCTGGAACTTTGTATATTGGCCAAAATTAAAGGATTTAAATTCATAGACGTCTCATTTCCCCAAAAGGGCAGCGTGTTATGCTGTTTACCCACGCCGGCCTTTTTACCGCTGCCAACGCCGCCGCCTCCGGCCGAAGACGCTGCCGAATATTCTGTGAAAAGTGAACGCGGAAAATTTTTTTTATGACTTTTTCTCTCATTTGTTTGTAGCACACACGATTTTTATATTCTAAATAAAATATCCCACCGGAATTAAGAACGGAAAGAGGCGCTGCGCACACTACCTTACCTTCGTCCATGGCTTCGTCCACTTCAAGAGCCGCCGTTTAATTTGTGCATTTAATTCTTCAACTATTTCTTCCACTAGTTTTTGAGCACTAGCTGTGCGATTTGCAAACGTTTACGAGCAGTGAAAATGCCAATGTGAGTTGCTTAGGGATGCGATATGCGCATGTCACTATCGATATGAACTAAATATATCGGCGTGTTTTAAAGTTGCTTACGCACTATCGTACGTATAATATATGTGCTAAATATCGTACGATACATTTGAAAAATGTTATTTGCTGTGAAAGTCATAATATATTTCAAAATAAATATTTCAATATTTGGCAAGACAGTCATATGAACACACATTTTCATTTTCATTTCATAATATATATTTAATATTTAATATATATTTAAATTTATTAGAATTAATATTCTTGCCAAAAATAAATTACTGATTTTTTAAAGTCCACCTATACATGCTTATCCATATTTCTCCACTAATTTACTCAGTTTAGGTTTTTCTCAGCTCGTATATTGACAAAAGTTTCATATCTATAGATACATGCTTTCTATCCAATGTAATCAAAATACTTACAAAAGTAACAAATTTTTAACTAAATATGTTGAAAATGCTCCTTAACAGCGATTAAAAATATCTCGATGCTGAATAGCGTCAAAACTTCAATATACAACTGAAGTCTTTTGAATTTAATTTTATTTATTTTTTTTCAATTCGTTTTTATAAACAAAACGCGTTTATGATTTAAAAAATAAATTTAAATTAAAATGAATAAATAATTATATCGATATGTTATCGAACTAACTCAAAACTGAACAACAACTCTGTCATATACGCAACGCAGCAGCAGCAGCAGCGGCAGAAGCAGCAGTAGAAACAGAAACAGAAACCGAAAGAGCAGCCGCGGGCGCGTTGTAATCAATTAAAAAAAAATCGGGCGAGTGAAAAAAAATGAAGCCGCTGGCTGGCAGCAGCCGTTGCCTCACTGCTTGTTCCTTACCTGGATGCGGTTCCGCAGTTTCTCGTTAATTTAATAGTTCTGCTAGCGGACGTGGGTGGTTCTTATATTCGTGTCGTCAAGTGTCAAAAGATAGCAAATTCTAAACGCAAGCGCAAACAAACAAGCATAAACCAACACGAAAAGCAAAAACAAAACGAAGAAAAGAAGTAGCAACAGCAACAACAACAAAAATAAAAGAGAAGAAGAGGAAAAACAAAGTTCAGGGTCATGGTCAGGCAGCTGCCGTAGAGAGGAGTAGTCAGTTGTAGTCAGTGGTACTGTGGAAACAGTGGAACAGTAAACATGTCTAGCGAATCATCCACTGAAAGCGAAAGCGAACTATACGATCCGCTCGCCGATGAGCTCCACAATGTGCAGCTGGTGAAGCTTGTGACACGGGAGAACACCGATGCGCTCAATGCTAAATTTGCCAATCTGCAGGAGCCACCAGCCATGTACTTAACAGGTGGGCAACAAACACACATATCGAGACACACACTCTCACAAAGAGAGCGAGACACCCACATATATTTACACACATACACCCACACAAAGAACATACACGCCCACGCACACACACACATGCACACATGAGGCTTATAAAATTCACTCTAATTTATCCTTTCCCAATTCCGCCCGTTCCTTAGGCTGTATACCCTGTACATTTCAAATTGTGTTTTGTGGGGTATATTCGATTTGTTCAAGCGTACGTAACAAGCAGACTGTTTACTATATAAATATATATTCTTGATTATTTTCATTTCATATCGATATGATGCTTTACAGCTAAAAATTATTATTTAAAAAGTAAATTAAAAAAATGTAAATAAGGTGGAACATTGTACTTCAAAGCAGGGATGCCCATCAGTTTGAGCCTTAGAGATTTTTCTTAAACCGATTCGGCTTGGGATTTAGTGGACAAGAAAAAAACCCAAACCGAAATCAAGGACCTGTTGGCTAAAAATAATTTATTTTCGAAATATTGTTTCTTTCTCAAAGTGGACCAATTTTTGAAACCGAACCTTAAATGTTTCTGGGCTAACCAAAAATTCGAGAGTTTTACATGTTTGCTTGTAAGATAATTTTCTGTATAGTTTCTATTGGTATTCAACTATCTTGAAAAGTATCAAAAAATAGACACAATGGAAATAAAATTCTTAGAACTTTGTGTGAAAGTTGCTGTGATATCAACAACGTCTCTGTATTTTTCTTGCATTTTATTTGCTAGGATATCAATTATAAACACAGAGTACCTGTTAGTCGAACACTCGCAAACTAACGCACTATTCCTTGGAACTGTCCATCAATATTTCTAGGAAATGCTTATTATTTTTTTCTTTTTGCTGTAACGAGCTGATTTGCAGAGTTGCAGGAAAACAAAATGAAATGTATACAGAAAAACTGAAAATTGCAGTCGCAATAAAATCAAATAGTTCGAGAACATTTTGTATATTAATTAAACTTGATATGTATATGAAAATAAAATTTGTGTATGCTTGGTTAAAGAATTATAAGACGTATTCATAGAACAATCCACTTAAAAAACTAGTACTGAAGATTATATATTTATTAATTTATCTATTATATATAGAATCGCGAGCTCGATATTTGATATAGTTGTCTGATCTTAATGATTTTTGGTGTGCTTATTCCACCTTTTCATTTAACGTGCAAATTTCAATAAAATGCAAGGAAAAGAAATTTCTATACGACTTTTGAACCGGTTGTTCCTAAGGGAGTTATATGATATAGTTGTCCGATTCGACCGACGTACATATGTGTGCTGCCTGCAACAAAAAGAAGGCTACAATCAAAATATTATCCACCTAGCTCAAAAACTGAGAGACTTTTTTGAATATAAAGATGAGGAGAAGGACATGACTATATCATTTTGTCTCATCGTTCTGATTTTATGGGATCAGAGATGCCTCTGTCAGTATATTACGTATTTCGTGACGAAGTTATATATCTTTCTGCAAAGTTCTAAATATTCCTGGATATAAAAATATGTTATACTCCGATAACTGAATAATAAATATGTATAATATAGCAATAGTAATATTAACATTTGAATTTGATTGGTCGGAAATTCTAGAAATTAGCTATAGTAAAGAAAACGACCAGCCCAATTTTCAACTTAACGTTTCGATTGTGTGAAGTTTATGTAAGATATCGTTACCAGTATATGGAAATCTGCTACGATATTGTTATCTGATCCAATGTACAGCAACAAATATATACTTAATAAACGCAGGGCATGCTTTAAGGATCTAGGAAACTCTCGAAAAGGATATATAAATTCAATCCAAATGCAACTAGCTTCTATTTTAAAATGTAGTTTTTAAGCGCTACACAAATATAACAATCTTGAAACATATTTACGTACTTTACGGAAATACCTCTTAAGGATTTTTAATAACTTCAATCCTTTATTTATGTTAATAGAATACCAGGAGCTGACATCCAAGCTGCACGAACTGGAGGCCAAGGAGCATGAGCTGATGGAGCAATTAAATGCACTGCAGCAGATGGTTGAGTGCCAGAGCCATAGCGAACAACAACAGATTTTAGCGGATCGTACAGATCAGCCTCATTATCAAAACCAGACGCAAATCTTGCAACAGCAGCGTCAGCTGGCACGACATGTACGCGAACTAAGCGATAGTCTCATCTCTAGCACGGGCATTGGCTTGGGCGGCGGCACTGGAACGAGCGGCACGGGCTCCGGTACGGCTAGTCAATGCGGTACGTTGACCCGGCAACCGAAGGTTCTGCTTCGGGCCCATTTACCCAATCAGCAACGCACCTCTGTTGAGGTGGTAGCCGGAACACGTCTTTGCGATGCGCTAATGAAGGCACTAAAGCTGCGCCAGCTGGAACCCTCAATGTGCGAGGTGAGCACATCGCCGCATAGTGGTGGTAGACATATCATACCGTGGAACACAGATATTGGTACGCTTCACGTGGAGGAGATTTATGTGCGACTGTTGGATAAACTGGCTTTGGGTCCGCACATTAAGCATCAATTTATTCGGAAGACTTTCTTTTCGCTGGTCTTTTGTGAGGGCTGTCGGCGTCTACTTTTTACAGGCTTCTATTGTAGCCAATGCAATTTTCGTTTCCATCAGAGATGCGCCAATCGTGTGCCCATGCTTTGTCAGCCCTTTTCAGTGGACAGCTATTATGAGCATTTACTGTCCGCGTGTCCAGACAATTCCGTCGGTTTGCCCTACAATCGTAGCAATGCCGTACGCTTCAATGTCGGTGGCAGCCGCAGATGCAGCAGCAGCGGCACGAGCAGCAACACCACCAACAATGCCAACATCAACAACAACAACAGCAGCTCTAAACCGTCATCCAATCGTCAGGGACGACCGCCTCGAATCAGTCAGGATGATCGCTCCAATTCAGCTCCCAATGTGTGCATTAATAGTATTCGGCCTCTGGCCGAGCAGCAGCGTAGCCTCATTATGCAGGCCAGGCCGCCATTGCCGGTAAGCACAGAGTGAACCTATTAAACTTAACTATCTTTCCACCTGCTGAACAATCATGTGAATTTCGCAAACTTATAATTAATATTAATTATAATTTTCAGTATCCCAATCACTCCGATCACTCCAACTCTACACAGTCTTCGCCAACAAGCACACTGAAGCATAATCGTCCACGCGCTCGCTCTGCGGACGAAAGCAACAAGAATCTGCTTTCGCGTGATGGAAAAACCTCTGAAGAGAATTGGGTAAGTTTATCATTTTGCAATTGTAAATATATATTAAAAATTGAATCCTTTTTTTAGAATATACAAGCAGAGGAGATTTTAATTGGGCCACGGATCGGTTCTGGTTCGTTTGGAACCGTTTATCGTGCCCATTGGCATGGTCCGGTGGCCGTGAAGACGTTAAAAGTGAAGACACCGAGTCCGGCACAACTACAGGCTTTTAAGAACGAGGTGGCAATGCTGAAAAAGACGCGTCACTGCAACATTTTACTATTTATGGGCTGCGTATCGAAGCCATCCCTGGCTATTGTCACCCAATGGTGCGAGGGAAGCAGTCTCTATAAGCACGTCCACGTCAGCGAGACGAAATTCAAGCTGAACACCCTTATTGACATTGGCAGACAGGTGGCACAGGGCATGGACTATCTGCATGCCAAGAACATTATACATAGGTGAGACATACGTGGTAGAATATGCAGCAATAAAATAGAATAAAAACTAGTCAGAATGGGGAAGAAAAGATATTGGTTCCGAAATCAAATACGACACTCAAATTTCTCTTATGAAAGTACTATTCCAGAAGATTTAAGAAGTGCATAGCAATGAAGAAGAATTCACAAAAGTTAACTGAAGATGCTACAGCACCAAGGAGGTATGCTCGATTTAACAGAATGAACCGCTTTAAGTAGAAGATGGAAACTAATTCTCTCTAAAAACCGAACGTTAAACCGCGTTTTGGTAAACCCTAAAACTACAATAACTTGGCAGAGAAATCGATTTTCTTGTGGAAAACAACAGATTCAACAGATTAATTCAAAACTTAAGATTTTTCTAATTTTTTCCATCAATCGAATCAGACATTCTTTTCCAGCCTTGACAGTAATTTCTGACATTTGGGAATTCGGATTGGTAAAACTCAATAGGTCTTCTATCTAGATTATAATACTTTGATATACAGGAACTCAACCAATGTCTGTCTCACTGAAAAACAAACGGACAAAACTAGATTGGTACTTGATACTTGATCAAAAATATGTTTGGGGCGGAAATGCCTACTTTTATGGAAGCTATTTGTATATATACAATTATGGAAGCTATTTGTTTTTGTAGTCACAGCTTATAATCGTATTCTAATTAAGCATTCCTTTAAAATCTATCTTATAAACAGAGATCTCAAAACAAACAACATTTTCCTGCATGAGGATCTGTCTGTGAAGATTGGCGATTTCGGTCTGGCTACCGCAAAGACTCGTTGGTCGGGCGAAAAGCAAGCGAATCAACCGACAGGAAGCATTTTATGGATGGCACCGGAAGTGATAAGGATGCAGGAATTAAATCCCTACTCGTTTCAATCGGACGTCTATGCTTTTGGCATTGTTATGTACGAGCTATTGGCAGAGTGTCTGCCCTATCGGAACATAAGCAATAAGGATCAGATATTGTTTATGGTCGGACGTGGTCTGCTGCGTCCCGATATGAGTCAGGTTCGTTCAGATGCACCGCAGGCACTGAAACGTCTCTCGGAAGATTGCATTAAATATAATCCCAAGGAGCGTCCACTGTTCCGACCGTTATTAAATATGTTGGAGAATATGCTGCGTACGCTACCCAAGATTCATCGTAGCGCTAGCGAGCCAAATTTAACACAATCGCAGCTGCAAAATGATGACTTTCTCTATATGTGCCCCAGTCCCAAGACACCGGTGAACTATAACAATTTCCAGTTCTACAATAGTGCTGGGAATATCTAATAAAAAAGTAGAGCAATACGAAGCTGAAGGAAGAGGACAAAGGTGAGCAGGAGGATGATGATGAAGATGAAGATGAGGAGGAGGAGGAGGCTGTACCTGTACTTACTACCCATTGATGGGAGGCATAAAAAGCATGATGCTTTTCAATATTGTTGTTTTTTTAGTGGTCAATTAAAAAAGCGAGTTCACCAGAGAAAGAGCAGAGAAAGAAAATGAGATTGAAAGAGCAAATGAATCAGAGCGAGACATTAGATAATATTTCTCGTTCACTCTTTTTCGATACTGCTCTCTTTGTACTCTCTCTCTCTCTCTCTTTCTCTGGCCTTGTACCGCTATGTTTCCTTTATTGACCTCAGCAACTTCAATGTGCATTTCTGTTATAATACGAGTATAAACCGACTACACGCGACTACAACTATTACTGTAAACTAAACTACAAATGGAACGCGCATATGTACATACATTTAAATATATAAATATATATAAACACCCACACACATACAAATACACACACACACACCTACGTTAGTCGTCTACTAAACTAGCTGATCGAGAAAATACATATAAACAATATACTACTTATTACTATAACAATCATAGTGTTTTATTCACGACCAACATCCGAACATATATAGTTAATCAAGTCGAAGAGCCAAATCGAAATGGCCATGGCTGTCCGTCCGTCTGTCTGTTTTTATGCAAATTAGTTTCTCAATTTTTCAGCCACGGGCCTCAGGCAGTTTATATTTATACATGAATTGGCAGGATCGGAAAACTATATCATTTAGCTGTCGTAGCAATAATCGGTCCAAAAGAGTATGTAAACGCTCTTTTATTGCCACTATATCACATAGCAGCCATTGAACAATCGGTCTAAAATGAATTGGTTGAATAAAGTTTTTCCGTTTTAAAAATGCATAAAAAAAAATTTAAATCACATTTTAAAATTAATTCCAAAACCGGAAAAGGAACAGGAAAACTGTACACTTCAATATATGAAAAGATATTTTTGATATATAACATCCTCTATAAGGGTATTTTTAACTTACTGAGCACATATTTTCCGTATTACCAATCTTCAAGCTAATGGGTGCTATTCGAAATACCCTATAGTCATAAACATTTAATATAGTACTTATATTGCTATAACAATAATAATAGATATTTTTATTAGCACACATGAAAAACAGCATGAATATGTTAGCTAAACGTAACGACTGGCAATGGCCAGCACCTTGGTATAGTCGGCGCCCTTGGACAGTGTCTTCTCCTTAAGGATAGTACGCAGCACAGTGGGAATTGGCACATGGATGCGTGTGCCCAGCGGACTGCCATTGTCATCGATAAGTACCAGGTTGTTGCTATCGAATTGAGGCTGTTTGAGCCGCTGCTTCTGCTTGAGTCCAACTAGGATGCCTTTCTTCATTTGCCCCTTGATGGCCACCAGGACTTTGTCGCCAATGAGGCCCACACCCCTTTTGTTATACACGTGTATACAACGGGGTGGACGACCCTCGGCCATCGCCCGCTTGCCGAGATCGCTGTTGTCGACTACGCGCAATCGGGCCAGTTTACGTATCTCACAGCAAGCCGGCGTTGTGTGAATGGAACTGCAGCTGGAAATGATTCCAACTGAGCTATTTGTCAGTTGTAGTGTTCCACTGCCGGCTCTTGTGATATTTCTCAGCAGGACTTGCGCCATATTTGCCGTTGTTGTAGCTCCTTGCGGTTGACTGGTATAGCACAAAACAACAATTATACAATCTCTATCGATAAGCCGACGAGCGTTCAACTAGGCATATATCGATAGGCTTTATTTGAAAAGTTAGGCAACAGTGTCGACATGATTTTTATTAGTAATTTTATTAGTAAAACGAAAAAAAAAAAAAAAATCAGGTAAAGCAGAGGAACAATTCCGTATTCCATAAATAAGTATAAAATTCCAAACGAAAAATAAATGCATTTATTTGTAAATTCAAAAAATTAACAATTAACTTATTATCATTATATTATTTAAAATCCTACAGGTTTTTTTTTCTTATATTAAAAAATGTAAAATGGAAAACCTTAACCCTTATTTATTTATTTTTGGAACTTAGTAACTGAGCTCCCTCACAAAACAGCCATAATTGAAAAGAGCACTTCGAAGTATCGATATTTTGCGACTTGTTATCGATAATTGTACACGTGACGGCTTGGCGCCAATTTTAATTACACACTATCTTCGACGAAATATGCCGATTGAAAAAGGCAGTTGAAAATTTTGATTTATTATTCCGGCTGCAGTTATATGATATACCTGTAGCCTGATCTTGCAACTTTTTTGTATACGCTTAGAAAATACACTCCTTCTACTTTATAATATCTTAAGAACCAAAAATACTCTAAATTCCATCACTTTTAAGCCGATTCTTATGGTAAGAATATGATATACTTTTTTCTCCTATAATTCAAATAGCGATTCTAAGCTCTTCTTATATTTTTCAGCTTGTAGATGTAACTCGGCAATTTGAAGACTAGAAACCTGGCTTTAACTTAGCCATGTCCTTGGGCATTCTGAGGAATCCTGTCTCATACGGTAAGAATATTTATATATATTTATATTTATAGTTTTAAGCTATCCTGGTTTCTTGCGCATTTGAAGTTTTTCAAATCAATGATCCTTTACAATGAGCATCAATTGGATAAAGATAACTGAGAGGTAAGCAGTTGCTTGTAATTAAATATAATAATAGTTTTTAATTTTTTAGAGCACGGGAGGGTATTAAAATTATTAATGCCCTGCCCTACGATACATTCACAACGGTGCTGCTCTATGTGCATCGCCAGATGAGTCCAGGAAACGCTGCCACACCTGGTGGCAGCGGCATAACTGGCGGCGGAGCTGGCTTACCGGGTAACATGGCACCCAGCATAAGCGTTGGAACTACAGAGCGAGCGTGTTCTGGCTGCGAGCCGGAATATACATTGGAAGAGCTGGAAAGACTGGTGGCCGACTTTTTGCTGTTAATAAAAACATTTTCATACATTCTGCGATGAATTTCCACATTTATCATCAAGCCTGCGTGAACTGCGTGAAAAGCTTCAGCTGTAGGATGAGCCCAAAATCGATGCCATTCTATGGCTTTGGGTGCCCCAAACGACACCCATGTTAAACAATCTTTCCAGTGAGCGCTACGAGTCCAATGTGATCGATGACATGGCCTGGAAACTAAACGTAGAAATCGCCTCTCACTGCCAGCAGCGAGAAAAATCCGCTCTGGCCGTGCTCCAGCTGAAAACCGGAGCTGGCGAAGACATCAACTTCGAGATGACGCAGCCAGAGTTGCTACAGCTTTACAATCAGTTTGAGCACATCCAAGCCGAGCTGGACGCAACGCTAGCCAATATGAAAGGCCTAGTTGGCGAGGGGGGGCAATAGGACGCATCACTCAATATTCAATATTAGTATGTTTAATTTTATTTGTAACATATTTGTATATTTGATTGTTGTACATGCTACTTTTTTTTTTAACTATTTAATTAAATAAAATGATAAGCGCTTTACAAATTGCAGTTTTTATTGATATAAGTCGTATTTGAATGAGCGCCAATGTAATATCGATCAAAAGACAACAATCGATAAGTTATTAGTGAGGCACAATATAGTGTTTTTGAAGGTAATCGAATAAGAACAAATAGAAATCGTTACATGGCCGTTATAATATGAATTACTGCATTGCAATTGGGAAAATAGACAATATTTTTATTCACAATGATATTTTTAATTCTTATAGATATTATTGGTGGTATACTATATATTTTAATATTTTAGTTCAAATTATTTAAGACAGGACTCTGGAGAGCAGATCTTGTCGGTGATATCTTTTTAGCCTTCTTACTCTTCTGTATTTGAAAAGGCAATGTGCACTTGGAGGTCATACTTCCAGATCGGGTTCAATATTGTTTTGTATATGTGCACCATGTTATTCAGAAAGATTATTCGTCGGCGACAGTAGCCATGTCATCTTCGCAGCATTCGCTAAGATCCCATTCTCGAGGCGAAGGTGACATTTTCATAATAAGGCTTCCAATTACCATATATTATTATAAGTAATATATTATTACTAATAAATTAGAAAAATAAATCTGAAAAGAAGAAAAACATAGCTCTAAATAATAATAAAAAAACATAGCAACCCTTGCAAGCTTTAATTGTCCCATAAATGCACACTACAAAAAAACACACCATGTAATTCTCAAACGGTTCTAGCACTGAGGAGACAAAAAGGTGACAAAATTTGGACGTTAGGTGTGGTTGAAAAGAGTCAATTCTTATTGACATCAAAGTACACCACCAATTTTTTCATATATATATATTTTTTTTTTGTTTGTTATTTACTCAGTCTCTGCTAAAGAGACACGCGAGTCGAATAATAGTTTTATATATTTCCTTCAACTTTAGTGTTGAGGAATTGTTACTCTCTAGCACTTCGCTTGGCCTTGGCCGTGAAGATGAGAGTTCGCTTTGTCGTTAGCATTGCTTTGGCTAGCATTTTGACTTGGCAAAATGGAACTAATGTTTGTTCGTTATTTGACAACACTTAATAAATTTGTTTCCTTACTTTAATAATTTAATATTTATTTACCATCCTTCTCCCTCTGATTTTGGTTTTCCAAAGCTAGATCATTTTCTTTTTTGGCCTTCACTTGATTTCTCCATCAGGTTCGTTTCTTTTTTCATCCACCAATATGCGTTCCTCTTTCTGCTACTCTTCAAAGAGAGAGAGAGAGGATTGTAGATTGTACTCTCACCTTTCGTTCAAAACAAGGAAGTTTTTTTTTGTTAGCAAATGTTTTTTTGAAATCTCTTTTAACAAAGAAACTTGGAAAAGTTTTAATATTTTAATAATTTAATATAATTTGAATAAAATCCATAAGAAATGATTTCATCAAAAGTGTCATGATGCAGTTCGATTTTCAGCACGACAATCGGCAAGTTCCAACAGAATAGAATCCAAGTCATCTATGGAATCTACGTCATCATTCAAAGCTTCATATAGTTCAAAGCTTCATAGTTCAACGTGCATAGTTCATAGTTCACAGTTTAGTTTAGACAGTATATCAATATCAACTTTAATATTTTTTGTTTTTATTTGCATTTTTTATTTTGATTCTACAGTTTGCTGTGCAAAAATTTTCGACAAGGACTGTATATATTATATATACCAGGACTTACATACATATATATAAATATAAACATATATATAAGGAAGCAGTTGAATACCCCTCCTCAGCTTTATCAACTGGTAAGCAGCTTCCTGGGTGTTCAGGGGAATATTGGGGGAGGAGATAAATGTTGCGAGCGATCATAACATACAATATAACAGAGGAGAGAAGGAGAACGGAAGACGACGTGATCTATCGTCCTGAACAATAATATATATTATTATGAGTAATATATTATTAGAAAGAAAAACATAGCTCTAAATAATAATAAAAAAGCATAGCAACCTTTGCGAGTTTTAATTGTCCCATAAATGCACACTACGAAAAAATAAACCCAAAAACACACCATGTAATTCTCAAACGGTTCTAGCACTGAGGAGACAAAATGGTGACAAAACTTGGACGTTAGGTGTGGTTGAAAAGAGTCAATTCTTATTGGCATCAAAGTACACCACCAATTTTTTTTATATATTTTTTTTGTTTTTTTTTCTTCAACTCCAACAATTGTTTTAATTTTTTTCTGAGCTCTCCATGAATAATATATAATAATATAATTCATGTGTATGGAGGACAAACAGTTCTCTATTTGTTTCTGTCATGTATAGATTACTTCAGCTACAAAGGGATTTTTTCCTTATTCTGTGTCGTGCTCCAAGTGCCGAAAATAGTTTCGGGTTTATTTTTTCTTTCTGCTGCTCTTCATAGAGAGAATAGGTTTGGCGTCAATGACACCTCTCGGAACTGTTTTATTTTTTCCCTGTTTACAATAATTTTCAATGCAAATATTAAAATTAAATTGTGCACACCAAACAAAGCTTTTTATTACATTGAATAATGAGTAAAAATATGATATGCTAGACATGTGATAGTATTTAGTTTCTTCCAGTAGGACAGCAGTGATTCTACCAGGACTTTTTCTTGAGGCTATTTAACTTTCATTTTTGTTAAATAAATTTCAATTTTGATACTTTGATAAAAAAAAAGTATAGATTGTACTTTCACCTTTCGTTCAAAACAAGGAATAGTTTTTTTTCTTGTGTTGACAAATAAATGTTTTTCTGAAATCTCTTAACAAAGAAACTTGGAAAAGTTTTAATATTTTAATAATTTAATATAATTTGAATAAAATCCATAAGAAATGATTTCATCAAAAGTGTCATGATGCAGTTCGATTTTCAGCACGACAATCGGCAAGTTCCAACAGAATAGAATCCAAGTCATCTATGGAATCTACGTCATCATTCAAAGTTTCATATAGTTCAAAGCTTCATAGTTCAACGTGCATAGTTCATATTTTAGTTTAGACAGTGCACCACAGAACGTATGCGCAATATCAACTTTAATATTTTTTGTTTTTATTTAACTACTATAATAGTGGTGTATCTTTGCTACTATTGCAATATAATAATTTACCAACTTAATTAACACTTGCTCCAGGGCCAATGCATATATATGAACATTCGTCACGAAACCATTTCTCTGTTCAGAGGCTTCACTTCGATCACGCGAAAAGACTATATAATTTGATCGATTGGTACAGCAGAGATAACTGCCCTCGCCTCCGAGTATCAAAATTGAATGAACCCAAAAGCAAATAGCTGGATAGTCTTGTACTTATTAATTTTATGTCTTAGTTTAAACAGCAAAATTTCAAGTCTTTTAAAATTCCTAAACAATTTGAAAGCTTTCTAAACATCTCGCTTCTGAACTTAATCCTTTTCATACAAAAACTTGAAAATAAACAAAACTAAAAAAAAAACATTAAAATTTAAAACAAAAAAAAAGTTTTTGTTTTTACGGCTAGCTTTTGGCTTGAGCACAACACTACCTAATTTAAGGCATAAAGTGAATATATTCTTTATATTTATTTTCCCGAAGGAGGGAGAAAAATGCACAAACATTTGACAACTAGGAATCAGCTGGACAGAATATGCGGTGGACAGGAAACGAAGAGGTTCAGGGATAGGATCCATAGAATTTTTCTCATTTTGTCAATTATTCAGCTTCTAATTGATGGAATATTTGAGGAGACGAAGATATTACTTAATCAGCGCTTTGTATGGTAGAGTCGATATACACGAAATACACGGAAATCAAAGGAATTGAAGTCTTTGTTATACATCAAAAATTGTTTAAATTTTTCGTATGGTGATTAGTTCCGTCTGTTATATCGCACTGAGCAAATTTCGGTTGGCCTCAAATAAATTTGGAACTTAGGATGAAAAAAAAAAGATATTATGATTGAAAATTATTAAAATTCAGAAAAAGGAAAAAAATTGACTTTCGTCAATACTTTAAATCGCAGGGAATAAGTCTGTCCGTGGCAATGGCGCGGAGCTCTCCCTACTGCAATGATGTCTGCCAGCGAAAGGATTGGCAGAGACACAAGAATAAACAACAAAATTTCAAGTTTTTTAAAATTCCAAAAAAAAAAAAATCTTGAAGTTGAATAATTTTTTTTTGTGATTTTTTTTTTTTAATAATTTCTGATTTTTTTTATTTAAATAGTGCTTACTTATACTTTACCGTTCTTTCAAAACAAAGTATTCTTCGGCTCATTAGGAAAGTTCGATTCATTGGAACCTGGGAAAATGGAACTAAAACTCGTTCCTTATTTGACAACTCCAACAATTGTTTCAATTTTTTTCTCAGCTTTTTTTTTAGCTTCTCCAGGAATAATTTCTCATTCATCTCTGCCAGAAAGCATCATCGTTCCCCCTCTGATTTTGGCTTTCTTCAATTTTTTCAATTTTTTTTCTGAGCTCTCCAGGAATAATATTATTATTAGAATATTATTATTATATTATTCATATAAATTGGGTAGTAGTTCTTTCTTTTCGACTAAGCCCCCCCAACACTGACTGTACTAGGCGAATACTTTTTTTCTTGTGAAGTTTTCCTGTTCAATACTGTCTCCACAGAGCTCGAAGGCATATTAGAGTCGTCCAAAAAGATAGTCAAGTATTTCAAAAAAGAAAAGTATTTCATTATAGAATGCTAAAATGTATAAATGATAATTGGCAAGAAATTATTAAGATTTTGTCAAATAAATAATAATAATATATAATATAATCTATTCCCTAGTTAAAAGTGTGGTTGATATTTGCGAAAAATTTGAAATTATTTTCAAAAAACTACAGCTGAGCAAGTCGCCTTCGTTATGTTATGTTTTGCCTTCGATATTGACTGTAAAAAAAGCTTTTTTTTTTGTCTTTCGACCTTAAAGAATCAAATCTTTTTATGGTTAGACAATTTAGGCATGTGGCATACTCGTCTAATGTGACTACGGGAACAATTGAAAAGCTTTCTAAACATCAGCTAGCGACAGTTGGTTATGGTAAAAACATGGGCAAAAATTATTAAAAATAAAAAAAAAAAAAATTTTATATATCTTTAAAATTCATACCAAAAGGGAACGATTTCAAATGAAGACTATTTATATTATATTAAACTTATGATAAAGATGATATACATATGCATATTTTTTCGATCCGGTCGGTTCCAGCTTATGATGGTGCCAGTAAAAGAAAGGCGGCTAATAAATAAACAAGCATTAAAAACTGAGACACTAGTTTAATGGAAACAGCCGGACAGACGGATTTGGTTATATGGAACCACATAAATTTACAACGAAAATTTTTGTCAGTTTTTCTTGTTTTCGCATTTTATTTATTAATATTTTAATACAATATGCAACTAGTTGCAGCACACAATATAATAAATATGTATATATATATACATATATATGATTTTGATAAGAAAAATTATATATATATGTATGTACATATCCATTTACATATGTGTGTTTTGTGTGAGTGTGTGTATTTATAATAATTTATTAGCATATTTAATGCATTCTATTCGTTCGCTAATCGCTCGCTTTGCTTTTGTGCTATTTTAGTTATTTATAGATTTATTTTTTTTATTGGTTTTTTGTTTTTGTTTTGTTTTGTTTTGACACGACTAAGTAGACCAGTCCCATTGGTTAGAAAATTGGTTACTATAATTCACTACAAAATATTATATAGACATATTTGTTTTTGTATATATAAATTTGCATTTTCTTTTTGCATCCATTTTGTTATCGGTTAGTTTTTCTTTGTTGTTGCTGTTGTTATTTCAGTTTTTCTTTTGGGTTCTTGTGACCTTAATGTCTAAAAACAAAGTTACATCTTCTTTTTCGTAAAAAAAGCATAAACTTACATAGTTCATAACAAATATTAAGAATAATTAAAAAAAAATATATGTATATATTATTTATATGTGTAAACACCCAAAAATTTAATTCTTTTTTTACAACAACAGCTGCATTTGCACTTGCTAATTATTTACAATAAAAAAACCATAGCAAACAAAAAAAAATTAAATAAAAATATATAAAACATAAAAATTTGTGCATTCGCTTTGTGCATTTCGTTTCTTCTGTTTGCGCTTCTCCTTTTGATTTTTTAGGCGTGATGCAGCTCATCCCGCTTAAAGTTGCGTATCGCATCGAGCAGTTGCGAGCGCGGATCTGGCGATGTGGGCGTCACCACGCCCACATTTCGTGAGGCTGGCATCTTTGCCTTGGTTAAAACTGGCGGCGCCGGCGGAGGTGGCGGCGAGGGCGTGGCAGCAGACTTGTTGGCCATTTGAATGCTGGTTGGTCTCAGTTTCACCTGCAATATGGCCGTTTCCGCTTTCGTTTCCTCTTTTGTTTCCGTTTGCAGTTTAAGCTCTAATTTGCTACTCTTTAAGTGCGTTGGCTTTGCTGCTGCTGCTGGTGGCGACGCCGGCGTCATCGTCGTCTTTGTTGTTGTTATGGGTGTGGGTGTGGTATTACCATTCACAGAGACGCGCACCCGCAGTGCCTGCTCCTTTTCCTGCTGTTCCTTGGCCAGCATGCGCTCCTTAAATCCCGTACGCCGAAGCGTATTCTGCCCAAAAGGCGCTGGAGCAGGTTCTGACGATGACGTCGTCGTCACTGTTGCTGCCTTCTCCAGATTGGACACTGGACGCGGTAGTGAATTGCTTGACGTAGTCGTTATCGTTATGGGAGCTCCAGCAGGCAGCGTAAAGCGATTACTTTTTGCTGGCCGCGGCAGCGTTGAGGGTTTAACGAGCTCTCGCAACGTTGGTTCTTGTTCCTGCTCCTTCACCTCTTCTTTGACCTTTTCCAGCTTCTGATCCACATCTTTTTCACGCTCCTGACTGACATCACGTAACGGTTTGACCGTTATTGGCACATGATATTCCTTGCGCGGAATACCCATGCGCAGTATGGGTGACGCCACCTCAATGGTTAGCTTGACTGGCGTCGATGGTGGTGGTGTTGGAGTGGGAGTTGTTGCTGTTGCTGTTGTGGCGCCTCCATATATATAGTCACCCTCATTTTTGATGGCCACCTGCGACTTAGGTCGTTCGCTCCATGTTGCAAAATTTATGCTGGGGGGACCGGAGTAGCGGTAGGTTGGGGGTAGCGGCTTTTCTGTCTTTACAACTGGCACCGGCGTCGGCTCCGCAGGGGTTGGAATTGATTGCGGCTTCTCAATAGAAATAGCCTTTATAGTGGCGACTGCTGGGACTGAAGCATTAATGGCTGTGGAGACGATTGTTGCCACAGTAGACTCAGGCTTGGCTGCGGGCACAGGAGTAGTTACAGGCTGGGAAAGGGGTGTGGGTTCTGGAGTGGGAGCGGGAACGGGATCGGAAACGACTGTGGGCACAGGAGCGATCACACGCTTGGACACGAGTTCCGGAACTGGAGGATCCATACGTGTGGCTACGTTCGTGGTAACGGGCGTTGCCGCTGCCGGAATCGGG
Source organism: Drosophila repletoides (assembly GCA_018150835.1). Taxonomy (NCBI): domain Eukaryota; kingdom Metazoa; phylum Arthropoda; class Insecta; order Diptera; family Drosophilidae; genus Drosophila; species Drosophila repletoides. Next base: position 9,240,490 of record JAECWQ010000225.1, on the reverse strand, counting down.
CTGCTCTTTGGTTTCTCTGACTGCTCCAATTGCAACTGCAGTGGTTGCTTCTGTGGTGAATCTGGGTTGTCTGCCAAGCTGTTTTTACGCGAGTTGCTTATTATGGTCTTGATAAGCTCGAGACTTTGTAGCGAGGGCGACTCAGCGATACTCAGTTCGCTGGAGGAACGTCTCTGTTGCAGGCTTCCGACGTTGTTTTGCTCGATCTTGTTCAATGATAGCTGAGAGGAGCTTCGCAGGCGCAAACCAAGACTGTTGCGACGCGATTGATCCATCGCTTGAAAAGAGTCTGCACGTGTTATGTGTGTCGGTGATGGATGGCTGGAGCTGCTGGTTGAGCTGCTGTTTGTCCTGGCATGTCCATTCCCATTGCTAATAGCTGCAATGCTAAAGTTGGCCAAACGATTGGGTTTGGCTGCTTCAATTTGTCCCTGCTCGGGTGCCTGTCTGATAAGGGTATCCAGGCGCTGTTTTTGTATAATCGTAGACAGTTCATCGACAATCTCGTCAAGCGGGGAGCTGGCGTTAGAATGGCTTTGGGCATTGATTTTGGTCGCCCGCAAATCAGAGAAATCTGGTGGTGGCGATATGGGCACTGCATAGTTCCATGAGGATAGCGATGTTAGTTCACTGGCGCTGGTCGGTGTGGCCAGTGCAGCATTTCCAGGAGATGGCTGGCCATTAGATGTCAGCTCATCCTCGTCGGCTTCATCCTGTTGAGCTGTGAGCACACTTAACTCTGCCAGGGTTGTGGGTTGTGCGGGCAACTCGTCCGTTTTGACAGAGGTCTGACAGGAGGTCTTAAAATTGTACACTTTAATGGCCTCCTCATCATCTGAACTGGACTCCAAGTGCGTTGCTTTTGACTCCATCTCCACTTCCATTTCAGGCTCCGGTTCCGGTGAAGGCGAACTTGAGGCCAAAGGCGAGGGTGAGGGCACAGGCTCACCTATGCCGGAATCAGCCTGTTTAGACGCAGTATCATTATTATCTTCTTCCTCGGTGGCGCTGCTCAACGAACGTGGCTCCGGTGTAGGCGTACGATTCAATAGCACCTTGGATACATTTTGATTTGCTATCTGCGGTGCTGCGCTTGTCGGCAGCGGCGGCGGTGGCGTCTGTGGCAGTGGAATGGCCATGGACGTGTTCATAGCTGCAGGAACGGGCGTTGTTATGCGTGGCGCTGGCTGCGGAGTTACCGGCATCATTTCCATCGTTATGGACGCTGTGGTTGACGTCAGTGAAATTGTGTCTGCGGCTGGTGGCGGTGCTGGTGCCGCTTTCTTCTTGATCTGCAATAAACGCTTGCGCGGCGTTGGCTCCGGCAGTCCATTCATTGATTTGAGCTCCAGTGTGGCGTAGTGACCGCTTGCATCGGCAGCATCGGGCGTCTTGGCACTGTTCCCATTGCAGTCCAGCTCTAGGGAAGGTTCCGTTTCCGTTTCCATCTCCATTTCTAGCTCCGGAGTGCTTGCCAAATTGGGCGTGGACATGCACAGCTGTGGACGCTTCACAATTACCGCATAGGCTGGCTCTGTAGGCGAGGTCATGCTCGTGGGTGTAAGTGCATACTGCGGCACAGATTGCTCTGGTATCACCAACTGGCTGGGTGGACGCGGCGCTACACGCTTCTTTCGTGGCGGCGGTGCTAGCGCTTTGGGCGGTACGACCGGAGTTCGCATATAATTCATGCCCGTCGAATCCATTGAATTGAGAGAGTTGCTTGAACTATACGGACTGGGTGTCTTGGCGGTCAGCTTGGACTGCGAGTGCCGACTGCTGCTGAAATCGGAGCTGCTGCTTAACGAATCCCGTGCTGCTGCCGTACGCTGGAACTTCAGCATAGAATCCGTATTGAAGCTATCGTATGACTCGGACTTGTGGCACAAACGTATCTCCGACAGACCCACCGCTCCGATGCTCGACTCGCAGCTGTACACCTGACTAGAATCCACTGTAAAGAGGGACAAGAAAATTAGAGAATTTTCTGAGAACGTGTTGATGTAGTATTATTAAGCTAACCTAAACAATTCAAAGTTGTGACTTAAGTTCAGGGCTAAGCTTCACAACAGTAAGCCACTTGAAAATCATAGTAACACTTAAAAAAAAAACTTTTGAAATATTATTCTTTTTTTTCACTTCGGAAACTAGGAAACTACATAAAGCCAATGGATGATAATTCGTTCATGCACCTCGTTTCCCATATGTGACGGTTATATAAGTATTTCCATATATACTTATGTATAGTCTACATTTATAATAGAGTTCTATAACTTTACGTTGCTTTAAAATAATAATAATAATAATAGATATTTGAAATTCTTCATTTGATTTACTCGCCAAGCCCAAAGTCCAATCGCGTAACCTTCTACATATGTTATATCGTTATATTTAAATTAAATTCCATCATTCATTATATGTCAATAAGTAAAATGGGGCGATAACGTAATCCCTTTTATTTTTATTAATTCATCAAAATACACTTTGGTGAACATAGCCGTACAAGATTTTAAGTTCCACACTGACTTTCAAATCTTATCTAAGCTCTAGAACTCGTTGAACCAGGCTAGAAGCCAGCTTCAACCTGATTTTTTGAAACTTTTAACAGGACCACCTTAAACCGAAACTTTAAAATTACAAAATTTAAACTTGAAAATAGCTAAAAATTTAACTCTCCATGTTAAGTAAAAAAAAGTTTAGTTTTAGATTTATTTATCTGCTCCTTATGAAATTTATTTATAAACCTTCAACAATTTATAAATATCGAAAATTACGTTTTTGAAAATACACCAAAGTTCAACCGGTCTGTCAGCCGCAAGGAAAGCTTTCTATCTGGTTTAAACCCTCGAGCCAAATATATTCTCAAATTTAGAGGGTTGGGATTCTTTTTGCTCCTTGAACTGATATTTACTTAACAAACTAAAAGCTTCAGCTTAATAGATATCTGATTTTTCAACTGAATTTTTATTATTTTTATAACTATAATCGATATTTCAGTCAAAAGTCGAACAACTTTGCTCTTTGCTAATTAAATTTCTATAATTTCTATTTATTTACCTGGATTGCGAAACTCGTATTTGTCGGCATCCAATTGTTTGTTGTCACAGACCAGAGATAACAGTTTGCTGAGTGGCACACGGGCTCCCAGTCGGGTTACATAGAGCTGATCCTTGGGCAGGAGCACAGTAATGCGAAAGGTCTGCTCGAAGGGTGCATTGCTGGTGGCCGCCGGTAGAGGCGTTATCCGATTATAATCCAGCTGACTAGCCTCATTGATGTGCATCCCCGTATCCGTGGACATATGATGGAGCTGTGTGGTTGACTTGGACAGCTTGCCATTCGAAGCGGCGCTGGCCACGCCTGATTTGTCTGATGTGGATAAAAATAAATCGGTTGAATTAACTTGGATTTGAACTACGAAATTCCGACCTTCAATACAAATAGAAAAACGTCGGAAAATATTGAGTGCAAATTGTAGCCAAAAATATTAAATAAAATGAGTTTCTAGCTGATCTATAAATTAATCAATAAGAAAATTAACTTGAAATTAGAAAAAAATAACTTAAATCAAGTATACAAATGAATGTTAATATTTTAGTACAATTCTTCTGAATAGGAAGAATTAATTACAGTCTAAAATTTTACAGAATTTAAAACTTTAAAAGGTACTTTACTTTTTGACTAACTAGTTTTGGTAAAAAAATGTTATTCACGAGTATAATAAAATTATTACTTTTATTTATTGTAAACAGAAAAAAAAAGAAGAAAAATCCATACCATCGATATTTTTTCGAATGTTACTTTGGCAGGATCGATTACTTACCCTTTTTGCGGCCAAACCAGCGATTTAGTGTGGAAAAGCCGCCCTTCATGTTGCTCATGTTTGGGGCGTGGCACGCTCACTCTTTCTCTCTCTCTCTCTCTCTCTCGTGATCACGATTTATTCCCGGATTGATTTATTTTCGTTCCCGCCTCCGATATTGTACTCGTCGTTTGTGTGGCTGATGTTTTGGTTCCTTGAACGCCCCTCTTTTTAGAATGTTTCGTAATATTTCTGAAGCATACTACAAAATGGCGTGTGATTTGTGTGCGGCGAAATCTGCAAGTGAAAAGTATTCGAATGCTGATTACGATTACTGAAATACGAGCAAACGCACCACCAGCACCACAATCAGCGCCTAGCCAAAGACGCCCCGTCTTATCAGGCCCCGAGAGCGAACGAGCTGATAAAATTCCCAACCATTTGTGGCCGCTGCGGGGCTAACAGACGAGAAGTGGGGGATGCGGGTGGAGCGTGCTAAAGCAGTCCCATACGCATTCCTTGTGTAATGAATGGCCCTCTTATCGAAGCCCCGATAGAGAATACTAGAATACACTCACAGCAAACACACAGCTACGATCAGTCGAGTATGCCAGGTATGATATGCAGCTTTAAATGGAGCTTTTGCTTGACAGCACCGAGAAGAAACAAAAGAAACTACGAACTATTCTGAGAACAATGTATTCTAAATAATGACTTAATAAGAAGTTTTCATTAGACAGTTGAAATTCCAATTCGACTAGTTGTAGCAAAACAATAGTTTAATGATTAGCTTTATTTCATTTTAATGTGCTTTCCATTCAAACAGTTGTTTCAGTAAGCCGATATCGATAACTTTACAAGTCGATAACAAATCTGAACAAATGGAATTTGATTTACTGTAATAACAGTTGAACAAACTTTTGGTCACTCTATAGAAATTTTGCTCTTTTGTGAATTTCGATTTTTATTCGACAACTTAAAATGAATCGTTCTTAACTATTTTTTTGTGTAAATATGTATAAATCTTGCTTTTAAATAATTTTGTTATCTCACGCACGTCATCTTCAGTTTCACAGTTTGAGATAAGATAGAAGATTTTTGCTTACTTCAGATGACTCGACCTACGAGTATTTGAAAATTTAGCAAAAAATGAAAACAATTCATTCAATTTTCAAATCCAGAATTCTTGATTATGATATGATTTAATTGTAATTAGTTTAAGCAAAAACTCTTATTTTGAGAACGAAAATTGGGATTAATTTGAGTACACTTCATCTTAGAACTATTTAAAGTCGCTATTAAAACTTTAAATATGAAGCGTTCTGCCGATTATTAATATTTACTTTTAGAATGCCGCTTTTTTTGTGGGACTTTCGTGACACAATATGTGGACTCACGCAACCATCGCTATTATTAATTAACCTGTTAAATTTATTGCTATTTGCGTTAAGCTTAACGCCGATTGTATTCTATAACAAACACTCTCACATATATCGGTCTGTGGCCCGTGGATATAGCGACACATTATGTACTTCTATGTATGTTAAGGGTCTTTGCGATAAGCACGCGGCATAAGACGCGCGCGCATAGCTTGGCGACTTCTGCGCGTTTTTTGTCGCGTGCGTAAATTTGCGGTTCAATGCGGGCGAACAAGCGAGTCTGGTAAGTGGTGGCCTTTGTGGAGACGGGGTGTGGGGAGTGCGAGAGGGAGTCGTTGATTGTATAATGGCACAGTTCAAATGATACCTATGGCTAACTGTGCATGTGTGTTCGTCTCACACTCATTGGCCATGCAAATTACGCGCGATTGTTGCAGTAATAAGAAACAACATCAGCTGCATAACTACATATATAGTACAAACACACACAAACACACTCATATATCTCTATAAATATACCAGTGGCGTGCACAGATGGTTTTTGTTGGGGGCGTTTTCGCTGCGACTATGAGATCTCGACTTTATAGACGTTATTTACGGATAAAAACTTTATTTTTCTAACTGAAATTTGGAATGTATAAGTTTCTCTCCTCTTTAGAGTATACAAAGATGTATATGTTTATATATATGATGTATATCTTTGGAAAATTTGAACAAAAATTCATCTTAAAAGCCACAGTGACTTTGAGAAATTTAAAGATACACTTGCTTTTTACATTTAAGACAATTATTTTTAATTTTAATAATTTTACATCTATATTTGCTAAAAGTGAAAAATTTAATGTTTCGAATTTCATATATATTATTATATTTTTAGGGATCATTTTCTCATCTTTCGAAGAGTTACCTAAACTTAGATTTACGTATCGACCTATTGTGAACAACATAATCGGATAGTAAGCCGACCTTTTTATAAATATTTTGTGTATTTTTATGTTATAAAATGCTATTTACGCAAATGGAAATTCTTTATTTTTCAAATCATTCAGACTCAATTGTGAAAAATTTATCTAATTTTTACGTAGCTCAATACTTTTAGGAAAATTTAAATGATTTCTTACTCTGAAGCGTCTAAGCGTCTGCGTCCCTCCTGCGCACACCTCTGTCTTATTTAATATACACTGTGTATATTTATATGTATGTATGTATGTATGTATGTATGAATGCATGTGCCTTATAAGTAGCGCAATTGTGAGACACGTGCCCGATTTTGCTTCAATCTGAACATAGCTTCAATTGCTGCAGCGCAGCGCCAACCGCCTACACGCTGCTGCTCCTGCCCCTTGCCTTGTGCCCCCTGTTGCAACACATTGTGGCACTCCCTTCCTGTGAGCTCCCTCTCAGGTAACACCTTGAAGCGTCTGTAAATCGATTTATCGCTTTTGTTTTTTAACGAGCTGCCGCACTAATTAGCCTGACTATTAGCTTGGCTAATTAAATTTTACTCACCGTATTTTTGTTTTATTTTGTTTACTGTGACTATGCGATGAGAATAAACGCCTTGAGAAATCAAACCTGGCCAAATCACATTGAAATTTGTTGCTGTATTATTTTTGTGTATTTTTGCTTATCAATTTTTTGTATGCCTTTTTCTTTTTGGGGGAGACGGGGGCGGCAGAGAGTTGGCTTTTATAGTCACTTAGTTAAACTTGAAATAAACATGAGTAAGAATAAATTCCTCGACTATCAAGCGACAAGGCGACGACGTCGTAACAATTTTCAAAATCATCACGTTCCATAAACATGTCATTGTTATTGTTCTTGCCAAAAACAACAAAATGAAGAACAAAAAAATAGTACAAAAAAATAACGCTTCAAATAGTTGATCAGTTGTCAGTAGAATGCGGGGTGAGTGCTTAAGCTGTTGGAACCGCTTAAAAAACTAAAAAGTTGATCTAGCCACCTGACAAATAACTAATCATCATAAAAAAAACTCTATCTGCCTGTCTAGCTATCTAAATATACTCATCACATATCAGGCAATATATAAAAGTACACGTATGCTATATCTTTATCTTCATAATGCAAGAAAGTAACCATTATCAGACGCAAAGTTCACAAATTTGTTAAATTTGCAACCAGGTGATTCAGGCAATCGAAAAATTGAGAACTTTCCCTGTAATTAACTATGTATAAAAAACAGCTATACTATAGAAAAACATATGTTAGTCATATCAATAAAACAAAGTTCTTTATTTCTAGCTTATCTGCAGGAACAACTCAATTTAGTTTGAAGCGTTTTTTTATTGTTGTTTTATATTGGAATTAGAAAGTTCAATCGCAGAAAAAAAAAAACAATTAATAATGTTAAGTGAAGAGAGATTTCGGACTTTTAACTTAAAATTATTTATTCTTTATAAAGTATATAGGCATATATATTCATTTAAAGATTATACAACTGAAATGTAAATAAGGATGATATCACAATAATATCAGAGTTAAGAACCTGTAATGACTGCATAAAGAGCTAAAAGCCGTTTGATTAACTTCTTAGTCACGTAATTCCTTGTACTCGTATATTCTATGGTATCGCATAATAATCATCATTAGAATAAGTTGAATAGCTGACAAAAATTTCGTAATTTGAACTTTCTGAATGTATAAATTATTTATTTATTTTTACATATATTTTATTATATGGGAGTATGTGGGTTCTATAAATATACCTTCATGAATAATTTTTAAAGGGCAACATTTTTTGTATTGTTATTGACGCAACAGGTTACCGTTAGGGCTGATAAACTTAACAATTAACCCAAAATTGGCAGCTTTCTACCGTTCAAAATTATATATGCTCAATAAATTATAGGCTATATAAGATACATTTGGGGTGCTTCAAGTACCGCTTGACGCTAATAAAGCAAATCAGAAGTACAAACAAAATTTCAAAAGCAAAAAAAAATAAATAAATATGTATATATTAAAAAACATAAAAAATGTAGTGATTAATCACAGCTTTGGAATTGTAAATGGGATATTATTGGGATTTTTGTGTGGCAATTCACGATTATATTTCGAGATGTGTGTAAATATATATTGTTTTTTTTTTTTTTTATTGTTTTCAGATATTGTGCAATGAATGCGACATTGGCATTGGCATTGCATTTGAGGCTAAAACTGAGACTGAGACTGAGACTGAGACTCGGGCTAAAACTGCTGAGACTGATCCAAAGTTAAACGATGATATCACACGACGACGTGCGGGAATTTTTATTGGTGCTCATCATTGTGTTTTATTGTGCAGTCTCCTGGAACCTCGAATCTTGAATCTCGAATCATGCCAACTAGTCAGAGAGCCAACAACCAACCAGTTAACTATGCAAATTTTGTCTATTAGCGTTGACGCCCGTACAACATATTTTTCCATAATATTCCGTTTTTAGAGTACATTTTTCTGCATTCACAAATCAAAACAAAGAATATCATTTACATGTTCACGACTGATTAGTGTAAAATTGGCATTTCTTAATGGCAAAAAATGGGAATATATATTTTATTGAATATAGACGCTATAATTGTATTTAGCTAGGGTATTCCTGAACATGGCCTGATAAACAAGGTAAGAGGCACCTGTGGAAAAGTTTACACAACAAGTGGGCGCCCTCTTCTAAAGTCTATAAGTATTTGTCTATTTTATCTGCAGTGACAAAAAAAAAAAAAAAAAAACGGTTGAAAAAAACGGTTGAAAAAACAAAACAACCGAGTAGACACTAGATAGAAGCGCCGACTTATCAGCCGGACCAATGACTAATACCAGAACGTATTATGCTAAATAACATTCAGCGGGTTTTTATCTGGCTAGTTTTTTTTTTTTTTTTTTTTTCAATTTGTGCCGCAATTCGAGCCACTTGATTAGAGTTTGATGGGATGCCACGGCATTTAGCACATTGATCGGAACTTGAGAGTGGGTCATAGACGAATACGAATACACGCAGAAAATATATAATTTATCTAATATTTATAGCTGAGAACAGCTTGATTATTAAAAATGTGTATTCCATGTTAATCATTTGGGTTTTTATTTAAAATTAATATTTGACTATTATCAAAAATTGCTTTTTTTTCTCTCTGTGCACAAACTCTTTAGGCGAATCGTTTCGTTCTATAGATAATTAAATGAGCTGGCTTCTTGAAAAGATACGACTTTTTTATTGCATAAGAAGTGAATCATCATTAAAGAGATGTCTAAGCGGATATACATATATGTATGGATATTCAGGTGCTTGTATTGAACATGAAGATTCACTCATTAGAAAATTATAATTTTCGTAAGGTATTCTAATTTGATAAAAAAGGACTAAATGAGTAACAACGAACTCATAATTTTCTTAACATAGAAGTGTCACTTTAAACCTTTTCTCAGAACCTTATAACTAAAATGTAAATTCCTTGCAAGTTGGAGTCAAACCAGTAATGGTTGAGCTCCGCTATTTTCTTATATTTTAAACTGGTTCGGTTCAAATTCATGGGATATCTCGATACATGAGCTTAGGCCGTTTTACAGTCTTCATAGTTATACAAATTTAAATAACTTTTATGATTTAAGTGGATATAAAGAAATTTTCAGGAAACAAAGTTACTGATTTAAAGATACGTGTGCGATACCCACTGTATTAACAAAAAGTGCTTTGGTTAAAAGAAAGAGAAACAAAAGCAAATACGATAAAAAAATATCATATTGTTGTTGAATCTCAAGCTAAGTTCTTTGGAGCCACAAACTCTCACTGATTGGCACAAAAAAGTGTTCCACTTTATTGTTGTTATTTTTTTGTTTGTTATTAAATGGTATTAAATAGTCATTCATCATTGTGGAAGCTGTCAAAATGACAATTGCTGTCACAATGTCAACAACTCTCTCCCGCTCTCTTTATCTCTTTATTTTGTTCTCTCGATCACGCTCTCTCTGCTTGCACATACACACGCACACGCACACACACTGTGACACTATTGGAAATCCCTTTGGGAGTCAGCTTATTCAGTTTTGTTTTTGGTTTTCGCGTGCAACTTTTTGTTGTTGTTGTTGTTTTTGTTGTTAAACAATTTGCAGGTTGTCATTAAAAATAATAATAAATATCCAAAACGCACACACATGCAAAAAAAAAACTGCTTAGAATTGAGAACTGCGTACTAACTGCGGCTAGAGCTGCGTATTAGCTTTGTGTTTTCTTCTTTTGCTTTTTGTGCTGCGGCTTTTGCTTTGGCAGCGGCAGCAGCGTTGCGAGGCGGCGGCGACGACGACGTTAACAAAACTGAAAACAAAAAACGCGCAAAATATGCACAGAACACGAATAGCTCACACACACGCACACACACAAGCAAACAATAATAGTAGCAGGCAGTAATAAAGCAACGGTAACTCTCTAATAATAGCGCCAGCAGCTACAATAACTGACAATACTCCGCTCAGCTGTATGCGCTCTCGAAAGCTCCTCTCCTTCACTTTGCACTCTCTTCGCACGTTCACAGTTTGCATTGTTGCTGCTGCTGCTGCGTTTTTATCTTATCAGCCAATAACAAAAGAATAACCGCAGCAGCAGCAGCAGCAGCAATAAGAGCAACTGACGCCGGCGCGGTGAAACAAAGCCAAAGAAAAGCACAGAAAACAAAAATACAAAAAAATTAAACTCAAGAATTTGACAGATTGTAGCTGTAGCTTCGTTTACCGTTTACCGTGTGCTATCTTCACTTGTCGCGTTAGTTGGCCCAACTGAACTGAGAGTTGAAGCGCTGCTGCGACGCGACGTTGTCGTCGTCGTGCGTTGCATAAGACGACAGCTGACGGCGACGCGTCGCTGCAGCTGCGCTGCTGCTGCTAGTACTATTGCTGCTTCAGTTAATTGCGCAAGCTTTTCATTCTGACTGCGACCTTCAGTATTGGTAGCTGGCGTGGGTTATGGCGGGTTACTCTGGTGCGCTCTTAACTTCGCGCAGCAAGCTCTAGAGCTGTCAAAAATCAAGAGCATCGATAATTATCGATCAGCGTTTTTAAGCTTATAATTTGACTTTTACGAGCATAGAAATATATTTAAATGTTCGTTGTAAACCTCTAAAGGGTTGTAGTAAACTCGCTCGAGCCTTGGTTCACTTAAAGAAAATGTGGAATATTGTAGTTTTTTATTGATTTGTTTGATCAATGTTTTCTTTTTTATATACGATTTTAGAGTATTTTAATTTATTTAATGTGTTGAATTTAAAACAAATTAATAAATATACTTAGATATAAATATTTGACAGAAAATATAATACGAAATTATTATAAGATTAACTGAGCAAATATTATATTTATAAAAGAGTATTTTAAAATAGCTTACAAATAGTAAAACAGTTAGCGAATAACGTTAAACATAAAGAATTTTATTTAAAAATTTATAAAAAAGGTTGACAGAGAGTTCGACATTATGAAACTTTGAAACAAAGAAGAAAGAGAGAGATTTCGATTAAGAGAATTTTTACTGTCATAAAAATTTTAGATTCTTATTTAGGTATAAAATTATAATTAACGTTTTATCTAATGATTGAAATGTTATCGAAAGAATCGATTTCTTGAAAACAAACCATAGCAAGCACTACAAATATATTACTTGACGTCCCAACTAAGCTTACATACCTTCTTCACTTAAATTTTTTAATTTAAATAACGAACTCAATAATACATTAGCATTGATTTTTTTTATATACCACAAGAATGTCGAAAAATTATTAGTATTTGCCAGCTTGCATGGGAGTTGGAGGCAGGTGTGTTCTTGCCACATGCGTGACCATTTTTATCGCCGAGTCTATCGATTGGCATTGGCTAAGGAGGGCGCCTCACCTAGCCACATATGACATCATCTGTGCCTCCTCTTCTTCCATCTTTATTAATTGCAGCCACGCACCAATTTCCAAGTTGTTGCCCCAAAGATGGGCATTGGCAGAGGGCGCACCTTAAGACAATCGTCTAAGCATTACGAGTAACTTTGCTTTGGGCTTGGATTTCCGATTTTCGCCTAATTACTCCCGTAATTCGATGCCTACGTTTAACGACGATTTAAAAACTGTGTGGGTAAACTACCACCTGCTGTAGTCTAAGCACAATTTAAATGAAATATAATGAACAGCATTGCCGGCTAACATATATACTAGCCTTGGAAGATATAAAGCCATATCATGTCAACGTCTGCTTTTCATTTATTTCAAGAATTTCGCTCTCGATAAGAACTTTGTGCTATGAATTTTACCCAGTTTTATGCCTGTTGGTAATCAGAAGAATAGTTGGAACATAGTAAATCTGGAATCTACGGATATCTGAAACGGAATCTATGGATATGGATATCTTACTCAGCTTTTGAAAGAAGTTTTAAAGGATCACTACCATTATTTGCAAAGACTTCATTGAACCATAATATGCTAAATATTTTAGTTTTTCTCGTACACTTTCGGATTAAAATATCCAATATTTGCTATATTACCACCATATTAATGTTATGGCATATCAGTAATTCACTAAAACATGAATTTATTGTCGTCATAAAAAATACCATTTTATAGTTTTGGGAATCAAATATATATAGTTAAATAGATAAGAATTATAAGGAACTAAGGGAAATACCCATTTAATAAAATGCTACCAGAGAATCTAGATTTGTCGCGCCATAGACACGCAGGGTAACAAGAGTATACTAAGCTTGGTCAAATCGTATCTAACAAAATGAAATAGGGATCTCCAATCAATCCTACATATATTTTTACATAGCCGTTCAGACTAGCCAGTAAGACCTAGGAGCTAAGGACTAGTAGACTTGTACCATAAGTTACAATCTCAATCTTCAGGATAGAAAAAGTATTTTTATGGACGTGGGAGTTCTACAAGATCAATTGTTATATTTTAAGTTGAAATGAATTCGTTTTAAAATTGTTTTGTTATGGACCTAGCTACAGAGTGTTGACTTTAAAGTTTTTACTTGTTATTTTAAGGAATTCCACACAAAAAATTGAAATATTTCATTGTCTTTTCGATAACTGATCGAGTGGTACGAGTATCTAAATCACTTAAAGCTTGTTTAACCCACATAATAACGAAACGAATCGTTGGACGGGCCTGTTACAAGTCGCTAACTGTTTCCGCTTATCACAAAAGGCACTCGATAGTGTAAACATAGCGAATACCACATGATTACAATGATAATAATAATGATGATGATGATAGCATATTCCATATACCATATACCATATACCACTAACCATTAACCATTAACCATTTTCCATTTACCATTTACCGATATACCTTATAGCCATGTGCCAAGGGCTCGTTTGAGCGATTGTTTATCAAATGTGTTTACATTGTTATTTCGCCTGTCCTTGTCTTTACTTTGATATTGTGTACTTAAGCACGTTTCGTGGACTGATAACCTCAACCTTAACATAGAACATTGAAAAGCGCTACAATTTTCGGAGTTGGGGGAAAGTAATTTACTAAAAAAATTAAATTAAAATTTACTAAGATTGCCAACATATTTATATAGTTTGAGTATAAAAATATATACCATAAATATGCAGAGACAACAACAAATCGTGTGGCAACATTTCACTGGCCAAAATGCGCGAATCATTGGCCAAGAGAGTTGAGTGCGAGTACGCTACGCTTCTGACCCCGTTTACGGAAATTCTTTTTTTTTTCATGCGCAACTTGAAAAAAAGTGGCACAAACTCATTCCGACAAAAAAATAAAATGAAAAAAAAAAAGAACCAGCGAAAAACAACATAAACAAGTTTCACGATGGCAAATTCGACAATAAAACCATATGATCAGCGTAATGATAGTTATGATCATTGGCTCTCTTCTTGTTTTCTGGACTGTTCTTGCCGCTCACTAAAGAAAGATTTCTACATTTCACAGCTGAAGTCTCAGTCTTTAGTTTTGCAGACACAGCCTCCAAAGCTTTTTATAAAAGGCAGTTGAGGGCATTTCCGATACCAAAAATATATCCAATATGATAGCTCGTCTGATCTCGGAAACTAGAAGAGAGATCTAGAGTTATGTATACTTCTTTAAACTTTTGATAGCAGCGAACAAGCCAATACTAAGCAAAGAATTAAGGATAATGTAATGTGACTAGTGGTAATCTATGGAATTTTTTCCTTTTTTTTAATTTCTTAAACTACCGCATAATAAACCCAAGCAAGTTATTTAAGAAATGAATTTTTTTTAGCAGAATACAGGTCTGTTTGCAAGCCCTCTGTATTTGACCTAGCTACAGGGTATTTCCTAGTCGATCACGCTCAATTAGAGATGATTTGATACTTTTTCTTTTCTTCCGTTCGATGAGCAAATCTTTCTCAAATAATCGTATAGACACGCCTGGATTCTTGCAACTTGTTTGCCTTGACTTAAGCGCAGACATCTACTTAGTCACCGCTCTAGTTAAATAGGTGCCACTAGGTAGGGGGCTTGTAGCCCCGTTAGTAGGGCCTCGTCTCTTTTTTTACTTTAATTAGACTTCAATCAATGCCAACGAGTACGCGAATGCCGCCCTACTAGCCCACTCCGCTTCAGCTTCCCCCCCTTCCGGTGACTGGCAACAATGTTGTCAGCCTTAATGACTTGCCTACCAGGGCTGCATACAATAGCAAAAAATACAGCAAAAATAACAAGCAATTGGGTCAATTGCAGGCCAGACCCAGGGCAGAGAACTATACGAATATGCCCCTCCCCTATACCCACAATTCTCTTGCCCAGGAGTCAACACTTTTGCATGACAGTTGCATGCGTTTCAGATTCAATTACGGTCAAATGTATTTGTGTGTTTCTGTGAGAGTTTAGTGCATATCGTAAGAGATATATATGTATGAATACATATAAGTATTTATAGCCTTATCAAACTGAGCCTTAAGTGGCCCTATCAATGCACTTTGCCCACTTGATCCAACTGAAACTTGGACTTACTTGATACCCGCAATTCCAATGAACAGCTCAATTTGCTATTGTTCAATAGCAATTGTGTTAAGTAAGGTACTCAGCAGGGTCCGGTTTAACGCTGACGTTCTATTATATTATATTTATATTGTATTATATTATATTCCTTTTACAAAAGACCAAATATAGTGAAAGAATTTGCGTTCTCAGACTAGAAATTAGGGAAGGGAAAATTTGGTCTGTGTAACAAGGTTTGGTAGAAAGTTCAGTTCAGTTTTAAGAAAGTTATGTTATATATTTACCGATTTTCAAAGTTAAACACATAATTTTCGGTCTAAAATATAAATATAAAATATAAAATTAAATGGCAAATTAAATTAGAAAATTATTTAAAATTTTCGATATGAAATTGTGGCTTAAGGATGGGCAGTAGCAGATTTTCAAAGTAGAAGAGATAAGGCATATTTCAATTTCAAAGCGGTTTATATTTCGCTGCGATATTAAAACTTTCCTTTCAAATATTCATAGATACAATTAATTAGCATTAAAAATCGATTCAGTTTTAACGAAAATATGATGAATATAAAAGTAATGAACAGTTTATTTTGAAACTAGTTAATATCTAGTAATTTTCGACCGTTTCAAACTGTGTTTTCGATTTCGATTTCGATTTCATTTCAATTAACCTCTTTGTCATGTGATCATACGATAGATCAAAACAATTGCAATTGGAAAAAGTTGATCTCTCTAACACGCAGCTACACGCAGTGCTCTCACTCTCACTCTTACCATTTGGCATCCGTCGCCCTCTCTCGCTCTCTCATTGTTATTTCTCTCTCTCTCTCTCTCTCTCTCTATCCATCGCTATCTCACTCTAACTGTCTGTCTGATTGTTGCAATCAAAAGCTGCCCAGCTGCGACTTGTTGAACGTCGAATGCCGCATACCGCATACCACAAGCTGAATATGTTGTATGTCGCCCAATAATCGCAACGGGGCAACCTGTTACAGCCTCCCGAAAATAAAAAATAACAGAGATAAATAAGTAAGGATGCTCGACTAGAATATACTCTGTATCCACTTGCCCATTACATTTATTGTAAGCTGTCAAATATGCAATTAACGAAAATTATATTTTAATGAAGGATGCAAGGCTTTGCTAACTTAATCATCGCTGTACCGGTTCTTTTCGGACTCACAAAACTATCCTTCAAGCCTGCAGCAATAAGTCTATTGGAATGAAAAAGGTTCGACTCAAAAATCTGGAGCCAGCGTCTTCGTAAACCGTTTCAGGCAGCAAGACTAAGCCCAGGGTTGTCGCCTCCAGAACTAAATCTCTTCGAAGTTTTTAGAAGATTTTATCCTTGTGGAATATGAGTGGAATACGTTGTACTTGGGGCGAGGCTATTTGAAAAAAATTTTTTCGTTAGCTTTGATATTTCTTGACATATAATACATCAATACATCAATAGTTCAATAATATATGCAAGTATTTTATAAAGGGGAAACAAACATTTGAACGTAGCTAATAAACTCTTATTGAGCAATTTCCATGGGTACAAAGCATGAAAAAAACACGATAAAGTCAGGGATCGAGTCTATGGCTGCTGCTGTTGCTGGTGTTGCAATTGCAACTTCAAGTGGCGCTCATAAATTTGTTAGAGCGCGCACATTTTCCACATTGCAACAACAAAAGTAACTGAAGGTGCCGGTTTTTGCTGCCCAACAGCCACGCTGACGTCGACAGCGTCTGCGTTTGGTGGCAAGTTTTTTGGTTGCATGTTGCCATGGAAGAAAGTGAAGAGAAATGAAATGTTGTAGCTGTTGCTGGTGCTGGTGCTGGCGCTGGTGCAACTTTTGCTGCTTACTTGAATAATAATAACTGGCTTGCATTTCAATTTGAAAAGATGTTTAGCGCGTTTGCCTTAATTGCAAGTGCTGGAAAACCAGTAAACTGGGCATCAGCGCCAACGCATGCCACATACAGATATTTAGATATACAGATACATTTACAGCACAAGTATCTTCAAGATACTCTCATGGCTGCTGGGCTTGCCAAACAACCTTGACATGCAGCTAAACTAATGACAGGAAATTGCCGACAAGTGCCGCGCGCATCGCATCGCATCGCATCCAATCCAATCCAATCCAATCCAATCCGAAACCCATACAGTCCATTCCATTTCAATGCAATCCCAATCCCCGTCTATCCCACACAGATGAGCAACGCTTTGCCTATGCCTTGCCTTCTTATGGATTGTTTTTTTTAATTACAATTACGAATACGAATACAAGTTCGAGTACTCGTACTCAGACTCAAACTCACACTCGCACTCGTAGTCGCACATTCAACCGGTTGCCAGTTAAACAATTACCGCCCAAGCAAGAAAAAAAAAGTGAAAAATAAACACATACAGTCAAGCCTGCCTAGCTCGAATAATCATTAACAATCACAAAATAAATCGGTCTATTCATCAAGCAAATCGAATTCCAATCGAATTCCAATTAGTGCCTCTTAGAGAATTCTCTTTCAGTTGAATTCAATTATCTAAAGTTTTGTCAAGAGATTTTTGAATAAAAACCAGCAATATTTTAAAAGACAGAAAGAAGCTTTATACTCCGTTTCTTGAATTATTCAATTTGTTGAAATTTTGTAATCCCTATTCATTTATAAGTTTTATTGTTATTTTTTTTTTAATTGTGTTGAGATTTGTGCAATTCTATTTTGAAATCGAATCTTAGAGGGTTTAGGTTAGGGCACATTTTTATGTGAGCTGAAACAGCTTCAGTTAAAATCTTGATAAACACCCCAGAAATATATTTCATCAATTGTTTTCCGTAAAAACGAAATATTTTTAATATTTTCTAGTTTTTTAAATCAAAAATAAATACAATTAAAATTATTTCCAGCCCAATAAATAAATTATTTTTGCGATTGAAGTGGAAGAAATTTTTGAGATAGAATTAAATATTGATGATTAAATTTAGCATATATCTCAAATTATTATTTAGAATATTAGAAATCAATACTCGAGGTGCAAGTAGCGATATTTAGTGTGATTTATAAGATTAATTATCTTTCAGACATATTGATTTTCATTCATATTGAAGTATATAAAATAAGGAGTTAAAGCTCTATGCTTTTGATTACAATTTAATACAGACTTTACTATTTATTCTTGGAATTAAAAGGATATTGTCGAATTGAATATAGCAGAATTTGACTATAGCTTGAATATATATATATATATATATATATATATATATGTGTATATGCATATATATATCATTTTTTTTCATTTGTATTTTTGTATCTGCAACTGCGCCTGGCAGTCTGTTTGTTTGCTGGGCATATCGAGTATACAAGAAAAAATATAATGGAAAATCAAATAGAGGAAAAAAATGCAGCTAGATTCACTTAGCTATTTGCTCAAAATTGGCTACTTTTGACTACCCGCAGTTGGCCTGGCTGGCTGGGTTGCATTGCATTGGTACCAGTCAAAGCCAAATGTGGCTCACCTTGGCTTAAGCCAGCCAAAGATATCAATTTTTTGTGGTGCATTTGTTTGCCTTTGTGGGTGGGGCAAGCAACCACAACTTCATCAATGAAAATGGACAACTGAATGGGTCGCCACCTCCAGGTGGCAGTGTGTTGATTGCATACCAATACAAGTAAAGCAATTAGCATTAATTTATGTTAGCCAAGTTGATTAACCTGGTCTAGTGCTAACCTCACCAATGTTACATAACTTAAGCTGCTTTTAGCTGACCTAACTTAACCTTACCTAACTTAAATACGAGTATAACCAATTAAACATAACCTTAAAAAAGTTAAATCTAACCTTTTCATTGTAACTACCAACCAACTGAGCCTAACTCTACTTAATTACGCTTTGCAGACGCCTAAACCTAACGACGCCTGAACAACTTTTATTTGCCTTAAGTTCTGTAGTTTTCTTAAAAGTATTGAAACATTTGGCATATTTGTATAGCAAAACTAAATTTGTTTCTTGAAATTTTCAGGTCCCATCAAAAAAAATGTATCATCAAAAATATTTCTTATTTATATAATATTAATAATAATATAAACAATAATAATTTATAATATAGTAGACCGATCTTCACCATTTCAAGTAAGCGTTTAGATATTTTATTTATTAAGATACTTTGAGAAACATACAAGTTTTCTATACAACAAGTTTTTATTCAGATTGTTTCTTTCTATAGCAGATATATTGTTGTCCGATCCGGATCCACACCAAATTCCATACACCTAGATCAAAAACTGAGAGACTTGCTTGAATATAACGGACTGTCAGAAAGACAGACATAGCTGTACCAACTGGTCTCGTCGCCTTGATGAATGGTATATATTCTTTAAGAAGAACATTCTAAGCTTTTGCTAAGATAGTGGTACTTTAGTTGGGGGTTTATTCCAATTGCTTGAAAGATAGAAAGTACGAAGATTTAAGAAAAAGAGAAACAGGGGAAGCTTTCTCTAGCTGTAAGCCTGGTCAAATCCCTAGCCAAATATAGGATAAATACTTTACACCTTGTGGTTTTAGCGGAACTACTTGAAGAAATGCATCCGTCGAGAGCTGCGGTCTGGTGACCCTGTTGTATCAATTACCAGCAACCTGCCACATACTCCTGATACCTTTTTTCTTAACTATATATGGATATCATATTACGATTTGGACTCGCCTGAGGAAACATCATACGAGAGAGTTGGAATTGAGTTCGGCCAAGAGTCATTGACTGGTTGTATACACGGAATTTGGTATAAGAAAAACAGAATTTGAATTTGGATAGAGATTTAATGCAATTCTTCAGCCGTCAGCTGTGGACTGTGGTGAGAAAACACTCACAGGCTGACCTTGAATTGGACCCCCACAAAGTGCTAAATGCTAACTAGAAAAACCTGAAGGCATTTATGATAATCACAGTGGTATTTTGTTGTTGTTTTGCTTGTTTTTTTGTTTATTTTATTTTGTTGTTTTTTGGCCAGGGCAGAGAAAGTAGCCAGGCAAAACTTAGACGCGGCTCAAAACGAGTTGCCAAGCCAAGAAAAAGTAAAATTATTTTAGGACATGCCGCCGAAAAAAGTATGTCACCTGCAGCTGGGGCCCAAACTAAACGGACCCAAAAACAGCTGCGACTCCAACAACAACAATTGCAACTTTAAGTTGCAAGTCGCAAAGCGAGTGTCGAGTTTTACTTTCTGCTGCCCCAAAATCGAGTATTCAGTATCCAGTACTGGCCAAACAAGTCACCCTCTCTCTGTCTCTGTCTCTCTCTCTCTCTCTGTATCGCCATCTATCTCTATCTTTGGCTATGTGGTGTCCAGTGCGTGTTGCATGCTTTTGAAGCAGGAAGCACTTGCAACACGCAAGCCGCATGATTTGAGCCGTTTGGCTAATGGAATTCGCTATGTTCCCATACCACCAAACCAACCCCAAAAACTCACTTATATAAAGCGTTAGTCGATGCCTCTTATAACTCAGCCATGTCACGTATATATAACCATCGCATTATATCGTATCGTGCCATATCATACGAATATCATAGTACTACCAGACATGGGTGTATTTTACGCACGTCTTCTCTGGGCCTTGCCCAATATCTTCTAGATTCACAGCTTACAAATATTTATATTCAAAAGTAAAATTTGGTGAACACTTTTTAAAATCAGATACGATTGTTATTTGGGTTTATTTTGTTTTAAAGTTATCCAGCTTTTCTAGTATGTTCATCTAGCACTTAGCTTCGCCGTATAGCCTAGATCCACTACATCATATTATTACTACATCATTATTTTAGCATCCACTACCAAATGTTGGTTTCTTATCTTACTCTGACATATGAATGAAAAGGTTTTTAAATATATTAAAATATGAATAGTGCAGTGTTATTCTTATCAGTTTATGATACGTCGATTAAATATAGCCTATTTTAAGTTCTTTTCAGAACTGAAAAGTTGACTAAATGTGTGGGAAAGCATGTGAATAAAATTCATTCATACGGATAGAAAAATATTGAAAAATATTTTAAGTGATCTACAATTTTTGTTGTTGTTTTAAATTGTTCATTATATGCTCATAACTAATAGTTTTCATTCACACCCGATAGTTCTCTAATAATTTTTCAATGTCAATTAGCTATAAGATTTAATATTCTAAAATAAATTGTTGATAGTGCTACATTTTTTTAAGGCTTCTTCAAGATATCCTGAGATATATTATTTTCTTTAAAATTCATCTCTGCTTTATCCAGCAGAAAGACCATTTATGCCATGTTTAGTTGCAATAAAAACAAATTTTGATACAGTTTGCATAAACAATTTCCTATTGAAATTTTTGAGTCTGATATAAAATTCTAATTGAATAGTTTGTTAAAAGTGCTGTTTCTTCAGGCTCAAGGTAAAGATTTAATATATTTTTCAGGATTTCTGGAATTTATATTTATGTATTTATTTTGATTTGATTGTAGCGATTCTACGAGTATTCTTCTATTGTGTTTCTCCATATTTTCTGGACCTCTCATAGCTCAGCCATGTCACGTAGTCTCACTGGGATTATACAATAAGCTCGCAATGTTATTTTTTGGGCACATCTTTTGGGTATTTCACGCACGTCTCCAATGGCCCTTGCCCAACATCTGCGTCTACGTAGTGCTCTGTCTTCGCATTTGACCCATTTGCCTCAATGCGAATGCCGCTCACATTTCAAACGTTTTTCTTTTCTTCTTCTTGTTCACCTATTTGTTTTATTTTATTTTATTTTTTTCTTTTTTCTTCTTCTTCTGTATCTCCCTCTCTTTTCACGTTTATTTCGTTCGTTCCAGCTGCTTTCTGCCCGATTTTCAATGTCAGCGCTTTTTTTTCTTCTTGGTGACAATGAAGCCCAACTGGAATCGTAAGCTTTTCGTTTTATTTTTTTTTATTTTTTAGGCTTTTGTTTTTTATTTTTCCAAATTTTTTGTGGCGCGTGTTTCGTTTTTCTACATACAAAAGATAGGTGGTTCCGAAACAAGAATTTACACACACAATTTATGTAAATATTTTGGCTCATTTACATATGCAGACAGACTCAGAGCTGCCACAATAAATGGGTGGTGTTTTTTTCTCTGTTTTATATATATTTTGGAATATTTTATATACTTTTAACAGTTTTCAGGTTCAAAGCAATTAAGTAATAATACAAATCAAATGGCAGACAAAACAGCGAAACCCCAAAACACCAAATAGACTAAAAACCACAACACAAAACTAAAAAACTGACAAACAAACAAAAAAAAAAAAGGCAAAAATTATGCAAGCGATCACAAAAGAAATCACTGATCGCCACGGCTCGTAGAGCACCGAATATAAAAAATAAAACCACAGAAATAATCCCTTGCATAGGGCAGACACATTAGGCAAAGCTATAATTTTTATATGTCAGTTTAGTTCACTGATTTCTCGCTGTTTTTACTTTTGATTACCAGTGTTGGTAAGTATTCTAAAAAGTAAATTTACTCTATTTAAACTGAACATACTAGAAACAGCTACAATTTATTTACACTCTACACTCTGTCTCTCTTTCTCTCTAGGCTTCAATCTCTATCAGTATTTTGGTTCCTTTTTTGTTTAGTCTACCGATTCATTTGATTTTTCAACTCATTTTTGAGTTTTCTTTCTCAAACGTTCTGCAGACAGTAGAAAACATAAGAATTTGTTATTTGGAATATCAAAAATAGGGTTTAAGCCTCTTAAATTTTGCAAGAGGTGCTGTTAGTGGAGTGGAACCTGATAGAACACATTGGGGACGGTTCACGAATCGATTCAGGAAACCCTAAACTCAGGGCTCCGGAGTCCACACTTGGTTTATTTTTATTAAATTATTTATTTATAAATATGTTTTTATGTTTTTACTGTGAACCGACATTTTATTGACAAAGTAGAAGTTGGTTCGGAATGGTTCGGCTTGGAACCAGTTTGCATCCTTCATTAGAAACATATTTATACGCTAGGCTAAGCCAAAATAAATTTTACTCATGAGTTAATTTTTTTTTTCAATATATTTAATATGCATACTCTCTAAGTGATATCTGATCACTCATCATTGGTCGACTGCTGCTTCAAATCACTGCGTTTTCACGCTTTCAAGCTCGGCACAATTCAATGAAGTTGGAAAAGAAAAAAAAAAAAAGTATTTAAAATAAATTGAAATTACGATTGCGGCTGAATTGTTAGGGGCAATCATTTCAATATTGTGAGAGTATTTTGCCCGTAATGAGAGCATTTGCCTCGATCCCGGTACTGAGGTTTTGGGCACGTGGTTTGCTCTCAACATTTGACAGAATCATGTGGAAATCTTTGAAGCGTTTCCAGAGTCTAAAATATCACCGGTTAGATGACACTTTCTGTGTTCAGCGAGGGTTCACAGCGGGAACCGGCTTATGTGATAGTGTTGTGTGTGTGTGAGTGTAAGTGTTGGTAAACACGTTTATGAGTATTTGCCCTTGTCAAGGTCATGCCTGTCTGTCGCTGGCTGCAATTGGAGCGCCATCTAGCGTGTATTATTAATGAAATTCAAAAAGATTATTAAATAATAAAGACGTCTCTTTCAACAACAAAAAAAAATAAATAAAAATATCGCCAATCATCGCTTGATCCGCCCCTCCTTTCTCGCTTTTTCTCTCTCCTCTTTTAACGTTTATCATAATTAACTTGGCCTGTTGGTGAGTTCAATGACTCCATATGACAATTGTTGTTAGTGTTGCCGTCGTGGCATGCTACGAGCTTTGCTTTTAGCTTTTTTTTCTTTAACTTTTAGCTTTAAGCTGTTGCTTTTAGTGCTCCCAGTTGGCTGGCCAATTAAAAACACGTTAATTTGTCGACTTTTGTTTAGACCTTTACCTGCACAGAATTCAATTTGCTGAGCCGTGATTAATGGCATCAGACATCGGACATCAGACATCGGTCATCGTTCATCGGACATCGAACATCGAACATTGAAGTAATCGCGACTTTTGTGGGCAATCAATTTTGTAACGTTTCTGGCTCTTTGCTTTTAGCCAAAAACTGTTTAGCTTCATTTGTGTTTTGCTTCTTTTTAATTCTATTCTATTCGTTTTTTCAGCCTTTGCTCATAGTCTTCAAATCTTGCTAGTCTTCTAGCCGTAATTGCTAAGAACAAACGCAGCCATGTTTAATGAGCGCCAAGCCAAGCTTTCTACACTGTTCAAAATAGTTGAGCTATTACCTTTAAATGAAGCAAATCAACCAACTGATAAATATTTTGTGTATTAGTTTATGAAAAGAAAGATCGAATTTTAGCGTGTTGATTCATTACAGCATGAAAATAATCATATAAATATTTATGAATTGGTTCTTCTGTTGGTAGCCGAAAATCGAGATCGCCTTTTTAATACCTTTCAAGCTATAATTATTCTCTATTTATAGAATTAAATGGAATTTAGAAAATTGTCTCCCATCTATTTTTATCAGTGTATGGGTTGTGTCTTCTGCTGGTGGCTATGAGCCCGGTGATTATGAGCAGAAACAACACCAAGTTCCAAGAGAAGAGTTTCAGAGCTCTCAGTTTGCAGCCCAGTAGCTACGGTTATATAGTCACAGTCACAGAGTCACACACACAGAGAGTCACGAGTCAGTCAGTCAGTCAGTCAGCGAACTCACACACACACTGTGAATGAGGGAACAGCTATGTATGATTCTAATTATTATGTATGGGCTATGATATAAGCTTCGTATAGCTCTAGACAATGCAGAAGCATAGACAAGAACCAAAGAGCAGCCAGAACCAGCGACAGAGCTGTGGGGTTCCATTGTTCGTTCGTGGAAAGCCAAAGGAGAACAGAACAGAACAGAACAGAACAGAACAGAACAGAGAAGTTCAAGTACCCTGAAAGGCATTAGGCGAGATCTGAAGCGTATACCCACATCGTGGTAGGAAATGTAATCATATCGCATGTGGTCTATCTATAAGAAAGTGTCGATACGCGTAACAACAAAAACAAGAACAAAGACTATGATTAAAATGAAGTAAGTACCAGGCGCTTATATGTAGATTATACAGTGCAATCGATCAGATAACATATGAGGATAGTAACTGTTCTAAAGGTAACTATAGACCAATTGAAATAAAAAAAAATATATAAAGAATAAAAAAAAACTTGAAAATGAATCAACTTTGTTAATGTTATTTTAAAAAAACCGAGTGTTTAGACAGATTTATTGCTCAATACATCTGGCGATCAAGTATTTAGCTATACTATAAAATAATAAAAAAAACATAGAAATATCACTGTATTTATATTGATTTTAAATCGATGGTAATTATTACTGTATTTAGATGTAATCAAAATTTACGAAAAACAAAATAAAATGGTTTTTTTTTAGGAGAAAACTAGATATTGACAATATTAAAATATGTACTAAAATATGATTATTGATTATATTGGAAAGTATATTTATATATATGTAAATAACTTGCAAGTAATCACTTAACATAAAACTTCGATATATCATCTCAAACGATGTATAAATATGCTGTAATAAAGATAGATAATTGTAATGACTATCCCAAGAGATGAGACAATCGCATTTTATAAGAAGTATAAATATCTCTATTATTTCTGGGTTCGTAACATAGGAAAAGTCAGTCAATTAGCGGATGCTCGCCAATTGGAGTGAGTGAAAAATCGAAAACCCCGAGTATTATCAAACTACAACAACAACAATAAAAACAACAACAATAAAAACAACAACAACAACAACAACGGCTCATTCAAATTAGAAAGGTCCAATAAAAGGCAACCAAATCTGTTCGAAATGTTCGACTGCATGTGGACACACGATGAAAGTGAGTGGAACGTGGAACCTGAACTATACTCAGCTTTTTATGTGAATGGGAAATGCGAATGGGCACCAGGTGAATGGGCAATCAGAATGGTCTGGCCCTCCTCTTCTGTCCCTCCTCAATTCAGAATCGGTTCCCAAAAAGGTATTCAATGGGAACTGAAAATCATGCAGTATATACAGGGCCCAGTTTAGTTCATAAAAATATTCTTTATGCTGATCTTAAGCCTCAGACAGCTGCTGCTGACACTTTTCTTCACTAAAAGGGGTTGTGCCCCTGTCACTATATAAGTATGCTTATATATATATGTATATATATTTATTTGTCAGCTCCTCGCTCCCTGAACCTAATTCAAGTACTCGTATTGTGAGCTTTATTTGCGTCGTTCTCGTTCTCGTTTTCGTCTGATGTCTTGGGTCAAATACCTTGAGCAGCTTTATGAGCATGCCCGGAGAAGCATCTTATTGTTTTTTCTGTTTTGTTATTGAAATTGTTCAACAAAATAAAAAAGAGAACAGCAGCAACAGCAACAACGGCAACAATGGCAACAACAACAAATGCAAATGTATAAAATTCAATAAACTGTGAAACCAGTTTATCTGTCCAGTGAAATGTTTTTAACAAAAGTTGCCAAAAAATCAAAAAAATATCAACCAAATTAATAAAATAAAAACGTGTTCTATTTTCGAAACGCAGAAGATTTAAATACCCTGTACATTAATAAATTAAAAAATAACAAAATGTGTTCCTAGTCAGCTGATTTTTCAGATTTTTTCTCAGTATGTAGAAAACTTTCTAACTTTAGACTGATGTATTTGGTTAGATATCTATAAAAATTAAGTGGTTGTTCATACAAGAGCATAATTTTCTGTCTTTCGCACTGCTATGACAGCCTTAGTAGTTAAATTTTCATAATTTTTAACTAGCATTTAGAAAACATTTTGAATCTTTTGGGGTCACAGATATACTTTTTTCAATGCATTACTTCTTGCTTGACAAAATTATAACACCCTCAGCAAGAGTAGAAAAACAAAATAAAGTCGTCGCCATTCCTGATTTACAGTCACATTCCCAAGTTCCAAGATTCAATGATCATCCTCAACAAAAACCATCATAACATAATCATCATCATCATCATTATTGTTTGTCGGCGCTTTTTTTTTGTTATTGTTGTTTTGCTTGCGTTTGATTTTTATTTGAGATTCAATTAAACACTTTTGAACAGCAATTTTTTAAAATCCATTTTAATCATCTTTTTGGAAGGTGTACGAGTCGGGTTGGGGGCTATGGCTGTAACCAGTTTGATGTTAATCAATTTTCGCAACAAATTTTTGCACTTGCCGTTTTTCTGCTCAACCATCAAACTTGTTGCGAATTTTTGCGCTAAGTAGACACACAGTCTACACGGTGTGTGTATCCGCATATCCGCATATAGATGTATGTATTTGTGTGTATCTATAGATATAGATATACATATGTATCTCAAGACTATGCTTCAAATTACTTAATATGCATTTAGCAGCTGTGTTTTGACCTTAAGCACTAACGGATAGATACAAATAAAAAAGAAAGACAGAAAAATAGAAAAATAGAAAAACAGACCCAAAAACGATCTGAAAGCAAGTGGCCCGTTTCCGTTGCGGCTTTGGGACGCATCGTAATCAACCTCAGCAGCATCAATAGATAGTTATGCGGCCAGATAGTTAGATAATTATTATTGTTGATGGATCTCAGATGATTGTTGATGGAATGCCAGAGCACTTCTCAGCTGGCAACAAATAAAGATACAGATACAGATACAGATACAAATACAGATACGTATATATATAGTTAACGCAGATTTGAAGCTGCTTTCACTGCCTTGCTATGTATATGTATATGTGTGAATATAGTCGTACTCTACAGCTGCAGTTGCAGCGTCTATCTGTCATTTTGATTTGCCACATTTGCCACGCACAGTGGCACCAGAGCTGTGATAATTACTTAAATAATTTTTAAGCTGCACAATCTTAAAATTGTTTAAGATTTGGATGAAAACTTAGACATCTTTCAAAGTTTCACTTTAAATTTTTCAAACAACATTCCGTTTTGATTTATGTCCATAAAATTTATCAATTTATCTTTGTTTTTTTTTTTTTTGTGCCTGAACCCATTCCTGTGTACATCTGATATAGATAAATTATTTACGCTTGAGTTATTGAATTTAGTTTCTTATTTGTTTTGCAATTAAGATTTCACTATGAATTATCTCAAGCCAGAGAAGAAAAATTTGTGTCAATCTGTTTTTAATAGATTTTGGCTTAAATTCTAATATATTTATTCTTATTTATGTATATTTTGTTTTACGTTTGAAAATAATAATTTTAATAATATTAATTTAAATAGAAGAAGCCAGTTCAAACTCATTTTTGCTACAGGAGGGTTAATTTTTGGATTTTTCTAATGAACGTTTGAAGCTAATAACGTTCTTGATTAAAGCCCGGGGCCTCCTTGTACTGGTGCGTGAACCGGAACAGAAGTATTAAACATTCCAAGTTTATATTATGCTATATATAGAAACTACAAAAAAGCTATATGGTCAATCGAAGAAGGAAAATTATAAATTTAAGGAAAGGAAATTGAAAGGTTTCATCTAAGAGGACTCACTGCAAAACTGGAGTATTGCAGACTTTTACCACTGTGCGTGCTGCAAATTTTGCCTTGGGGAGTTTCGGGCAGAGCAGTGTGCGCACCGGCATTATTTACCGTTTCTACTCTCTGCACCTCCTATGTATCTATATAGCTTTATATCTATGTAACTGAAACGCAATTGTTGTTGCTGCTGCTGTAAGTGAATTTCAATGTTAGCGCTGGCAAACGGAAGCAGCAGCGGCAGCAACATCCACAACAACAACAAAAACAAAAGCAATGAAAAAATAACAACAAAAAGAGAGACAAGGTAGAGCACAAACTTACCTAACGACGACCTCAATTAGCGAGTCTTGGGCTCCATAGTTCTAGCTGCAACTGTGACTGCAACTGCGACGGCAGCGGCAACGGCAACGGCGTCTGCGACTGCGCGGACGTCAACGTCAGCGTCGTTTGTTTAATTGCTTGCTGTTTCCTGTTAGTTCACATGCAGTTTAATACACAGGCACACACACAAGACACACACATACAGTTGCAGTTTTTGGGGAAAGCACTCAAAAAAAAAAAAAATAAAAAAAAAAAAAAAAAGAAACTAATATTTACTAAGCGGCGACTGCCCACACACAGGAGAGGGGGGTACTCGCTGTCCAATTAAAACGCCAAATGGAAAACATGTAATGTATGTAAATAAACAATGCACACAACAGACATGCACACACACACATGCAGGCATACACGCTCTCACACACACAGAGACACAGGTACACATACAGCGAGAGGCTGCGTCAAATTCTTTAGGGCCACGACTGCGACTGCGACGGCGACTGGCGCTGATCGACCGTTCGCCACGAAACTCGTTTTCAAACTGAGCGCAGTCAGCTGAGCGGCAATAGCTTTGAGCTGTCCAAAGCTCGGTAACTCAGTAGCCAACAGCTGCGACGTCAGCAGCAGCACCTCGCTCTTAAAGCGAACAGCACAAGCAGCAGCGGCGGTGACGGCTACTGCGAAAGCAACACCCAAAGAGAGCGCCAGCTGCAAAACGCCCGCTCCCCTTTTCGGCACGCTTCAAAACTGCATTTCACTGCACACGCACCAAACGGGACTGCGACGCCGGCAGCGACGGTGACAGCGACAGCGACAGCGATAGCGAACTGAAGCTAAAGCTGAGGTCTAGGCTGAAGCTTTGGCCTGAGCTGAGGCTGCGAATGTGGCCGATGCCTGGGGTTGGGCCTGACAATTAATTTGTATACTCTGTACGCATTATATGGGCTGAATAGGGTATAGCGGCCTACTTTACAAAGCTGCTAAAAAGCTTGAAATACCAAATTTCTTGGAATATCAAATTTAGAACTCATTTTCTTTCGCATTT
Organism: Drosophila repletoides; assembly: GCA_018150835.1. Classification (NCBI taxonomy): domain Eukaryota; kingdom Metazoa; phylum Arthropoda; class Insecta; order Diptera; family Drosophilidae; genus Drosophila; species Drosophila repletoides. The sequence continues at coordinate 9,210,499 of JAECWQ010000225.1, read as the reverse complement.
TAATCTTAATGAGCACATGACTTCTATTCTATAGAGAAGCGGAAATAAGAGGAACTGTAATAAGAGGCTGTACACCTGATTACAGGGTATCTCGGTAAGTAGCTTCGACTCTCGCTTCTTATTATTTTATTTATTTTTGCAATCATTGTTGCTACGAGTATTTAAAGCCAGCGATGCGATGTGCAATCAGAATTTTTTTTTCAACTTTTTTTTGGATAGTATGTAGAGCCGGATACGTTGATTAGTGCCCATGAGTGAGAGGGGTGCAGAATCGATCAAGGGAATCAAAAAACACTAAGCAAATGACTTTAGTTACTCACACATTTTACCGACTATACAAAAATGCATTTTCACCTCGATTTATATAGTTGGCTATGTACAACTGCAGTTGTATACTCTCTCTCCCTCTTTTATTTTTACTCTCTGCAATAAATTTTGCATTTCACCTTTGTGCATTATCCTAAAAGGTTTTGCTGAATTTCACAAGAAAAAAAACTTCACAATGTTTTTATTTTTTAATTGGATTTATTTTGAATTTAGTGTTTCTTTTTTTTTCACTCAAATAATTGAATTTAGTATTGAATTTCAAGAGGAAAATTCATTTTTCTAAGTTTATCATATTATATTACAATCTAATTCACTAATAACAAAAACAAAAAATTAAAAAATATTAATTTTGCATAAAGTAATTTCATCCTAGATGTGTGTGCTTAATTGTATTGCAAAATTGTTCTTTTTTTTTTGTTATTCTTTTACAAAGTAAATTATTGAATATGTATATATACACATATATATGTGTAAATATATCGATTATTTCGAGGAATCCTTTAAAAAAAAAAATACAACTTGAAAGTCGCCTGCCCTATTGAGTAGGGGTTTAAGGGGACGGCCTATTGACTTAGTGTAAAAGGGCCTTGTTTTTCTTGTTGTTGTTATTGTTGTATAATGATTAAAAGTGATAAATGCCTAATAGTTCGATCTTGTACACGCTATTCAAAGTATCTATATATACATGTATATGTATATACATATACATACGAGTATATATTTGTAATGTACCTATGAATGTGTGTATATCAATTATATAGCTACATATGTATATGTAAGTTTATTAGAATTTTTATTAAAGCTGATAAATGTTCTTAATCATTTGTTGTTTTGTTTTTATTAATTTCGTATAATTTGTTAGCTTTCAACAATTTCAATGTGAAATAAAGTACGATGTACATACAAATTCGTAAATATGTATATCGTAAATTACTAAAATTATCATCCTTGCCCATCTTTCTAACGTGTTTGTGTATCTGTCATAAGCAAAAGTTCGAATTTAAAAAAGAAAATGTACTTTTAACGCTTTGCCGCTAATAGAAATTGTCTTTTTACGTTTTCAGCGTTTTATGTTTACTTTTTAGCTTTTTTTACTGGACACATGACAATTGCAAAATGCCATAAAATGTATAAAGTTTATGATTAAGCTACAAATATAATAAATAGTTCTTGTTATACGTAAGGCAATCTCATTGTTAATTGAAATAAATCAAATTCAAAAGCCCCATTCACACTGGCTAATCCAGTGTGAACCCTAAATTAATTTGACTTCATTGGTACCAATGACATTTCGTTTATTCTCTAAAAAATAGTCTAAACATATTTCATATGCTTTCTTTCATTTCATTTCCTTTTCTTTTTTTTTTTTGGCTGGATTGTGTGCAAGTGTGAGTGTGTATTATGTGTGCGCCCTACGTTCCCGCCCATTAATTGTTGCTGAATATATTGTATTGTATCTAAATTTAAGTTACAGATCCTAAATTATCTAATGCTCCAGGCTGTTTCTCTATTCGTTGTCTCTGTACGCAGTTATGCGTTTTTGGCTGGTTGTTGTTTTAAATGATTTTTTTATATAATTTTCTATAATTCTGTTTTGGCTTAGATCTTGGCCTGACTATTGTAGTTAGTGCAACGGTTAGCTATTGGCAGGAGTCACATTAGACTTGGACGTTATTGGACGTACCATCATCATCATCATCATCATCAAGATCATCATCATTATAATCTTTCGTTTCGGGTTTCACTAGCTACAAAGTTCGTAAGTATCAAAAAACTTAGCATAATTTTACATAGTTGCTTTTTGTTTTTCATATTTAGCATTAGTTTTGATGTATGTTTGCTCAATAAAAGTATTGAAATACCAGTTCAATTCATATGCAGGCCACTTACACTGGCTGCCGTTGCTAAGCAATGGAAACACATGAACATTATTTTATATGGTCTGAACACAAATGATATCTGTTACTCAGTAGAAACTACAGAAAGTGCTATCTCACAATCCGAGTAATTCATTAGATTCTTGTAGTATCGACCTATGACACGGCAGTGGAAACACTTTGCAATAAGTGCTCAGAAACTGCAGTGGAAATGCTATAGTAGCCAGCATCGTATCCAATAGGTATGTACATATATCTTTTCCGGATTGCCCAGTAACTTACTATACATAAGTGCAGATACTACTATAACTTGTTGCACTGCGATACAAACGCTTTAAAGGTCTTAAATGCCCCTGCCTGGGCCAGTGTAAATGGTCTGTAGGCGCAAATTATTAGCTTTGTTTTTGCTCATTGAGTTAACTAAATTAAGACTAAATGCTATTCATACAACATACATATAATAAAAGCACTACGCTGCCAAATATCACACACAGGTGAATGCAGATACTCAGATACATTCACGTGCATCTTCAAAATATGAGAAAGGCAGGGATTAAAAGAGACTAGGAGAGAAAGAGACACAGAGATATAGATAGAAAGAGAGACAGGGTTATGAGAGTTTTATCCAGCGACTATCTGGGATACAGAATTGGTGCGTCTTCTTTTGGTGATTTGCTTCCACAGGCGGCGATTCAGCGAGGGTTTGTCCTGTTGTAATAGATGGATTTTAGATAAGGAATGGGAATGAGGTTTGTTTTAACTGATATAACTCACATTATCCTTACGCGGCGACATTTGTGCCATATCTGTGGCATCCGGCGACTGCCTAAGGAGCTGACTGGAGCTCTGACTGCTATGGCTCGTATGTGGCGGCAGCAACAGCTGTTGCGGCTGCTCTCCAAGTTGGCTCTCGGAGTTGTTGGGATTGATGCTGCTGCTGCTACCGGTTATCTCAGAGTTGCGACGCTTGATAAAGTTAATTCTGCAAAGAGTTCACAGAGTAATTAATATTCGTATAAAGAAAAATTTAAATTTAATTTAAAAACCTTTTTCCTTGCTGACCCACCGATTTATCAACAAACAACTCCGCGGATAATACATAGGAAGTGACATTTGGATACAGGACTTATATAACGATGAAAGTTGTCAATAAAAAGGGATTTTGGAAAACTCAAATTGGAGAAATCTATGTGTGTAATTTTGACTTTGTATAAGATAAGCATCAAAATTGAATAAAGTTGCAATGCACTAATTTTCCAGAATTTTCATTGCGATAAGAAGATAACATGGCTGCAAACCGGTTCGTAACAATATTGAAAAATAAACCGTGGAATTTTCAAGTCACGAAGTCTTGAAATGGTTATCGGCATTTGCGTTAACAAGCTATGTAGGAAAAGTATAGTGGAAGCTGTGGATAGTTGGCTCGTAAGGGAAGTATTTGGATATAAGATTGAATACTTACAAACGGTTTGACTTGACCGGTTCCGTTTCGAGGGATGCTTCAATCATTGTTGTTGTTGTTGTTGTTGCAGTGGCTGTGGCTGCCACTCCATCCATCGAAGTAGTACTCGTCGTCCTCGTCAGAGAGACTGCCGCTGCTGCTGTTGCTGCTCGGTTGATGGGTAAGGAACAATCGCGTCTCGTTGCCATCGTCATCGTCGTCATTGTCGTTGTTGTCATTTTCGTTGTTGTTGTCGTTGTTGCCGTTGCCATTGTTGTTGTCTCGGATATCGCCCTGACTGGACAGCCACTCCTCAATTGAGACATGGAGTATATCTTCTCGCGTCTCGCTAAGATTTCCAGATCTCCTAATTTGCTCCCTCCGCTGTTGTTGCTGTAGCTTGTGCTGCTGTCTTCTACGTTTCCGCTCCCGCCGACGGCTCGACCCACAGATACAGAACTGTTCCATGTATTTAGACTTAGATGCGGGCGTTGTTGAACGCCTCCGGCACGAGCTGAACCAACGCCTCGTGGACTTCCGTGACTGCTGCTGCTGTGGCTCCTCTGACCTGGTCCTTGACCTGCCCCTAATACCGATGCGGGACGTGGACGCCGATTCACCGTTGGGGTGTCCATCTTCGAGTTGCGTTGTTGAGAGTACGATATGACAGCCTCTTTTGGCTGCACCCGATTCGTGGCTGAACGACTCAATAAATCGCGACCCGTCAGACGATGAAATGTGGAGAGGTCGTGCCTACAATAAGAAGAAATTTATATATAGAATGTCAAAGAAAACCAAGTAAGACTAATTGAAACTCCTCTTTCAATGGACTTGTAATTTTTCAATGGTCGGCAGCATTTTTATCATGTGGAAGACGGAGTGGTTCTTATAAAGCGAGACTCACCCCAGAATAGTTGTTAGATCTGGACCAGGCTCGTAGCAGATCAAGTCCTCGTCCCCGAGTATGTCGTGATTGAGGGCCAAACGCATTTCCAGCCTTGGACTTAAACCGCAGCCAACGTGCGGCACTGGTGCAGCTGCCACCGAACGTTGAACGGTTGCTTCTGCTCCGGCCGCTTGCTGCACTGCAGCTCGGCTGCTCTGAGAGCTGTTCGCTCTGATCGGTTTTACCATCCTCGAGGCTGTTGCTGATGAAGTGACTGAGTCTGGCGGCGCTGCGGCACCCAGCAGGCAGGTCTCTATTATCGTTGACGATGGGCGTTTTGGGCCTGCCACCGACACTGATAGTGACGCCGGAACCGGAGCCCCCACCGCTACCGGCCCCTGCTCCAGGGCCGAACCCTGCACCTCCACTGATGCCACTGCTGACTGTGCAGAGGTTCTGGTACTCACAGGCGTTGTCCTTGACCCGATACCGATTGTGGGCAAAGCGCTGACGGCGTCTGCGACAGCCGCCAAAGAGCCACTGTCAGCAGTAGCGCCAGATTTTGTTTGAGGTGGCTGCTGTAATGAGTAGATTAGAAAAGAGGATATAGTAGTCCGATATTCACTCTCACAACTAATTAGTTAGTTAAGTTTCATTCATTAATACTGAAAAGTATTCTCATCAACTAAAGAAGGCATTCTGAATTAGTAGATACGATTTCGATGGGACGATTTCTAGATGAATGTGAGATGCGAGTAGAAATTGTTAAGGGAAGTCTAGGTCGGGATAAAGTTTAGAAGATTTTTGAATGAAATTGAGAAACAATTGGGAATTTGTTGACGGATTTCTTACCGTTTTGGCCGCTGCAGCGTTTAGATTTGTATGCGTGAGAAGCAGACGACGAGGCGGCGGCGGTGGTGGTATAAATCTCGGTGGCTTGACGTTGGCTCTGACGGCGCTGCTGGTAATGCCGCTCCCGCTGCTGGTTGTTGTAGTAATCGATGAGGGAACTCGACTCGCCGTCGTCGCTGGTGGCGATACCTGTGCCAAGGTGGAACGACTGCTGTGGATCGCCGTATTCGTCATCCTCATCATCGTCGTCGTTGTCATCATCGTCATCGTCGTTGTCGTAGTCATCGTTGTGGTTGTAGATGGTCGCTGTTCGAGTAGATACTCGCAGGATGAGGCCACTGGCGGTGGTGCTGGTGCTGGTGCTAGCGCTGATGGTTGAGTCGGGATGCGGGTTGGGCTCTGTGTCGTTATGGCTGTAGTGGGTAATAGCATGGTATGAGTCCTGGAACCCAGACGCTCCACGCTGCATCGTGGTTCCGTATTCAGATCCGAATGCAGCTGATTCAGATGCTGCCCCACTGTTGGGGCTGCCTCGTCGCTTGAATTTCCAGCCGAATCCTCTAGGCAGTGGCCATTTGTCGTTGTTTCCCCCTACCAATTGTTGGGAATAGAATTCAACTAATCAATTCTGGTTTTGATATAGCATCCTGCTTGCGTTTGATGTGGTTTATGAAGGGTTCGTTAACGTGTTGATGGTGGTCTCTTTTGGTTGATGGTTCTTAGATTTTGATTTTGAATTTAATTTTTATTTTGATTTCGATAGCTTTAACGACATCAGTAACAATATTGTTATCGATATCGATTTTGATTTTAATTTTAATTTTGATTTTGATTTTGAATTTCGGGCGATTATACGAGTGCTCGTATCATTGTCAATCGTTTTCAATCGCTTGTGGGTCTCTGTCCTTGCGTGTGATGTTTATGAGCTCGCAGTATTGCAGGTTTGGCTAAAGCTTCACTAATTTCACTACAACTTTCTATATATATATTATGTATATATAAATATACACACACACGCATACACATATGTATTTAATAAGTTAGGAATCAACATTATAATAATATTAATATTACAAGTATTATATACAATGATCAAGTACATATACATACATAAAATGAATGATTGAAGCAATTATCGACAAGCAAATTTGAAAGTACATTTTACATAGAAATAGAATGTTGTTGATGATAGAATGTGTATGATTTATTGAGTGATTGATTGGTGATTGAACGTTTGATTGATGATGATTGATGAGAGCAGTTTGGCGCACGATTGTTGTGATTTTAATTGATATTGTTGTAGTTGTTGTTGGTTGTTGTTGCATATGAAAAAAGACGAGACGAGAAAATAAAAAGTCAATAAAATATCACATCAATCAAATTAGTGTTTGATTGATCGATTCATTGATTGCAATACATGCAACGCACTGTGCGAGCAACAATTTAAAATATCCTTACAGCCATACTTATAGAGACACAAAATTACAAATAGAGCTATAACAAAACTGATCCAAGCCCCAAAAGTAATGCTGAGTATTTATTGATTTGCTTACAGTCTTCAATATGATCGAATAGTTACTTAAAAGCTCTATTTAATTGTTACACATATACATAGCTGCAGCTGCAAGAGTATTTGCGTTTCGGCATGCCGAAAAGCTGTAACATTTGTAATTTATTTCATTTCAGGGTACAGTTGCCACAGCTGCGGCATTGCCATGCGCCACAGTGCAGCCACTGTTGCCATGCAAAACAAGAAAAGTTGAGTGATTGGATAAAAAAGTGTGCTGGTTGCCAATCATTAATTTTTTTTTCATTTTTTTGGTATTGATTTGTTCTAAATACGACCCACCTTTTTGATGTCATCGCTGTCCTGTTGGGTCTTCTCTTCGTCGCTTTCGGTTTCCTCCTCGAACAGGGGCTCAAGTCGGCGTCTAAGCATTACAATTTTCGATATACGATACGATATATACGATATATATGGGATGTAACGAATTTGTTGTTGTTGTTTTTAATTTGAATTTAGCAATAATTGATCGAATGATGTTGTTGTCGTTGTTGTTGTTGTGTTGATAATGGCATAAATGATAAAAATTTTGATTTGAGCCATGATATATGTATAAAGATTGATGTATATGTTTGTACTATATATTAATAGTAAATACTTAGCTATGTTTACACTTGTTCTAAGACACTACAAAGATGATTAGACTAACATTTCGAAATACCGACTAACAAGGAGATATGCGAGTTAGGAGTACCAGTTCTCAGTAGGTTCGTTGAGGTATGCCAGTACCTAGTGATAACAATATGAACTAAACTAACCCAAGATGATATACTTGTACATATATATAAACTTATATTATGTGAATGTACGGTATATATGTATGTATGTAGACTAGACTTGTACACAATGGTCAGCGAATTGATTTTATATGAATGTTTGGAACGGGGGAGTTTACGTGTAGATAGAGTTACGAAAGAGTGAAAGAAAAACACCTGTAAAAACTACGAAAAATCCAAAAGAATACATAAAAGAAGAGAAATATTCATATATGTATATATGTATAGCCATATACTTAATTATTGTAAGCACTATAGACGAGCTATAGATCTACGTATATATGTATGTAGATCTATAGAACTACCATATTATTCTTAAATCTTTTCATATTTTTTTTTCAATGGACTAGTCTAAGGCCTCTACCGATTGTGCTAGCTATTATATGATCTGTCCAAAGATCTACTACATACCGTGGCAATAATCCTCGAATGGTGCTGGCAGTCATCGGCGGTGCCATCAACAGCTCATCCATCATCAGTTCGGTATCATCATCGTCATTTAGCGATGTACTCGATTTGGTGGGTGACTGGATAATAAAGTGGTTTAGTGAATTAATGTGGATCACGTTTGCATTTTATATACAGTATTATGATTTTGTATCGGAAAGTGGGAGAGTGAAAACCATAAAATTATAATAGATGCACTATTTACCGAATGGGTATTCTCCGAATTGATTAGCTGCATATCATCATTGTCGCCGCCGCTGGTGGGCGTTCCCCAGACCTCTTCTCCGCTTGTGGCTCCAGAGGTGCACTCATCCATTTGCTCATCTGCCTCGGAGGTGGGACCCTGTCCCTGGAGCTGTTGTCCTTGTTGCTGTTCGTTGGCATTCCAGCGACCCAAGTATTTGTCAATAAAAGCACGTGACTCCTCGAAGAAGGACATCTTGTCGCTGACAAAAGCGCCGGCACGATTTGTCCAGGCACCGCTGGCCAGGATATCGCCGTTGGTGATGGTTACACTGGAGCAGCCAGCCAAATCATTTAGATTCTGTGCCAATGCTTTATCCGCATCCAAGTCGTCAACATCGTCATCTTCATCTTCAGCATCATCATCATCATCGTTGTCACCATCGTTTTCGCCATCGGCATCCTCATTGAGGCCATTCTGGGTGTAGACCTCCAGATCGTCATCCAAATCATCGGAAGGTAGTTTCTCCAGGCTAGACATGGTGCCAAAGCGACGCAATGCATTGCTCATGGGCCTATACGGCGGCTCCTCCTCCAGCGGGGACTCATCGCATGAATCCTCTGGTATATTCTCAATGATTGCCTGCCTGGGCTGCTTGGCCGTTGTGGTCGATGTGGTTGCCGTTGTTATTTGACCCGCTGCCGTTCCAACTGCACCAACAGAGTTATCCCAGACGTGTGTGCTGGTCTTGGTCAGCACCGCATCCGGTGTGGCTGGCACAACAGCAATTGTGGGCGCCTCCTTTTGCTGCTCTTGGCCGCAAAGCTTGGCTGCAGGCGCGAATTGCGCCAAGCCAATGAGCATTAAGGATAGCTGATCATCCTCCTGCCGTTGCACGGATGTCGCTTTCTGTTTGGGCGACTCCAATAGCTTGCAGGTTTGCTGTTCCATTTTATCCGGCGCCAGTTGGGATTGGGTGAAATCTTCTGGTGCACAACGGCAGTGGCAGGCGGCATATTTGGCTGGTGAACCAGATACCGAACCGGCTCCCGAACCGGCGCCGGAACCGGAACCAGCTCTTTCGCTGCTACGCATGATTCTCGCCGTTTCAGTAATAGTCACAATGGCTTTCACCTGCTGGTTGGCACGCGGTCGTGCCGGCTCCTGACTCAGCTGTGCCACAATTCGCGCCTTACGTGGTGGTGGCTGCGGCTGTGGCTTCTTGGGTGAAGATGTGCAGGCTGATGCGGAGACGGAGACAGAAACGGAGGCGCCGGAACAGTGGCCATTGGCTAGTGGCGCCACAGCCACCGGGTCTAAAACTCGTAGCTTTGTTTCGACGGCGACTGCGCTGCTGCTGCTGCTGTTGGGCATGCCTCCAACGCTGTCATCCGTTGCCTCTGATTGCGACAGGGACAACTCATCGGTGATTAATTGTGCCACATCGCTTTCGGTATCGCCGGTCTCCCGGCGGCTGCTGCTAGCGACTACCTTGGAGGAGAACTCACCGGTGATGGTGCTGCTGGATACGCTTGTCACGCTGCCAGTGCCCGTACCTGTACCAGTTCCGGTACCTGCACCTGTACCAGTAACTGTACCTATTTCGGCCGCTGTATTGCCTGCATCCTTTGCAATGCCATTCAGCTTGCAGCAGCGATTGGGCGAGGATTGACTGTGTTGCACCTTCAGCGAGTTGCATAGCAGCGAGGAGTTACCACCGGCTGTTGCACTACCTCCAGCCGATCCACGCCCTCCGCCTCCTGCTGCACTCTGCTGGCAATTTTTATGGCAGTGTCGGCACACTGCCAACTTGTCCAATACAATGGGACTCGACCGCACTGTGATCTAAAGCAGTTTCCAGCAGGAAAATCAGCAGCAGGAAAAGCCAACAAAAATACAAGGCTCTAGCAATACAATCTAAATACGAATTCTACTCAACTAGCACTAGAAATGGGCGACTAACAGTTAACCTATGACCTATAGACTGGTTCTATTCCTGACCTCTACATCGTAATCTAAAGTATATGATGCACTCACTTACCGAAAAATGTATCTGTATCTTAAATCATGAAGACCAAAATTCTTTTGCTTTCTGAACCGAACTTAATAATTAAGCTTTAAATAGTATCCTAATTTGGGGACTTCTAGAAATGAACTACGATTAAGTGATATGAATAAAATAAGCTTTGTTTTTCAATTTATATAATTTTTAAGTAAGTTGAGTCTGAAAATCTTATTGAATATGAAGCTGATGTTGAGTCGCCCATCTCTAAAGGTTGCTAAGAATGAATTGTTGCTTCACTCACCTGGCTGTCCGATGTGGTGCTATGCGATTGACTTATCTGACTGTTGACCACCTCCGCTTCCGAGTAGATTTCAGAGGTGGCGCTCATACTGAGCTCCTCGACGCCGCTCAGACGTTTCCCACCGAAATTTGGCTTGGCGGATAGGCCACCATTCTCCTTAGCCAGATTTAGTTCTTTGGTGCGCTTCTCCAGTTGCTGTCGGGTCCAGTATGTAATGCGTTCATCCTGTTCGCTGTCGCTATTGAAGATCAGCTGCTCATCCTCGGCGCTAATATTTTCTTGGGAGCGTGCTATTGCTGCAAGACGAGCCTGTTGCTGCTGCTTATCCAGCTGACCCTTCATCCAATTTGCCAAATGGAGAGCACTTGATTTCGGAGTGCCTGTCTTGTTCAGGATGCGACATTTCTCATCGATCAACAGCTCAATTTGTTCCACGGCATGGCCATGGCCTGTGCTGCGCTGCTGCAAATTGCAAATTTGGAATCTTTGAAGAAAGAAAAAGAGAAAGAGAAAGAGCGGGAGAGGCTACCCCCAATGGCTTTGCCCATAAACCCTTCCTGAACTCAACCATAACCATAACCAGAACCACACTCAGATCCACACATCCATATATCCACAAAGAGCTGCAGCTGCCCGAAGTTGCTTGCAAAATAAAATTTGTGATGGGCTCAAATTTCGTTAATTTTCGATAATTTCGATAAGATCGATAAATTTGATAATGTGCTTATCTTGTGCTTGTGCTTGAATTGTTCTTGCCTTTGACTTTCGGGATCTCGTAATTGAAGATTTCTTTTGCTTTCATTGGCTTATTGTCTTTTGAGTTTGATCTTTACTTTGTCCTTTGCTTTGCTTTCGAGAAACAAAAACAATAAAAACGCGCGAGTTTTTGGCCATCTTTGATTAAAAACGCTTGCACTTTCAATAGGTTCACACAACGATAATGCTTACAATAATACAATAACAACAAATTACGATAACAATAACAGTAAAAACGATAACAAAAAAGCGAAAAATTAAGGAAGCGACAGAAGTTAGCAATTGAACTAAACTAAACTAAAATTGAGTCCATCACAATTTTTAATTTATCAATTTTGGTTTTTTTTTTATGTATAGCTTTTTTTTTTTGTTCTGGTCTAAAAAACCAATTCAAACGCAGGATGAACCAGGACCAGGATAGATTTGTTTTTTTTTTTGATATGCGGAACGGATAAAACAGTTTGGGCAACGTACAGAGTGGTACAAAGTGAGTGCTCGGTGGGTTTGTTATTTTTTTATTTGGTTGGAGAATTTATATAAATATATATTTATATATATAAATATTTTTATAATTTATGAATTGAAATAAAAAGAACATCACAAGCGTTTTTAGTCAAAGAATCATTTGGTTTTTATTATTCATCGTTTCTCAACTCAACTCATCTCTCATCTACGTCTTAACACTTCTTCTCTTCGTATTATGCAAATTGGCAATAAAATAAAAAGAAATAATAAAAGAAATCCTAGACACATACGAAGTGCCTCTCAGTGCATGACAATACATGACAAATAGCTATAATAGTATATATGTATGCACATATATAGTATGTATATCTATATAGTTTTTTACATATATACATATATATATAAACGCATGAGAGATTACATAATAGGTATAGAGCTTAATGCAAAGGGGAAAAATAAAGCTACAGCTACAACAACACAAATTTGCTCAATAGGGCACCACGCACATGTGGCGTATACTTAATATAATGCATATTGAAAGGCCAATAGGAACCTTTTTTTCTATTTATCAAATCAAAGTCTAGTATATAATGCAGTCTGACAGGTGTTGCGTATCAAATGAACCCACATAATAAATAATGAAAGACTTTGAATATGTTTTTTGGCTCAATTACTGTTAATAATTCTATTTAAAATCTGTAATAAAATAATAGATAAAAAGTAAATTTGCAGGTCTCTTTTTGGCCAAAAAGTATTCTGTTTATAAAATAAAATATTATAATAAGATATATTCAAAAATTAAATCATTTGCGTAATACAAAAATCTCTGAATATTTTTTAAGTTTTGCTTTTAGAATTTCATAGAATTTTTAATAAAAAGTTTTCTGTAGGTTGGTTTTCTGTTGGAAGAGATATCCGTGAGAGCTCCGGGATATTTTTGCATGCTCCAAAAAGTATGCTACATGTTAGTAATTATTAATTAAATTAGTCAATTTGTGTACTGAAAAATAATTTGTTAGAACTGATTTTAACTAGTGATTATACACAAAAACAGTAAGTCAAGTTTTGGATTCCATTTTCATTAATTTGCTGGATTAAATTGAAGTTTAAGACGCTACGTATGGACGAATATAATTTGAATATATAAAAAGCTGGTTGTACTTATTAAGTCGAAAAAGAATAAGAATAAGCCTAAAAAAGTGTGATTTTTTGTTACGTAATGGAATGCAGAACATGACTAGAGTAATTGTAAATGGAAGCTATAAATATACAAATTTCTCTATTTCCTATATGACTTTTCTATTGTGCTGGCCTCAGATGTTAATGTGTGTTTAGTCTGTATATTAAGTTACAACAAGAAATAATTGACATCGATATCTCTCAAAGAGATCTCTATATAGTATATAAACGTAAATAGACTTAAAAAAATTAGCTACAAATTGTTTGTGTTCAACGCCCTGTCAGGAGTGATTATAGACGCGTAGCATTTATGGCATGGCGCTGAGACTGAGCAAAGATTGTTAAAGTTACAGTTACATAGGTTATATATAGCGTATACATATTTATATATGTTCGAGAAAATGTATAATGGAAAAGGTTTGTATGTACAAAACAACAATAAAAAATAAAAAAAGAATGGAAAGAATAGTATAAAGGATATAGCAATTCAACTCGAACAATGGCAGAGGAGAATCGCAATTGTGTATAACCTACTACAACATATTTGAGTGGCAGCTTTTTGGCTAATAGTTAACTTAATATTAAATACTTATTGGAAAATACTAAAAACGAAACATGGACCATAGACTATACAATGGACATTGGATAATATGATAATATATATATAGGATAACAACAATAACAACATTAGTTTTTAATTTTCAATTTGGCGCGCTTGGCTACAAAATGGAAGCATTTTTTTAAAGGTTTTTTTTTTTTCTTTAAGGATGTTGGCAAAAAACATTTAAATTTACATCGAATTAATAATACAATTAATACGAGTAAGTAAATGTTTATATATATATATATAGTGATTTACATATGTATATATACATATACACTTACAAATACGAGTATAAAACAAAGTGTTTGTGTACGCTTTTGTCCGTGCTCGGGCGGCCACCAGGAATTAGGAATTACGCCCGTGCTAGGTTCAGATTTTCTATATATATATATATATATATGTTTGTATATATATGTATGTATATGGATGTGTATATTTGGACTATCTATGACGTATGTACTACTATAATAAATACTAATCTATCAATATAACTATTTAAGAATTGTGTTTTTTTGTTTGTTATTTAAACTAGAATGTTACAATAGATATCGTAAATATCGTTGCCCTAAATTTTCCAAAAATTTGTTTATACGATATTTACAGTCAACTGGCTATAGATAATACGAATATGAGAACAAGTTACAATAATATATAGAGATACGAGTATATGTAAATATATATGGATCAAAATCGTTATTGATAAGGATAATTGCTTGTTAAAGCGCTGCTCTGAATACACTCAAAACTGTACGCGTTTTTGAAAAGTGAATGTACATGAGTCAAGGTAAAGTAAAGTAAAGTATTCAGTTATTATATTATTTTTAAATCACTTGAATGTTCTCCAGGCAGCACTCTATTGAATTTTCCATAATAATAAGAATTCGATTACTACCTACGAGTATAATTAACCTTTATAGCTGTGCATATACGAGTACAAAAGACAATTCTTAGATTTCATTTGATTATCAAAAAATTTGTACAATTTGATTATACAAAAGACTTGAAGGACAATCAATTGCTTTACTCAGATTCTCAGAGATCTTATCTCGGATTTGAAAAGTATTCTTTTAATTTAGTTTATTTTTCTTTTTCTTTATCATTTGTCAAGGGATTTTGTCGGTATTTATCTGCTAAGTTAACTTTCTATATATTTACTCCTCTAGTTTTCGGCTTCAATTTCCCCATAAGGCATTCGTTAGATAGATCACACTCATTTGCTTACTAGATACTCGGTTTGGTTGGTGGTAAAGCAGCTTTGATGGAACTCATGTTTTTTGTGGACAGACTATTTATATCAATAGTCAAAGTTAGCTGCTTAAGTAGAGCAAAGAGAGCAAAGGCAATGAGCAAAGAGACAAAGAGAGTGAGAGAGAGAGCAAAGAGAAGCAAAGACAAGATGTAGGAAACGCGGTAGCTTCTTGAAGAGATCGAAAGTTACTTTTGCTTTCTTTTAAGTTTAGGTTCTTTTTTGTTTGGTTAAGTTTAATCAGTTGGGTGGTTGTCTAAGCTCATTTTTGTTTTCAAAGATTGTGCTTTGGTATGTGTTTATGTGAGTGGGGCAGAGAGGAGGCGTGGCTCTGGCTCTGGCTGTGGCTATGGCTAGGCCGCGTCTCCGTCTCAGTTAGAAGCCAAAAATCAAATCACAGATCCAATGAATCCGGCGGCGTCGGCCTGGTGGGCAGCATGCCAAATGGATCATCAACGACAACACTATCATCGTCACTATCCTCATCCGCGTCCGTTTGATCCTCGTGACCAGCGCCCACGCCATCGCCCATAAAGATACACTCCTCGACATCCGTATCATAGCACGGATCCAAATTCACCTCATTCAGCTGCAGATCCAGCTCCAACAAATCCCAAGAGCCGCCGAACTCGGCCAACGGTATATTTGTGGCACGAATACGTGAAGCATCTACAGCAATCGCTGCGGCTGGTTTTGCCACTATCGGCGGCACAAAGTCATTGGAGAAGGCATCCGAGTTGCAGGGCTGCGAGCTGGGCGATATATTCGGCGTGGGCGTTTCGGGCGTGGTCAGAGAAACCTGTTGCACCACATGTGCAGACTCATCGATAAATGAACGACCCACCGAGCTGAGACTGAACTCCAACAGCTTCTGCACATGATTTGGCACTGCCGATGCCGACGCCGCCGCTGGTTCAATACTTGCCTCTGGTATGGCCGTTAGGCATTTGCTGCTGACGCTGGGCAGCGATTGTGCTGACGTTTGCGTTTGCGTATGCGCCGTCAAACTGGCGCTGCTGCTCAGCCAGGAGCTGTTTGTATTACTTGTATAACGACGCAACAAACTGTCTCCAATCCCACCACCAGCAGCACCACCTCCTCCTCCTCCGCCCACACCATTGGGCATGGATCCACCACAACTGCTGGGTGGATGACCACGACGGGCGGGTGAGGTGGTGCGCGATGGCAGCGAGGCGGAACAAAGTTGAGCCGTTTGTGTACTAGCTGTAATATGGGCATGGCCCTGAATGGGTACAGATGCTGAAACTGAGACGGAGGCCGAAGCGGAAGCGGATGCGGAAGCATGACCAATATGAGGCGTCGGCACCAGCGCACTGGCCAAACGCTGTAGATTCTCATAGGAATCGGCGCTGTCCAGGCGCTTGCTGCGAAAGAGACGCACCTGCTGTTTTTGTTGTTTCAGATTGATGCTGTCCAGGGATGGTAACTTCATCGAAGCCATCGAAGCGGACGTCATCCCAATGTCACTCAGCGGAACCAGCGTATTCAGCACATCCGGTGAGTCCAGTGGACTAGACAAGGGTGTAGAGCCTAGGGCGGCATTAACCAGGAATCTGTAACAGAACATCAAAAAGATTACTTCCCTTTTTCATAAGGCACAATTATCCTAAAATAGTCGACTGACATATCTGTCGATCCTCTTTGCTTTTACACCCCTAGAAATAAGTCAAAATGCGTTTCTCTTTTATTGGATATAACCTAGAGGTGTCAAAAGAGGTAAATAAATAAACCAACTATACTGACATTTTTCGTATTATCGCAAAAGACGTTGTTATATACTTACATTTGGCGCTGCAATAGATTTTGCCAGACGGCCTTAAGCTCCAGAGACGGAGCGCGTAAGATAAGACTCTTTCGCCTAGCACCACGTTTAGGTGTGCGGGTTAAGTCGGGTGCACAGTAGCCCGTAGGACTCTCGGCCAAACGTCCATTGGGATCGACAGTAAGGCGAAACTCCGTGGCTATGAAGCAGATTCACTTTGAGTTATTAGCATTGATAGATAAATGTTCAGGAGAAACTCACTTTTTTTGCGCATGTGAAAACAGGAGTCGACCACGTTGGCAATGGGTATTGGCTCCTCGGTAATGAAGAGCACACGATCCCGACTGACCTTGGCAAAGACAATGATGTCGCTAAAGAGCAGAGTCCAATAGGGTTTTATTGAGCGACCCTCAACACGCGACAGATCCCCACCAAATATCCATTGACGACCCTGTACGGCCAGCGTGAAAGGTTTACATTTGGTGAACACCATACGTGACTCAAGATCCTGAAGTGTCAGGAGCGGTCGTCCCTCGCCTAGGGGCTCCATTAAACCACTGCTAACGGTGATCTCGCGATAGGCAGCCTGCAGCTCATTAATCACAGTGCTGAAATTCTTATGCTCCTCGGTGTCCACATGACAGTTGCCGGCCAAAAGCTGCATTAGCTTAAGAATTTCGCGAAAATGTTGAAGGGGTCGGTGTATAAACATGGTGAGATCTGGACGCTTGCGCGGCACAGCTGGTTCTGTTATAAAGGCTATGAATTCGGAACCCGTTTGTCGGGACTTATTCACAAGGACGCAATCGGCACGTTTAATTCCATTGCAGTATTTTTTATAGGCTGCACAAATGGCAGTCGTCTTTGATAGATAGACACGAGATGCGAAATTCATATGCGGTTCCTGATCCTGTTCATTGCTACACAGCTGCTCTAGTATATCCTCAGCAATGCGCAAAAGCTCATCAATGTTCTGGAACAAAGTGCGATGATCATTCGGTGAAATTAGATCCTTACGCTCCACCAAAGGCTGCACAAAACGTTGCAATCCAAAATGTAGAGCCGCTGTAAAGTTCTGCTCCCGGCTGATTAACTGCAGCAAAAAGCGACGACGGTTATCCGTTATGGGCACAATAGACTATAACCGGAAATCGCAAGAAATTTTAAGAAATTAACAGAGAATTGAGTAAGTAGAGCTTTAAAATATGTAATCACTCTCAGATATATCACAAAAAGAATAAGTTTTTTCTATTATCGGAATTTGAGTGCTTAATATAATTAGATAAAAATAAAACTCTTTCATCTGGAAACTAATCCAATTACAAATCTCTGTGTCAAAGAAAAGTCGTTCAGATAATTGATAATTAAATTAAAACTAATAATATTTTGTCAAGAGATTCGGAAACAAGCCTATTAAAAATGTAAAGCCTCAAGAATTTCTGAGACGCTGACAGTTTATCGAGTAAGGCTGCTTCAATAGTGGAACTCACAACAGTATAAGTCAAAGTAAGAAACAATAATATAATAGTCACATAAAACCGAAAATTTTATTGTCAAGCGAGGGTTTTACTGGGGAGAATGGATTACATGGGTGGCAAAAAAATAAAAAAATATAATATATATAGCAATGAGTAAATATAATCAATCATGGCATATAAACTTAAAGGTTAAAACTTAACAATAAATGCGCTAAAGATACAATGTATTTACACAATGAACAAAGCAAAAAAAAAATATATATATTAAAAAAAATAATAATAAAAGAAAATGCATATATAATGAAACAAAATTGAATAAGTGGGAACTAAAATTAGACTTGTTCCAGTTAAAGGTGCACAAGTGGGCGGTGGGTGGTGGATGGTGGGTGTATTGGATGTAGCATTTAGACAATAACGCCTTTGCCTACCTCCTTGCTGAAGGTAACCTGAGGCAGATGTAAACGCCGCTTTGCTGCCTCAATTGAAGAGGTGGTGCCAGAACAGGCGGTTGCGGGACGGGACATATTGTTGCCCAACATCAGTTGCGGTCGCGTCGTGGTTGTGCTTCCAGTACGCTGCAACATTGCAGCTGGTGGTGCAGCTGTTATGGGAATTGGAGCTAAAGTATGCTCCTCGATTACTGGCTGGGATTGAATTAGATTTTGGGTTTGGATTTGTTGACTGCTGTTAATGCTGACCGTGGTGTGTGACATGTTTTGGCCCCCGCCCGCGCCTGACCTTCTGAATATCTCCAAAGTCAAGGATGAACCCTGCGATCGTATCAAATTCAGAACATCAGCCTCGGGCATTGTGACCACATTGTGTTTATCCACAAAGATGACATAGTCGCCGGGCAGTATGCCACTGCGATCGGCTGATAATCCAGCTTCCACTTTCTCAACCCTCGGCGGATGTGTCCAAACAATGGAGAAACCAAAGCCACGCTCTTCAGTCCTTATCAATCGCTTGGTCATTGTGAAGGGTGTCCGCCCTGTCGGCTGACGTCCGGTTAGTGTTGAGGAACGTCGGGTGCTACCATTCATATGATTTGCATTGCTTGCATTTGCATTAGCATTGGATGTACTGCCTCCACCAGCAGCGCTCGGTGTACCTGTGGTAGTTCCTGTACCATTGCCAGGTGTTGTAGTACCATTCGCATTGCTATCAGCTGGCGGATCCAGTTCCAAGAAACGCAAGAATAAATTCTCGTCAGCGTCGCGCTGATGCAGCGCTTTCTTGCTGAGCACCATGGGCTGAGATTGAGTTTGCAGCACCTGCTGTGGATCATTCTTGCCATTGCTGTCAATGCTGATGCTGATGACGTCATCAACAGCAACAGTGTTGATAGAGTTTGGCTTCAGTGGAGCTGTTATTGTAGTCATGTTGCTTTCTGGACTAGATGTGTGCTGCTCCTGATCCTGTTCCTGCTCCTGTGGACGGCTGGCGGGGCGTGACTGTGCGGGCGTGACGTTGGCTAGTACGTGCTGTTTGATGCTCCGATAGCTATGAAGGCATCCCTGCGAGTGCAATTTGAAGGATCCTGTTGCACTGTGGCTTAGTGACTGGAGTAGAGCGCTCAATGGAAATGTGAGGCAACCCAGGAACTCACTTCGTCTATGGAGAGCAAATTAAAAGAATAGCAACATTAATTAAGGAGTCAAGTCAAAGTGGTTATTTATATGGTCAGATTAAAAAATTAGTTAAAATTTCAACACAAAATAACAATTTGAAAATTAAGATTAAGTCAGCCCTCTGTGTCATTAAAAAAAATGATCCAAGACTTTGAGGTTAAATAAAAAAATTGTGAGTATAATGCCCGGAATTAGTTGCACAAGTTTGAACTAATATGATGGTAAACTTAAAGAAACAACTACAAAAAGTTCCAAGAAATCCTGCACACGGAATGGGTAAACGGTGTTCTGTTCCGAGTTTAGCATTTAAAAAAGTAAGTAATTACTTTTGTAATCTACTATGAGATTACTACACAAGCCGGAAAAGAGCCCTTAAAAAATACATTTTAGATTTCATTTCACATTTCGCATTCAAGCAGATAAGAAATCGGAGCAACTAAATCTAAGGACCGGAGGGAATCGCATATTACCAAAGGGCACTCAAAAGGATTGCAAGGCAAGCCCAAGTGATTGGATTGCCATGGAATGCCATTTTTTGGGGCAACTTGCGTCACGTTGCACTGGCATTTTGTTAACTATTTATATACGCTCACCCACTGTGCACGCGTCTAACACTTTTCCACACCTCGACCCACCCACAAAAACCATCTACTCGTAGAAAGACTTCCGCCCAAAGCACCCAGCAGCTGTCGTACGTGACATAAATCAATTAGCGCGCCTAAGCTGTCGAGCTGTCGTAGTATTCCCATAGATCTAGTTTCGCGGATACGTATATAGCTCCACAGGGCCACCAAGTTACGGGCCCGGTCTACCGGAAATGCGCTGTTTTCTTTTTATGAGATTCTAGTACATATGTAGGGTATTTAAATATTGTCTGTAAGTGTGTAATATATTGAACACTTAAAGCATTTCCGAGCTCGTAGAGCAAATGCAGGGGTTCAGGTGCGAACCGGTTTGCATCCTTTCAACTTGCTTTGCTGCTCACAGAAAGGTCATTTACGAGTGAGAGAACTGGCCACAGCTGAGCGATTGGAAAACCTAACTAAGCGTATTGGCTATATAACCCTAACAATGTCTATTAAGATAGGTGGGAGTATTATTTCGAAAATGAGCTTATTTTCACAGATGTCTGGATGACACATCATCAGTCTCAACATTCTCTGTACTGTTGTGGACATTTAAATAAAAGATTATTTCATAGGACATAGAACTAATAGCTTGGAGAATTCAGGTTGACGTTGAACAAACTCACCATTAACAGCTAACCTAGAGAACGCTCTGCAAGGGTATTTTTCGAGTATTTTCGGCGCTACTTTTTTGTTTTCTACTGGTTATTTTTCAGTGTTTTCCCCTCGCGCTTGGCTGTGAAGTTTTACCCGCGTATTTGGGTCAGTTTTATTGATTTTTGTTGCTGCAGCACTAAAGTTTTGTGATTGCAATCGCTTTTGTCTAACAGAGGTAGCGGATTTTTTTATTTTCCCTTATTTTTGGACACCGCTTACAGCCGTACAGCCGTACACCCGCACAGAGAGGCCGCGACCCTTCTCCGTATACGAATACCTTGAGTAAATTCTAAAATGGGGCCAGTGCATTAAAAATGTAACAAGCTGCGTATCAGGCAGGCAGGCAGGTAGGCAAAGTGGGCAGGCAACAAACTGTTCCCAAACCCTTTCGCACACGAGCCTAAAAGTAGGCAATAAATAATTCAGACAACTGTCGTCGTTGGGTAAATTCGCTCAAAATGCTTAACGAGGCATTTGGAAATACAACTATTTTGTAGAAATGTATTCATTATGCATGCATAACAAATGCACTGTATATGTGTGTGTGTATGTTTGTATATGTGTCTCCTGATTCCCAGAGGTGCATTTAGTTAGTTGGCTACTTCAATTAGAGGGCACTTAATAATATGCCGGATATTCATACCACTTTTACACATAATTATCTAGCGAACTTCTTTGGAGGTGTGGCAGCTTCAAATTTAAATTCAGTGGAAGAAAGCATTGATTTTCATAGAAGTTATTTATATTTCTTTCAATTTAACAAAAGCTTTAAACACTAAACTAAGGCTATTACAAAAACTTGAATTTTTTTCTAAAAAAAATGGAATTTTTTTAATGGTACATTTTTATAGTATTTTTAAGGGCATTTGACCATTGTGTGGCCATTGCATAATGGAGCGCGCTTATCGATTTGACTAAATGACTGCATAAATAAATGAATGAATGAATAATTGAATGAATGACGGAATATATGAGTGAGCTAGCCAGGTCAGGCCAGTCATGTCCTTGAATTTCAATTAACTTTCGACTGAAACGCCTTACAAAAAGTACATTTCACATGTTCACACACACACACACACATAAGCACGCAAGCACAATTCTGCTCGCAATTGTTTAACAGCATGACTAAAATTATGTTACATATAAAAAAACGCGCATACACTGACACGCGCACACGCTACGCTAACTCACGCCAAACACACACACACACTCTGACAGTTATATAATTTTGTGTTGCATACTTTTTAGCTGGCAGCGCAAAATCGACATAGCACTGCCAATAAATAATTATATTATATTAAATAAACGCGTCGCACACCGCACACACACTCTTACAAACGCTGGGCAAGAACTCTAACAAAAAAAATTATAGATTTATAAAAAAAAGTATGTGAAATATGAAATTGTGAAATTATTTAATTTTTTTATACACACTTCTACAGCATTTGTTTGGCCAGCTGCAATTTACAGTTAACACACGCCGTCGTCGTCGTCGGCAGCGTTGCCACCCTTTGCCAATTTTGCGTGTGCGTCTCGCGAGCTTAACACTCAAACTGAGAGCCCCAAATACAACTGAAATAATTGCGAGAACCAAGAACCGAGAACCCGAACGAACCGAACCACAACGAACTGAACCAATCTTTTAAAAGCCCAGGCAGGCCAGGCCAGGCAGTATTTAGCTGGAAAATGCCTGAAGGCTCACTCATTGCGCATGCGCTGGATGTAAATATTAGTTTGAATGTTTTGTGTTTTCTGGATTTTTATGGAAGTTGAACCAGGGCCACCCCCCGAGGGCGACTTGCGTTTGTTTATGTCCAGGAAATGCACAATAGCAAAGAGTGCTACAGGAAAACGTTGCAATTAGGCTGAGACGCCTATACTATCCTATTCTATTTTATTCTATCCTATATCCTTTCCTAGCCTGGCCTTTTCCCTGCCACAGCCTCAGCCTCAGTCTCAGCCTCAATCCCATTCCCTTTTACTAGCTTCTCAGTGTTCAGTCACATTGTCGCTTGAATTGGGGGTGAATGACACGTGGGTGTCAGACAGCTTCGATACTTGATACTTGAGTTACTTTGGGTACTTCAACAAATCTACTTTCCTTCACAAAATAAAAATTATAATAACAATTAAGACTGCTTCAGTCAGGAGTTTGCTTGACTAGGCAATACTCTGTCACTCTCTGTTATTTCCGAGTGCAAAGTTTAATTAAATAAAAAAATTAAGATCCTTTATACTTAAAAATATCTTTAAAACAGAAATATAAAAAGTTGAGTGACAACATTTCTTAAACGGAAGTCAGAATTAAATTAATCGAAAATGTTGCATACTTTTGGGATAATCTATGAAATATTTGATAGCTCAAAATAGCTAAGATATTTAAGTCTGATTTATTTCCATGCAATTCTTCTTCACGAAAGTAGAAACCAGAGCAGTTTTGAATTTGTAGAAACAAAAAATGTATAATTTTTAATTAAACGAGAGAATTTTATCCATCCATATAAATTTATAATTCGGCCATTGTAATAATTATAATAACAACTAATTTTCGTGTTATAATAATAAATATAGGGTGCTTGGTTGCAGCACTGTGACTGCTATTGACCTTACTCGTACTCACTTTAAATGACGATCCCGATGCCACACGGCCAGCTCCAGTTGCGTCGACTTCGACGCTGACGTTGACGCCGAAGCCGATGCTTGCAACATGGCCTCCTGCACATGAAAGCTAAAGCGTTCATCAAAGTACGGACGACTCGAGTGGCGATGAACAGCGGTGCGCTGAAAGCGACTGGAGTAGTTGCTGGAGCTGTTATTGCCACTAATTCCACTGAAGCCACTGCCACTGCCGCTAGCGCTGCTGCTGCTGCTGCTGTTCGTGGCAGAGACAGATGCCAGGGCCACCTTAACGTAGGCATTGATGCTACCTGTGCCTTGTGGGCGCTGCAGTTCGCGACAGCGTATAACTGTAATATTTTATAATTAAAAAAGATATAAAAAACTGTTGAGAGTTTTAGTTAGAGAATAAAACTTGATCCACTAAGTTGGCGTTTTTATTAAATTCTTAGTAATTAAATGATTTAATAGCCAATCAATTAAAACTATCAAATAAAATACGCATAATTTAACCATAACATTAGTAGATCAAGTTTTGGACTAAAAGGGGGGGCGCTGGAACTCACCATGTACATTTAATTCTTGTTGCTTGAGATTGTATGAGATGCTCAAATCGATGCTGCCCCTTGGAGTAAATTCACCACTATTCGTGGTGAAGGAAGAAGCAGAGGCAGAGGCACAGGAAGCCATTGAGGCACGCTTGACAAAATGTTCATCATCCTCCAGATCACTTGATGTGGAGCTCGAGGAGAAGCTGAGGCAACGCTTAGTACTGGGTATATGCTCCAGGGTGGGTTGCTGGATCTGATGATCATTATTTTTCCTCTGGCTGATGAGTAAAGCAGTATCTGCAGTGTTAGTCCTGGTGATATTTCTATTCCCGCTGCTAATTGTATTCTTTTGCTGATTCTTGCGCCGCACCACCCGCTGTCGTTTTAGATGCGTAGGAGTTCGCACCTCCATCTCATGGATGCTACTCTCGCTCCACTCTCCCTCGCCGCTTGGCGTCGCTGCTGTTGCTCCTTGCTGATGCTTGCAACGCACTTCCTTGCGTGCCGACTCAATTATGGCATCCAGCATGCGATCTAGTGTTGTATCTCCCATCCGGGATGATGACAATTGCGAATCCTCTAGAGCCAGAGTAACTCCTGTTGTTGCTGTGGTCGTGGTGCTATTAATACGTGGCAGACAACGCAGCGTTGCCAATTGTGGCGTTGCCTGACGAGGTCCACTACCCTCACTGAAACTACGCCGCTGCGGACTCTTCCCATGCACATTGCTCAGATCCTGTAGAGCAATGAGACTGCTATTCCCAAAGGGACTACTCATAAAATGTACGCCAAAGTTCTCCTTATTGGCATCGCCACTTGCATTACGCCTTCTTCCGCGCGCCGCTTCCTCAACGGCATTAGAACTGGAGTGCCGATGCATTCGTGTCATGGTGGGCATGTCCTTGCTAATCTATATATAAAAACGCAAAGGGTAAGCTATAAATATAATGAACAACTTTCCATGGATTATAGAAACCAGAATGCAGATACTAGGAAATAATCTAATGTAGATTAATTATTTAAAATAATTTGTTTATGTAACAGCCTGATCGTAATAGCCTTTCCTTGTCTATTTTCTCTCTCGAATTCAATTTATTTTAAGGTTCCAGTCTACTTCCTAAGATAGTTAAGCCAATATCTCTTCATTTATCTAATCTATCTGTAATTGAGTAGCTTTAAGCTACAGATTTTAATTAAGACCTAAAAGTCCTTTTCTTTTGAACAGCCTTCTTTTCTTCATAAATACAAAAGCTATCGTAAGATCAGATCATACTTTGCTCTTGAGAATTCAGCGCAATCGAATATACTCTAGCTTCTTTGGTAGCTGCGTAACTAGGCTAAAGGAGGCAGCTGTCCAAAAGGACGGGTTTTTTCGTATGAAAACTGGCAGACAATTTGATGCAAATGGGCAAAAATAAAGGAAAAAATGAATATATATATACGTACACATGTATATATAGATATATGTATGTATTAAGTAGTAATAATAAAACGAAGCCAAGACAATGGGCAGCAAGCAAGAAATTTTTGCAAATTGTTTTGCAGCAAACGAGTTTTTCATGTCGTACTCGTACTCGTCCTGCGGTTCCGCATCCTTGTTCTTGTGAGCGCGTCTTGAGGCGCAATTTCAATTTCTGGTTTCGTTTCAGCGTTCGAATTCAAATTCAAATTAAACTTATGCTAATTTTCGAACAGATTTTTTTTGCCACAGCCGCAAACCATAAAATTGAGCGAGTCCTTTGCCAAAAAGGATCTCAGGTCTCTGTCTGTGTGTGTGTTTGTGTGCGTGCGTGTATCTGTGTGAAACAATTACGCCCCAGCATAATGATGCCATTTTTCGCAAACAGCGGCAAACGGCAAAGAAAACAGCACGAAAGAAAGGATCGCCTCCTGGAAAAATCTCATTCTGTTTGTCTAGCTGCACACACACACATACACACAGGGAAGGGAACGGAACTCTGACTGACACACGCACATCCAGAAATGGGTTTTCATGTAATCCATAAACGTCACCCCAATGAAAAAAGAAAAAAAAAAGGTAAATGCAACGATGCGAGGCGAGCAAAAAAAATAATTTTTCTTTTACTTAAGAAGTTCGATCTGAATCGAAATCGAAAACTCAATCTCAATCTCTTGCTTTTTTGCTCTCTTTCTATTGCTCGAGCGGGTGACTTGTGCCCCGAGGATTAGCAGTTTAGGGGGTAGCGAAGGCCTCGAGAAAAAAAAACAGCAACAAATTAAATGTATTAGGGGACGTACCACCCCTTTTCTATTTTTTTTTTTTTCTGCTCGTGGGTCTCAATGATCTATATACATACATATGTGGGTCTAGGGGTTAGGACTTAGGGGTTTTTTCTTTTCCTTTCTATTCTTTTCTTTTTGCCTGTTTCTTGGCGGAATTAAAATTAGAGCTAGAGCAAAAGACAAACAAGATCCGTCTCATGGGTGCGAGCGCAATTACACACTCTCGTTGTGTGTGCGCGTGTATGTGTCTGTGTGTGCCAGGTGTGGACTGGAACTGGAACTGGGCTGAAACTGAGATTAAGCCCGGATCAGATCAAATCACATGCAACAGCCCAATGAGCTGCGATCAATGCTATCGATCTACTTTTGATCTATCTGAGAGTATTCGGTAAGATCTGATACGATCTATTGGCCATCTAAAAATAATAAGAAGAAGAAAAAGAAGGTGCACTTACCTGGTAACTGGAGTAACTGGAATTATGCGACTATGTCGCCTTCGTATACTTTCTTCTGGAAATCCACTCACTTTCGATTCTAAAGAAATCTCCACAGCTTACGCAGCTAATAGATATTCTTTCACTGTTTATAACTTTTTGCACTGGACACAGGAAAAAAATAAAATATAACTAATAATTGGTAAATGGATATTACCAAGAAAACCTAAGAACTGTTACGTTCTGGTTCTGGTTCTGTCTGGTTTCGTCGCGATACGTTCGCAGCGCACGAGGCAACAAACGGAAATGACGAGCTGCCCATGCGCCCAACTCGGTTATGGGTTCGGTACTTCGGTACGGTACACCAAAGCAACCGAACAACCACCATATCTTCAAAAGAGAAGTAGCAAGAGAGAACAAGCACGAGCACGAGTACGAAAGTGTGAAAGTGTGAGAGTTGCGCTCTCTCTTTTCGTATTGCTTTGGTAAGATGCGAGTGCCGATAATACCCAGAAGCGTGTAGAAAAGAGATGGAGTAAAATAATATGGATTTTCGAGGATCGTAAGGTGTTGGAAATTTGCCAGATTTTATGGCTTAGCTTATCAAAACTTTTTACAAACATTTTCTTATAAACTTAAAAGCATTTATCTAATGTAATGTTATTTCCATACAAAATATAAATATTAGAAAATTAATCAGTTAAGCATGCTTTAACCGTGTTTGGAACGCTGCTCGGAAATTACAAGAAGAATTTTAACAAATTTCATACTTTCTTAAATTTATTGGTCCATTGGAGGTGCATATTCCAGAATATTCATTATGTAAAATAAAAATGATAACAATATATGAATAATATTAATAAATAACAGGGTAAATCCTTAAATCACAAACAACGTTCAACAGTTATTCAAAACTATCCACGTATTTTCTAAGCTGTCACTACTCGCCGCTAGAGTGCGCCATCAGTTGATTTAAGAGTAAGCTCATTCTGCTATCATATTCATCTTTTAAAGCAGTAGAAGAGAGGAAGAGAGGGAAAGAGACGCTCTCTTCGGTGTTATGCCTTACCTGCAGAGTATTGGCTGAGCCAAAGATTCACTGTGTATGTGAATATGTATGAGTGTGCGAGCGTGTCCTTTGTTAAAGCCAGCTTTGCCTTTGATTTTACCTTTGCCGCTGTCGCTGCCTCTGCTGCTGTTGCTGTCTCTGGACTTGGAGACAATGCGGCAACAGCTGCCGAACAGTAAAAAAAAGGTAAGGAAAACCCACACGGCGAAGTCGCAAGGTGTCTTAGCCCAGATTTGTCTCGTGTGTTGTTATTTGCTATTTCTGGAACAATTGAGCAGGAGCAGGAGCAAAAGCAGGAGCAGCAGCAGTAGCAGCAGCAGAGAAATAAGTAAAAGAAAAAGAAAAAGGAGAAAGAGCAGGAACTAAGTAGAACAACAGTAGCCTATAATGTCTCTGTCCAGCGCTGATCCTACGGCATTTTGGACATACGGAAGGACATTCGGTCATTACTTTCACTTTGATTTTAGATTTTAAAATTTCTGGTTCTTTTATTATGTAGGCGGCTGTATTCGGCAATTTACGAGCAGAGCAGAGAAGCTTCGGTAAATATTTGTCCAGATGCTCTGGACTTCATCTCTGTCTTCTTAAATATCTCGTGCCTTTCATTAGCAGCCGTTCCTGGACGTAAACGTGGCCTGGACACACTCCTGTCGCATTGTTGGCCAAATTTTAGTGACATTTTCTGTCAATTCTGAAATTTTACGAGCAGCAAATCAACTTTTCAACTTGGTCCAAATGACTTTTCAATGGGCCTCCTCGCTTCAACATAATTCCCATTACTTTTCAAGGACTAGAGCAGTAGTGAGGGGGTGGAGTTCCAAGAATATATTTCTTCAAGTCGACAGCTCTTCACGGCACTTCAGTCGAGTGCCCAGCTGTGGACAGTTCAAATATTCTTTGCTTATTGTTCCAAAACTGCTCTTAAATGGAATCAATTGAGCTTCGACGGCACATTTGCATTATGCAACTTCTAATTATTCATTATTTTCCAATTTACTACAATTTCGAATTTTCAAGAAATTAGAAAAATCAACTTCTAATTTCTAAAAAAATTATTGAATGCTCAAATATTTGTTACAGCTTTTTAATGTTGCAAAGCCTGACTAAATATAACTTTTATTCGAACGGTTGAAAAATATATTGCAGTTTATTTAAGGTATAAGTTGAAGATATTATTATATTCTCGATCTTTAAATGGGTAAAATTACGTAACATACACATACATCCACATACATCTACATATCCTTTGCCATAATCGATAGTAAAGTTAAAATCTGGTATTATCATCTCATCAATGTGGAGAGTTCTATCCGCGAGTATCATGAATGCTTGTAATCGATACGATTTTTATTTTTTGCAAATCGATTTAAATTTTGTTATTTTTGTATTTTGCGCTTCATTAAAATAAAAATTAGCAAAAACAGGGAGTGAAGGGTTATCTCTCTGCTCTTCTTTGTAAGGGCCCCGGGGTTGGTTCGATTAACGTGTGCGGGCCACTTTGTTATTGTTTGGCATTTGGCTTTGGGAATCAGGCTTGGCTGGGGGAATATTGCAAATTTATCTAAATCGTTTATAAATTCAATTTCCCAGAAAGGGGTGAGGCATGTGGACTTTTTTTCGCAAACTAATTGCAAATGCATTTGACACTCGGTTAGGAAATCGGATCACAAATGTGACAACCCCTTGACATGCCATACCATCATAGCATCCTGTGTGAGTGCGATATATGGTGGAGTATGGTATGCCATGGGTGTTACATTTGCCTAATGGGCAAAAAAAAAGGTGATATATGAAAATTAGCATCAACTTGATTTTTGCTTGTAAGCGATAAACAATGTGGGATTTTTATAGGATTTGCATATGAATTTTCAGTTCAAGAATTATATATGCTAATCTATGAGTATCTGGGACATTGATTTATACCGAGTGAGATGGCAACTACTCTAAGAGTGAGCGAATAAGCTGTACTCACTGCACAACTGAGTGTGCGAGTGTAGAGTGTGTGAGTGTATCTCGAGCTCTGTGCCTTTTGATTGACAGCTCGACAAGGAGACACAAAACGCGCGCCCGAAGAACAGAATGGGATCGACTTATCCAACTATCGACCAATATATACACATATATATATATATATACATTTTTTTTTTTGTGAAAGGAGCGCACCGTCACCGTGTCCCGTTTTGTCTTTGTTTTGATATTCACTTCACAGTAAGGTAAATCGAAATGAAAATGAAAATAAAAATGTGATCTGCTTTGGTCGTCCTACAATTGTTATAGATTTTGCTTGAAATTTGATAAATGACAAAAAAATGGCAGCTTTACTTTTGACTCGTCTGACGTATCTTTTGCGTACCCTGCAGCCCAAAAAAAAAAAAAAATTTAATAAATTGATGAAATGGGCATAGTAAAGTTAAGGACATATATGTATATCCATCCACCGTCATCTCTGACCCCATAAAAAGTATGTTCCTGGGTCCATTAATAAGAGTGAGCCTGCTTCTTTTTTTTATTTTTTTTGTTGCAAATTTGCCAAAGGTCCAGCCTTAAACCGAACCAGGTGTCAAAGCAATAGCTGAACCTGAACCAAGAATTTCGGTTTTTTTATAAAAAGTTTTGTCTTTTAAACTCAAGCCAACTTTTTTTAAACTTCCAGAAAACTTAACGGATTTCCATATAATGGATATATATAATGAAAATTAAAGCATTATGTTGTCAATATTTTTATAGATCTTATGGAATAACTTGAAATCTTTTCGAAATCACTTGAAATTCAGCAAACCGGAAATCGAGATTAAAAGCAGACCGTATAGTAATTTTCAAAAAAATCGATTACCCATTAAGATGCAGTCTAAGCCCAAGATGCGTCTACGATAATTTTAAACCCTTTTTTTTTAAGGAAAAAAAAACTGCACGTTTTTGTCTGAGCTTTGCAAGAACTCAAATTAGTGCAGTTTTTTCTATTTATTTCTTATTTTTTTTTTTTTTGCTCTTTCAGCTCGACGGCTGCCCAAGTTCCAGTTTTTTCACAGCGCTTTGCTTACAAATTTTTTTTAGCTGTCGCCGAATTTGCATTTCTCACAGCGCTCAGCGAAAAAAAAAAAGGTTTATCTCTCCTGTGGTTCCGGGTCGACGACGGTGTTGCTAAGGCACCCGAAAAATTTTTGAGCCACAAAAAAACGCACAGAAAAAATAAGAAAAAAAAAAATAAAATATATAAATAAAAAAGTTGTCTCCGTTGTCTGCATTGCAATTCGCTGACTGCTTTTTCAGCTCAACTCAAGAACGATCCTCTGCTGCAACTGCGTTCCAGCTACCAAACCCACAAAAATTTCTCAGACATTGCGGCGCCCTCAAGTAATTTGACATACAGCCCGAAAAAGAAAAACAAAAAAAAAGGATAAAAAATGCAGCAAACTCTTTAAAAAACCGAAAGAAAAAAACAAACAAACACACAAACTTGTTATGCAGCATGTCAAGTCCCCGAATGACATTTGAATTGATTTACGAGAGACCCCTCCGGCTCCAGCTCCATCCTCAATCCACAGAAGCCCATATGCAACCAAGATATATGATTATTCCCAGCGAATATAAGAAGGATTTTCGCTTGAGTAGGCAATTAACTACCAATTAACTACCAATTATTCTACATGCTCGCAATAGCCAAGAAAATCTGGTAACTAAGGCTAATAATTTAGATCACTTTCAACACAAGCTTCGCACATTTCTAGAACATATCTTTTTGATATACTATTTGCCAGATTTTAGATTTTTGTACAATTGCAAAAGGATTATAAAGAAATTAACTTAGGACAGCATTGAAAGAGGATTGAAAGAATTCAAAATTGAAGTTAAGAAGAGCTTTGCCAATGTTTTCGATTTGGTTATAATACTTGGGAATACAAAAGATGTTTTATAAATTCTTTAGAAAAAACATCTTCGATCTTAAAATTAATATATTTACAACACAAGGACGAATAAATGCTTCAGAGCCAAGGCTCGAACCGAAACCTTATAAGTTTTTTTTAACAGGACTTTTTAACAGGACAACATTCCGGATATTCAGTACACCGCCGTAGAGTCGGAGTCCATTCATTAAATGAAAAACCATATTAAACTGACACAGAAACTGAAATCATATTTTGCACAAACCATTTGAGCGGCATCATAATGCATGGTTCTTGGCGAAAAGAAAATGTGAAATATTGAAAGAAATAAGGACAAAAATGCTGTCCAGAATGGAAATTTCATGGCTAATTTAAAGCGTATCCTTTGGACAGCAGCAGCTGAGTGGCAGCTGCGCAAAGATCGGACCACACATCTATCTATCTATCTATCTATCTATGTTCTCTGAATTCTCTCTATAGGAAGCTTTGATGTAGTATTTATTGACAGATGAGCGATGATCGGATGCAAATTCCCAAGACTTCTGTGTGCTTAGCCACCGCAGGCAAACAATGCTCGTAAAAAAAATAGACAGGTATGAAAGAAAACCTCAGGAAATGAAGCAATTTCATGTAAATTACGAGACAAGCGCCCTATTTACCGATCACTAAACGAGCCATAAAAACTCCACAAAAAAAAGGCAAAAAATAAAAAAGAAAACGCAAAATGAAAAATGAAAACATTAAAAAAAAATGTGGAAATCACCCATAGTAAATTGCGGTAAAATCACATTAATCTTTGAGGCAGATTATTAAATGAATCTGAAGAGAGAGCAACAGAGAGAGAGAGAGAGGGAGAAGCAGAGTAGGGAGTAGGAGAGCAAAGAGAGCGTATTATGCAAACAGAAAGGAGAAATGAGAAAAGAGGGTCGATCGATGGATCGATGGATCGTTAAATCGCCTCGGATTGTTCTGGTCACACGATCATTGCATAAATTTCACTTTGATTTGGTATTAAAACTGTTTGAGCCTTTGCGATTTGTTGTTGTGGTCAACAGCAAAATTTACGCACGGCTGCTTTTTGGGATATATTTTATGACACTTCCTGGACGAGAGAGAGTTTATGATAACTTCATTAAAAACAATTTTTCGAGATCGCCGTGGGAATGGCCTGAATATCACCAGAAAAACTATAAAACGATCGACTAGTCGAAGCTGTACAGATGCATAAGATTAATGATGCAATGAATGGATCTATTCTACTTTTTGTTTTTTTTTTTTTTTTTTGGTAACAAATTGGAGTCAACCCTAAGCAAACCACAAAACCAAACCAAGCACGTTGAATTTACTAACAAACTTGTCACGCAATGCCACATGCCACATGCCGCATGCCACATCATTAATCACATTGATCAATCCGTCAAGCCGGGCGGCTGCATGTGGGTTCTCCCTAGGCTACCCACACAGCAGCCAGGCAACGAGTAGCACCGAGTTCAGAGTCCCAGAGTCCAGAATCTGACATTATAATTAGTGAAACGTTGACAGGACGCACGAAATGTAAATCCACAGGACTCAGAGACGTCTAACACTTCATTTGAATGATTGCTGGACAGTTGGGTTCAGTTCAAGTTCAAGTGATATAACTATGGATAACTAATTACAGAAAGTACCACCGTCCATAGTAGGCGGATGTTCGAAGGGTCGCTCAATCCATCAATCAGTATTTGCATAACGTACTCTCAACTGCACTTTTGATCACGTGGCGTAGATCATCTTTGAATGATCGATTCACAAATCAAACAGATAATGTATAAGTATATGGATCGCAAAAAGAAAAAGGATCAATATCAATAGGATACTGTCTAGTCAATAGATAAGTAACAATGATTTCGTATACTATTAAATGTCACTGTCCCAAAAGTCTTTCTAGTAACATAACTCTAATTTCAATCAAGGGAACAATCAATCTCTGATTGACAACATATAATAAGAGAAGAATTAAAAACTAGGATCAATGTTGAAGATTTGGCGAGAAATTTCACATTAGAATAAGATTTCGCAACATATTCTATCAACTCCCTAATAAACTAATTATTAGAAATAAAAAATCACAGGAAAATAGATAAAAAGAATCAATAGGATAATAATAATAATCAACGCTTAGCTACAAGAATTAGTGATCAAATGATCTTGAAGTGGATTTTAGAGGGAAGTTTATTTGTATATTTATAGTTAAGATAAACAATAGAAAACCGGGAAACCCCGCTGTTAAAAGATGATCATAAGGCTGAGGATCAGATCTTCTCATTCAATGCTGTTTATTATAAATATGTATAAATTCTAAGGATTTGCCTGAGCGACGACGACCCCCTGATATAACAGCCTCGACCCCCTGTCGTTGCGCTTGACCAAAAAAATAAGTTTGTTGGTTTTTTTATGACCCCCAAAATATCTGTATATATTTACCTATCAAGTCGTTTTATTTTTTCTTTTTATGACTTTTTACACAATTCTGCGGATATTTGCGACGCGGTCAGCCGTTTTTGCATAATGACGAAGGCAAAAACTCTCTTTATGATTTTGATTGGCATAGCAAGGGCATTGAAAAGAAATTAATGTGAAATTGAAAAAAGGTAAGCTAGGAAAATAGGAAAATCGGAAAACAGTAAAATATAAAAATGCTAAATGGAAATTGCAATGAGATGAACGATGAGAAATGAGGCGCAGCTCATAAACTAGCTGGCAAACATTGTTTTGATGACACTCAGGGGCAGCCGGCCCCGACAGTCGGAACAATAGGCCACCCCTGTTTTTACCCTGGAGTCCTGGGAGACGATACGTATTTAAATTTTTTGCATTTCATATCAGTCTATGACGAATCCCAGTACCCTGCACCACGATTCGTTGCACTTAATTGGCCTGGAAGCGTTGCCAGTGAAAGCAGAAAGCAGAAAGCAGAAAGTGAACGAAATTTATGTCTCATAAATGTCAATCCATTCCCAGATACTATCCGCAAAAAATTATAGCCTAACTAAAGGCTGTCAAAATTCGAGCGATCTCTATCTCTCCAGTGCCTCTCAGTTGTTTAGAAATAAAGAGTTTGGTTCGGCTACGGTTCGACTTCAGATACTTTGAAGATTTCTTTCTCTCTTCGTGTAGAGATGCTGCCAGTTGACCCCACATGATACTTTCTCATCTAACAAATAAGATCTTTATGGCTTTACCAAAGTCTAATCTAAGCTAGTCATCTAGGAATTCATTTTATACCCGTGCCGAGGATATTATAACGACTCCCTAAAGAATATACATTATTGATAAGGGCGATGATACAAGTCTATCCAAAACTAATCTATCAGTTTTTGATGTAGGTGAATGACACTTGGCGTGGAGTCTACCTTTTGAAAGTAGTTTAAAATAAATGAATAACTAAAATAAATAAACATAAATAACTAAATACTTTTACCTAGAAGTTCTCGATATTTGATGATGAAAAGAATGATATGATAAATTTTTAAGAGGTTTTGTAAAGTTGTTAAAAATAAAGCACTTTCCATTCATATGTCATTGATGGAGAAAAACGGACATCAAGCACTGGATACAAATCAAAATGATGATAAAAAATATGTTTAGTGAATCTATTCTGAATGAGCTAGATTTTAGTAAACTTTTAATATCGAATCTAATTTTAAAGCTAGCTTGATTACTTCTTTAATTTTATAATATGATGAACATTTTTATATGCAAAATCCATCAAACAACATTCTATTTTTGGCTTCAAAAGAATTTAAAAATAAAAGTTGACTTTGTAATCTTGTGGTATAAGTAAAATGTATTAAATTAAAATTGTTGAATTGTTGAACTACTAGAAAGGTGTGTCAGTTGGTCGACCGGCGGAGACCTAAGATCTTTATCTCAAGTGTAGTACACTTGGTAGGAGGAAGGGTTCGAGCGCTGACAATCGACGCTTCTTTGAAATTTATGTGGCTGTAACTCATCCAAAATTGTCAGAAGATCGGGCCATATGCTCCGCAGTTACTACGTACTGGTTCCGCTTGTTGAAGTTTTAATTTAATTTACATAAATTTCATTGCTGGCTGCTCAGGAAAAGAATTAAAAGAAACTTGTAAGAAAAAGTTTTCTTCAGAACTCTGTAGTTTAAATACTCTTGCAGAAATTCTTAAAATATTTGTAATTAAAATATATTTGAAACATAATTTAAAAGTGTTTTTAGTCATTGTTCTGATGGCTGCCATATGATATAGTGCTCCGATGCTAATAATTTTATTAAGATACCTGGAGAAACAGAGAACTTTTTAAGCCGATTGTTCCTTTCTATGGCATCTATATACCATGACTTATGTTAGCTCAATAGCTGAAATACTAATTTGCATAGAAACTGATTAACAGATGGACCAAGCTATATAGATCGTCATCGTCAATAATATTTATTCTTCATGGAGTCGTATATGCCTCCTTCAATGCACAATACACATTTAGTGACAAAATTAAAATACCTTCTGGAAGGGTATAGGAGTACAAAAAATTAAAGAAAAGCAATGGAAAAACTCTTAACTTGCTACGCGGCAGGCGCAATTGTCGCAATGCCAACTCAACTATTATGCTAATTATCAGGTCAGTCGGGCCCAAAAGGTCTGAAGTACTCAAGTTTTTTGTGGCATATGCGGCATGCGGCCTATGGCCAGTGGCATGCGGCAAGCGCCTGCGCGAAACGCCCGCGCGTACAGTGGGCTCAATGCAAATGCAAATGAGCCCGAAGGGTGCGACAATAACAGTAATTAAACGCGACCATTGTTGCGGTCAGTCGGACCGACCGACCGACCGACCGACAGACCAACAGACGGACCGGACCAGCATACTCGTTGCACGTTCTAAATTCCACGTGCCTCATGGCTTATGGCATTTGCTGGCCGCGTGCTGTAGGCGTCGGCGTTTGTTTTGTTGAATGCCCTCACACACTTTGCCTACATATGTGTGTGCATACACTCAGCAAAATAAAAGAGAACATTGTACTAAGTCAAGTACATACCCGGCATCGCCCGGGTAAAGTCAATTTTATTTTATTATTGTATTTTTAAGAATTATATATTATTTCCCGCCCATAATCAAAATAGCTATTAGGTTAACTCGCATAAAAACACAAGAAGTTTCAGATCTTTCGGACGGAATTGAAACATATGAAACGCTTATTATTTGTATGCAATAATAAATAATTTGAATTTAAGTGTAGATCAAATGATTCAAAAGAGATTCCCAAAGACATTTCCTAGAATCGATCACTTCGAATTTAGAACTAATTTTTTTTCTGAGTGCACACAGTGTCAGATGAAAAGTGTAACATTTTAGATTAGCGCCGATAGAGACTGTAACACAAGCGGAGCAATCAAAAAATAATTCGTAATATCCAATAGGCGTTGCCCTGTCCACTCAATGCAATTAGCCGGTGGCTTTAAATGGAAAGGTTGCCCGAACCAGAACCAGAACCACACAGGATAAGCAATGGTAAATAGTCGTAGCACCAGCAGCTGCCGTCTAAAAAATGATCTATGGCCGAGTTCAACATAATCAAGGATCTACCGATCTACAGATATAATCGATGGAAGGGGCACCCGTGTACATGCAACAATTGATTTAAATACCAGTGCAATTAGTTTCTGGAGCTCTTCAATGCGTAGTGCAATTAAAGCACAAAAATATTGTGAACAATTATATTAATTATAATGAGACTTAATAATATATGAAACCTCTCGAAATAAACTTATACATTATAGAAATCCGATTCTTGAGCTCAAGCCAAGTAAGCTTAGTTTTTTACTTTCAAAGTTAATAACCAAAGATAGATATATATTTTTGAAAACTTAAAAGCCATTTTACATTGCTTATATACCAGTATATAGCATGAATATATGTACATATATTTCAGATTGGCTGGCAGACAGCTGCTAATCTTTGACTGAGTTATAGATCGAATATCGTCAACTAATAGTGCTCGATCCTCTTGCAAATCTCTGGGCACGTCTTGGGCTTTGGAAACGCTTCATTTGGCAACATTTCTATTGTCGAATTTGAAAAACGGCCAAAATGCTTTGTTTGTCTTACAAAGAATAGCAAAAACAAACCCTCAAAAAAAAAAAAAAGATACGAGTAACTTTTTGCAAGGGTTTTTCAAATTTCCCTTTTTTCTTCCAAAATAAATGTTTTTTTTAATGTTTTTCGACACTTTTTTGCGGCAAGAAAAATGGTTTTTGTTGCGCCTTTTGTGCGGTTGTGTGTTTTATATTTTTTATGTGCGGCTTTTCAACAGTTTTTCACCCATTGTGTGTGGACCCGAGTTTTCTTTTTAGCTCATTAGGCGAGCGCAGTTTAATTTGTCATGGTGGAAAAATCAATTCTGGTCACAGGATCACAGGTTTCTCAGTCACTCTCATTAGCCAATCGAACGAGAAATGAATGAGCTGACCGAAAAGTCGCGACTCGCGTGTTGCGACTTAAAACGCGCAGCAAATCCTTTACGATCCTTTTGAACAAGCTTGCATCACGTGCAGGCAATTACAATAATATACAAAAAAATTTAATATGAAAAAACAAGTAAAAGTGCTTTAGTCAACTGTGCTCGACTAATAGATACTCTGCAGCTAGTTCCAAAATGTACACAAATTCATTTCTAAATAGTTTATGATTGGAAAACTCTGGTTTTTTATTATTTTATTTAAAATTATGCCTGGTTCGGGTTCCGGTTCGAGAGGTAGTTTATTTCCTTTCTTTTTAGGCGATTCAAGTACATTTGATTCTTTGAGTCAATCTTAAGCTATATGATATATTTTTTTAATATTTTCTAATCGTACTTAAAATATCAAAAAACAATCTTATATTAAGAATTTCTTTTTAAAAAATTGAGGAAATCCGAAAATTACACAACTTTTGACAACGTTCAACTTGACGCCTATTACATTCGGTCTATACAAGCCGAGTATACTCATTTTTACTGATTTTTTGAAGGGTATTGAATAGAAAAAAATCTATTCGAAAGTATAACTGAAGCCTGTGGCAGAAAATTAGGCGAAAGCATTTTGCTGCAACGAGTTAAGTGCCCCGCGCCGCATTTAATAGCGTACAAATTAACATAAACGGCGGCGGGTTGCATTGTTTTGGCAATGACATTGCACGAGTCGCATGTAAATACGAGTGCTAAGTGCTGCCCAAGCCAATTCCCATTCCCCTTTCAAAATCCCCTGATATGGGGTGGTTTCCATACCCTTCACGTTTCGCTTTCTATGGGCACCCACTGCGGTTTTTGTTTGCCCATCAGATAGAAATCAGCATTTTCAGCATTTCCAGCTTAGCGCCTAAAAGTTGCTCAAAACTTACCCCAGATCCTTTAGCCTGCAGCCAATAATACTGCTTTTGGAACCCCTTACAACTACACCAGACACCAGACATAGACTCATACGCAGGCGCGTCCTGATTCTGCGCCCATCGAGTGGCCCTGTCAACGTTGCACAGTGGTTGTGCGGCTCATTCAAGTGAACATTTTACAGTGTCAACATAACCAGAGCGTCACAAAAATCTCTAGCATTATATAAAGTATATATAATATTGATGAGGTCTATGAGTCGGGTCAAAATAGCCATGTCGGTCTGCATTTTTCCATGCAATTTATGTTTCCATGAGCTAAGGCTGAAAGTGATTTTTAAGAAACAATCGGTCAAAATTAAATTGATGAAAATTATATTTATTTTAATGATATATTCCATATGATATCAAATTGATTTTAACTTAAAAAGGATTTAAAAATGTATTGAAATGGTAACCTTTCTTTCGCCGAAGAGAACTTTCCTTACTTGTTTTCTTTAACAAAGAAAGCGATATATCCTTAGCGACAATAGCAAGGAGATAATGTCAATTGAGAACCTTTTGAAAATAAATTTAAATCAGATAAAATTGAGCGATTGATGGAGTGAAAATTTATGTACATTTTCCATGGTCGCCCACTGTGCGTCGGCGCAACAGCAAAACGCTTTTGGCTTCATTAGGCGATTAACGCCGCGACGTTGCTTTTATCATCTCTGTGTGTGTGTGTGTGTGTGTGTGCGCGCTTGAGTGTATGCGTGCATGTGCGCAGGGGCGTTCCAAAAAGCGTGCAGCTTCTCGGGACGAACCGCGTAACGACGCGACGCGAAGGCTGCTCACTTAATACGCGGCGCAGCAAGTCAAGTGCGAATCATGTCAATCAGAGCGATGCCAAACTCGTTGAAAAAGAATCGTACCACCCCGTCGACTGTCGGACAGTGGGACAGCGAGACAGTGGGACTATCGGCTAGATGACAAGCTGACAGGCAAATGTCAGCGATTCACAGAACGTTTAAGCTGCGCGATTGCTCCGCTTGTCCACTTCACTGCGCAGCAACAACAAACACAGAAGTGGAGAGTTAGGTTAGGTTCAAGCGCTTTCCCCCTTTGTATATTTGTTTTTCATAAGGCAACAACAGGCGGAAAACGTCAAAAAAATGTAAATTTTCACCCAATTCGTGAACTGGCACTCGTGTAATCGCCCGGAAGCGTTTTTTTTTTTTTTTTGTGTTCTTCTTCTTTATTCTTTATTCATTTTATTGTTCAACATTCGGAACAGAAACGAGAAAGATGCGAGCTACAACCCTGTAAAGCCTGCTGTAATATTACAACTGTTTTTTTTTCGGGGTGGCCACTGAAAAGCTTCGAAATGTGCATTTCATAGACTGCAATTGTGACGGGTGGCAACATCATTAGCGTCGAAAAAATTTGCATTGACTTTTTGCTAGAATGACTGACCCGCCGGCCGTGGCAACTTTGCCAGCTGCTGCGGCACGTGTCGCTGGCCAACTGTTATTGCAACACCAACAAATGTGACTAGTCATTGTTGCATGCACACACTCCAGTTCTCCAGTACTCCAGTACTCCAGTTACTAGTATTTGCCCTGGCAACAACTGCCCACTCATCAGGAACAAGAACTGAAACAGCAACAAAATGTGCTATATCATCCTCAGTGTTGCCACCTTTGAAAATGCAAAAAAACGCTAGTGGGAGTAGAAAACTATTAAGGCGCACTGAAATCTTCAGAAGTTTTGTTAACATTTTAACATTCAATATAAATTCAAATATATATTAAAAATCACTTGAATTAACAACCATAAACAGCAGCTGAGTTTTTTTTATAATTTCTATATTTCAAATACACCTTTTCCAAAATGCACAATACTCCTTTTCTAAAAGTAAAAAACAAGCCAGATTTTACTGCTAAAAAGTGGAAATGCCAGCTCTGATTTGCATCCTCATGGACTCTAAATTTGACTTTTGACACACTCTCTCTGTGCCTCTGCCAGGCAGCTGATGAATGGCGGCTTCTCCCAAGTGGGCAAAAACACTTCATGCAAAATCGGCAAATCATCAAAATTGAAATCATCGGGCGCTAAGCTAATTAGCAGAACGCGCACGCAAAAAAAAAAAGAATTTGCAAATCGCCGACGGCAGCGCAGCGGTTGCCTCTTGCTGCAGCAGCACCACAACAGCAGCAACATGCGGCGGTAGCAACTGAAGCAACTGCAGCATGCAACCCTTTTTCGGGGTCTGCACTGGAAAATTTGTTTATCATTAACAGATTTTTGGCGCAGGCAAAATGAAAACTAAATACGGAAAATGAAAATGAATTATAATTACGTTAATGCTGCTGATGATGATGATGCTGAGCCCTACCCTTGCTCCTCTCTATATATGTATGCATATACAAATATTTACCCTGTGCCAATACAAAAAGGGGTTTAACAAAATACAGTAAAAACATGTAACATTCTGAAGAAATATTAAATAATATTCCTAATTCGTATCAGTATCCAATTTAATTTAAGGTTTCAAAAACGTTAGAAAAAAGGTTCGCTTTGTGATTTTGAACCCCATTGAAAGCTTTGGAAAAATGGATCATTTGTATTAAAATGAATACAGTCCTTAACTATATATACATATGAATCATGCAAGTCATCCTTATATGTTACAAATTAAAAACATCGTTAAAATAATACTACTAATGTACCGATTCTTAAATAGAAAACAACTAAGAGTATTTTGATTATAGGGTAACTCGCAGTCAACCCCTGTCGGCGAGATCAAAATTTTTCTTCTTTTTTTATTGTCAATGCTACGTTGCGGGGGGATTTGAATATTAATGGTTACTTTTTTTTTTTTTGTTTGGACGTTATTGCCACATTGCCACACGCGGCGCCTGAGCCTGTGGATTTGATTTGAGTTGAGTTTCGTTCGCATTGTTTGCATAACATTTGGCAATTATTGCGACATTCTCGCTGACAGTCTCTGGCCAGGATGCTCTAAGCCGGCTTAGGCCAAAGACAGGATACAAGCATACATACATCTATCTATATATGTATGTTTATATATGTAGAATATATTTGGGGGGAGGGAGCTGTCTCAGCTAGCGAGCGCAGCAGCAGCTTCTACAGCGAAAGTTCAGCGCCCGCGGCCAAAATGATTGCAAATTTGTATACGACTTAAGGTAAAAATGTAAGGGTAAAGGCAGAACCTAGAATGTATTATGTACACAAAAAAAAATTTCAAATATTTTGTACTTGAAACGGAACATGATCTTCTGTTTTTCTTGAAAAAAAACTAAAGATTGCTTCGAACTCGGACATACAAATAATTCTCCAACTCGAACAGAGCCAGTTATCATAACTGAAAAAGCTGAACGCGAAACTGAACCGATTCACTATTTCTGGTAAGCTTAAATAAAACTATTATCTTTTAGTTAATCAGAAATTGCTTAAAATATATTAAATATTTGGAGTGTTCATTATTCATTCATTATTTTCGTGTCCTTACAGCTTATTTTAGATGAGTTTAGCAAAATATAGTCAATGTTTTTTTTTTTGCAAATCTTTAAATATTGACAAATATAAGTATATGAACCAGAGTTCAAACTAAAATTAAATTAAGAATTTGAAACTTGAAATTTGAAAGTTTTTAAATTTATATTTTATTTTTTTCTGTGTATAACCAAAGGTAAAGTTGAAGGAAAGGCAGAAGGTAAGACGGAAGGTAAAAGGCAGCAGTTCCATTGCCCCCGGCTTGTTTGTCAATCAAAGGTGTGCGGTGTGCGCGAAGATCGCGAGTTTTTGGCATCTGCCAATCTGGCAAACTAGGAGAAAAGAGTCCTTTTACTGCTACCATTTGCCCCGAGCTGTGGCAGCCACTTCCTTTTGCGGCCAGCTGTTGATTAACTGCATAATGAGCCATTGCCAGGCTTTTATGGCAACAATTGGAAAGACCTTGGAATTCGTTTTCTCGATTCTCAATTATTTGCATATTCTTCTACACTGCAATTAATGTGTTTATTTTGATTATATCATTGATTCGCACCATTTGAAGGAAACGTTATCAAAGAGAATTCGTATTTAGAAACAAACAATAAGTAAGGCAGGATGACTTGCCTTTGAATAATTTTGATTAAGAATACATAATATAATAATATTTTGATTCATATAAACAAACCACTTTTTAAGCCAACTGCCTATATGCTGTAGTAATCTGATTTGAATATTATTTAGTTGGAATACTGCAGATATTTGCAGCTATATAATAGTGCTCTCCGGTTTGTATTTTTCAGGTTATTTAAATACTCTTCTTTCATAAATATGTCAGATAAATGATATTTTTTTCACATAAAGAAATTAATGGACTATATGTAACTATATCAAATGCAGTCAGTCAAAATTATAAATTTATAATATTCTCTGCAAGAAAATAATAAAAGTGCAGGAAAAGAATAC
Source organism: Drosophila repletoides (assembly GCA_018150835.1). NCBI lineage: Eukaryota > Metazoa > Arthropoda > Insecta > Diptera > Drosophilidae > Drosophila > Drosophila repletoides. The sequence continues at coordinate 9,166,787 of JAECWQ010000225.1, read as the reverse complement.
AATTTTTCAGAAATTAAAAGTTTTGTCTCAATTCTTAATTAGGAATAGATAATTCTGTTTTTATAGTCTTGATTATATTGGTATTATTGATCAGATGAGACGAGGCGTTATACCCGTTATTTCAGTCTGTAAGAGTATGTAATCTTCGGCTCTCCGAACAGAGGTCTTACTAGTTAATTATTAAAAAGAATATTCCGTAAATATTTTAATCTTTTGTATGAAAGAAAACAATCTGATATAAATGCATTTAAAATAGATATACTAATAAAGTCACTTTCAAGCCAAAAATTCATGAAAATTAAACAAAGTTAAAATTTAGTTTTGAATCTATTTAATCGTAAATAAATAATACTATATAGGCAAAATTTAAGCAAAGATTTCAAGAAAGAATCATGAAAAAAAAATAAAAATATGATACAGCCAAGTTACATGAGAATAATAACAATTTTTAACCCTATTTAAAGGTACAAATATATTGTTTCTTGAGTCTTGTTGATCAATTTATATTGAATGACTATCGTTTATGCTTCGTCAGCTGTGACCCCCCCCACCCCCTCCCACCGAGAAAGTTCAAATAATATTTATCGCATTTACAAGAAATTAATAAAAATTTTATCGATAAGACAAGTGACAGCCAAAAACGAAGAAAATAACTAAGGAAAAACTGAGAAAACTAACGGCGGAAATGCGCCGACTGTTGTCCCGGCCAAGAAAATTTAAATTTTGTAAAGGGTTAAAACATAAGAAGAAGAGGAGGAAGAGAAATAAATAATATGTAAAGGAATGGGAATGGGTTTGTATGGAGGTGTGCCTTCCAGCAACATTAGAAAATTAGTTTAACGATGCGGGTGAGCACAGCTGGCGATGACGTAGACGCAGACGTAGACGTGGCAAGTGCATGAAAGCAACAGGAGGGAAAACTAACAGGAACTGTTAGCGGGAAATGTCTAGAGCCAAATATAATAAAAATAATTCAATTAACGCGCAACGTCCGTTCAACGGCTAAATGGGCTACAAATTAGAGACAAACCCACAAGAATTGTGAGAGCTGATGACAGGTCCGCTGTCGGAAATCGAATAACCTGTGTGCGCTGCTGCTACGGATTAAGCGGGCTGCTGCGGGTTTTCCACAGAAGCCCTTAGTCCTTAGACCCTAGACTGAGCCAAAACCGAAACCATCGTACCCTTAAATCGAGTTCGTGCCACACTCAAAACGAATTACAGTGCGAAAAAGGACACACGCGTTCGGGGGAGTCAAAGTGTTAACAAGTGTCATGTCAAATCGACGGTCCTCTGCCTTTTTTGCCCTCTTGCCTGGTACCTGTTACCTGTGTTGCAAGGCTGCAAGCTGTCGCACGAGCTAAGACAAAACGGATACAGTGGTCACTCGTAAATTGCAACATTTCCATTTTATTTCATTCTATTTAGTAATGTTTCTTTTCACAATACCTTGCCATCATTAATGTTAAGGTTGCCGTGCTGAACCTTCTACCGAGTATATGAAATCTTAAAGTTTTTATATTCTTATATAACTCCGAACCTGAACCATACCCATATAACATTTCAAACTCTTAAGAACTCTTGATCTTAAGAATTGTTAGCCAGCATTAAAAAAATATTTTCTAAAGCCTAACAAATAACTTTCATTAAGATATCGCTTTTCCTAAGCCAGCTATTTGATATAGTTACCCGATCCGGTTAAGCAGACATACATATAAAGCAAGCTCAAAAACTGGGAGAATAAGTAGCATAGAAGCATAGGAATCTGGTAAGACACAAAATATAAGTCTGTATACTCTTTAGTTGAGTTAAAAAATTAAACATAAAGGTTATAAGATAAAATTTCAAAACAAAATATGAATTTGTATTGTTTAAAAATGTTAAAGATTTGCTCTTTTGATTATTACGTAATTTATTTTTATTTCAAGGATTAAAAAGGCTTTATAACTGCTCTGATTTCTAAAAAGACAAAAAAAGAAAAGTAACATCGAATTTCAGAGAGACCACTGTACTTATGCACGAGTCTAGATCGGCCGAACAAACGGTAGATCGAGAGATCGGTTCAGATCGTGAGCTCGTCGGCTGTAGCAGCTGTTTTTACCTATGAGAGCCTGCGCAACGGGAGCGTGTTGAATGTCCTTTTGATCCCTTCGTCTTTTTAATGCCTGCTGCTGTTTTGAACACAAGCAAAGCAAATCACTTGGTTAAACAAGAAAAACAATAATAATACAAAAAAAACAAAAAAAAACAACAGAAATAGAACGAAAACCATACAACAAATATAAAAACAAACCTCAAAAACTTTTTGGCAAAACTTTTGCTATCTCCTTGAAAAACCTTTGCTATAAGTTACAAATGCATGAAAAAAATTTACCCAGTAAACATGAAACGAAACCTGAAAATTTCTTCTATTTCTATATTCTTCCCTACATTGTGGAATATATAATATATAAAATTTAAAGATAATTTATAGAATTCAAAAAAATTAAGCACTAATTCGAAACACAGCTTTGGGTGTTGATATTCCTGATACGTATTCAGGTTCAAAACACATAGCTAGAATACTTAAATGATATTGAAGAACACGGATCATATCAAAACCAATATAAAGTAGCCAAATTCTAAATCTATTTTCAAATTGAAAGAACGGCATAAAAATGTAATGAAAATTTATTCATTTATCATTTTGTTTCATGTTTTTCTTCAGATGAATAATTTTAAACACCGATTAGAGCAACTAGATTGATGATTAAATTAATGAAATGGTGTTTTTTTGATTTTGTTGCATAGTTTTATTATGAATAAATATATTATTATATATAAAAAAAAGTTGTTTCTTATAACTAAATAAATAAATAAATATAAAAAAAATGGTGTTTTACCAAAACTACATAACAGCAGCCTAAAAAAAAAAAAAATGTATATACAATTTTGAAAAATTTTTACTAAAAACAATTTAAAAAAAATTGTGTTATTTAAGTAGAACTTAAGATCTAAATAAGCGTCGTAGTTAAGCGTTTTCCCCCGTTTGTCAGCGTTGGCTAGCTCTCTTTTGACTCATAATCTTTCTCTCTCTTTCAGACTCTATCTTCCTCCACTTTTCACTTTCTTCTGTCTCTAGACGTATATGGAGGAGGGCAGCGCCAGGCCCACCTCAAAATAGTTGCTTGCATCGACCTTGTAGCGCTTTAGCGGCGACGCTGTACTGTTGGAAATTGGCTGCTTCTCCAGCTTCCGGTTACGTTTCAGGGGCCGCACGGGCGTCTCTAGGCAAAATGTATCCGAGTGATTGGAGGTACCTTCAGCTGCGGCATGTCGCACCGGCTTTGGCTGTGGCGTGGGCAACTGCACCAGGACGCTATGCGATAACTGGGAGAAAGGTGAGGCTGGTTCCGGTGTGGCAGGCAACGGCATAGACAGTGGCAGCAGGGCAAAACTCAGATCACTAGCCGGATCATCACCGGGCGCATACGAAGGCGACAACATAGCAACGCATTGCGTCTCCAACTGCTGTTTGACCAATGTGCGACGTCGCAAATTGAAAGATTTGCGTGGTTTCTTGCGGCTGCTCGGTTCCGCCTTGCAAGCAGAATCCAATATAGCATCAATGAGCTTGTCCAGCGTTTGATCTCCCATTTGTGTAGAAGGCTGTGGTGTTAACGGACGTGCAATGGACTGCGGCAGGGGAGTTGATGGTGGTTCCTGGTGCTGCTGATCCATGGTGGCCACAAAATCCGGGTCTAATTTGCGCTTTTTCAGCTGTTGCTGCACTGCTGTTGCAGCCATATAACGCGGCTGTTCCAGAAACGGATCCAATGGGAGCAGTCCACGCAACGCCAAGTGCTGACCCGTTGGCAATGTACCCGCACTAGGTGAATACTCCTCCTCGTAGCGTGGCAATGTAGCTGCATATGCTCGGACGCTCTGGACCATCGCTCTGCCGGCGGAACGCGATTCCGGCGTTACATTGCGTATATCGCTTAAAGGCGCCAGCACCAGTGGACTGTTCCTTAGCCGGGCCAGCGGCATGGGCGTTGAGGTGTAACCCACATTGGGCACATTCTCCTTGTTGGCAATTGTGGCTCTACGCTGACGTCGCTGACGGCGTTCTATACGCTGTGCAGGCTGTGCCTGTGGTGCCGCCAACTCGTGCAATCTTTGAGTAGATGTTGTCCACTTGAGCATCTCGGATTAGATTATTGTGTGTATATGGAAATGTAAATGCTATTTAAGGATATATATAGAGCTATTTATCGGAGTAGCGGCTCCTCTCTGCTCGGTACTAAGCTACCTCTGTCTCGTGTCGCCTCGGCGTTCGCTGACAAACTGAATAGGTTCGGGGTAGCGGGCAGCGTTTTATACTGGGGTCGAGCCGAGCCGAATGGCTGAGCGTTTTAAGGGTTGTTGCGCAAGCGCACCCTGCACCCCGTCGCTATGAGCACTCCCTCTCTTTCTCTCTCTTTCTGTCTCTATTTCTCTTAATCTTTGACGCTACATTCAAAGCTCCAAACTACTGCAAATTACCAACTGCAATCCCTAAAACTTTCGCGGGGCTATAAAACTTTGATTGTTTTTGGTCAAGTATTCGTACCATTCGGAATCATTCCTGCTCTACATTAATCTTTCTCTGTGCATGAACTCTAAACTAAGAGCTAAAAAAATATACAATATACAAACCAGTTCCTAAAAGGCTGTTTAGAGTTGGCTAGCTAGCTTTATAGTTGGTCTAGTACAGTAACTTTCCCACAAAATTCCTTCGTTTTTGGTCTTTTGTTTTTTGGTGGGCACAGTCCAAATGACGTCTAGATCTCTATCGAACATCGCTTAGTTATTAAATTTGCTTTACCCTCAAGGAAGTGATCGTCATCATTGTTGGGTTTCCTTCCCTTACCCCTAACGCAAGCTCGATCAATTTGAATGTCGCATAGGGGTCGCGTCCTGGCTTCTTCCTTGAGCCAGGGCCAGTTTATAGCAACAGGCTTTAACACTTGCCAGTCAGACAAACACGTTAATTACCCAGGCTCACAACTTGCACAACTTCCTGGCTCTCTCATGTCTGATATTACGATATTACGAGTATTAATTGCGGCTCTTTAGCAACCACAAAAAAGAGATACTTTAATTGAAAATGTTGCAACTTCCGCAGGAAACATTTGAAAAACCTTACAAATGTCGAGTAGGTGCTGATTCCACACATTAAGAGCCTACTCCTAGTTTCAGTTCTAGTCCAAAGGTCGAGTGTCATATGGCAAATACTTTTTAATGAGTAAAAATCAAGCTAGATCAGATAATACTACACTGAGAAAACAATGGCTAAGGTATTTAACATTTTAAAAATTGTTTCCTAAAGGGAAAAGGACGAGTGCTTGAAATTTAAACCAATTTTAAAGCACATTTTTTCAAATAGTTACGAAAAGTTATTTTTTTTCAGCAAAACGGTTCAGAATGCCGACGCTCGAGTTCTGAAAAAAAAAAAAAACAATTTTCTTTATCAGAAATAGTACGATTAAACAAAAAAAAGTGTACAAAAAGAAGCCAGGATATTCGACTTCGGAATGGTTCAGCTGAACTGATTTAGAATACTGTTTTTTTTGCACTAAGTACGATGAATTCCTACTGGAAGATTAGTAGATTACACAAAACTGTAACTTCTTTTTAAAGTCTGATCTTCCGTTCATCTTTCCTATTTTAGTGTGTTGAAAGATTGCTTCTACCCATATCTGGATTGCATTCATAAATTTCACACGTTTTCTTTTTCATTAACATTCCTTTATTATTACTTTTTTTTGCGGTGAAAGTTGCTGTTTTTGTTTGCTTTTTAAGTCATTATTTCTGATCGATGAGAACAAAGGGGGTAAGGGTAAATTAAATGAATGCTTCGCAAAAATTTCTCAATTTTTCAACTCTTTTTTCGGGTCTTTTTTTTTTTGTGTGCGAAAAAAAGGGTTTCGCATATTCGTTTTCGTTCAGCCCTTCGATGGATTGCTGGCTTTCTTTGCTTTTCGGGTCTCGGTTTCTCAGTTTCGGTGAGTTTTATGCTGTTTACATAGCCACACAAAAGGATTAAATGGGATTTTAAAAGAGAGTTGAGCAAACGAATTGCATCGAATTTTTGGTACCACACAAAAAAAAAAAAGAAAGAAAAAAAGAAAACCACATATTTTATGTCCTAAAAGTCTGTTGATTAATTTGATATAACGAGCATCTTTCTAACTAGGCGTGTCCCTGTCTTCGAGCTGTCTTCTTACCCAATAAAAATTAACATAAACCGCACATTTTATGCGGTTTATGCACAAAAAACCACTCAAAATCAATTTACATTCACTTTCGCCTCTCATTCTCTTTCTTCCTTTTTTCAAGGATTTGTGTTCAACGATTTAACGCTTAATTAACGAGCCGAGAACAGGACACTCGGCACACAAAACCGAGCAGAAATAAAAAAAAAGTCGAGTGACGATCGCTATGCAAATTGCCTGCAGTTTTTTTTATGCGCTGCATATCCCATAAAAATGTGTAAAAGAAAAGTACATTCATTTTTTGCAAATGTTTGTAACAGCCATAAGAAATATACAAGTCGGATTAGCCCTGTTCATTTGTTAAGAGATCAAATTTGGTTCTCTTTCTGTTCTATTGTTAAATTATATTATTAGCATTATAGTTTAGATAAACTAGAACTTATTTTTCAATAAACATTTTTATACATTTAGGCTATAAGCAGTTGATAAACAATTCAGTATGCACTACAAAGTATATTAAATTTATATACTCTTATGTAAAAACGAGTTACAGAGTATCACTCAAGTCGAGTATTATTAAATTATATTCTTTTTTTTTGTTTTCTCTTTGCTGTGCTAAATCATTTGCTCTCTCGCTTTGTTGTTTGATAGAGAGAGCGTCGTGAAGAGCCACTTGACTTTCACTCTTTACCTTTGCCATTCGGTCCTTCCACCGCCGCCTGTCCCTGCCCCCTGCCCCATGAAGGATTTGCATGCTCAATGGCCTGTGGATAATGCCCCGCCACTTTAGCGCATAATCTTTGCGCCTCTCCTTCTCCTTTTTTCCCCTTCCCTCTTAATTCGCAATCGCAGCCGATCGTTTTTTTTTTTTTGCATACAGAATGCGCGAATGAAGCCCTTTTTTTATTTGTATTTTCGTTGCCCCGTTGGAATTTGATTAATGCGTTTGTTTCGCATTGTTTGCCAAATTTATCGATATTTGATTTGCTGCGCCGCCAAAGAAACAACGAAAATGACAGGGGAAAAAAGTGTATCAAATGTTTGTCGCGCGGCTTTGTTTGCGTTTTGCATAAGTGCAAATTTCAATAAACCCGATCAGAGCACAGCGCACAGCGCACACAATCAAAAATAATAGACATGTAAACATATGTACATACATATGTAGTGGAAACTCCATTAGCACACTTTTTTACTTTATTTTTTTTTATTTATCGCATCTATTCATACCAAGAAAATTATCACATAACTCCAAATGCGGGATCGAACCCCGCCTAACCTCTGGTTTTGATGTGATCCCAGCTCGAAAGCCTCGATGGCTTATATAATTCCCATAGCAAATGCTATATTTCATAATATCTAAAAATAACTTTTTTTACTTACTGCTCTTTATTTTATTTTATTCTACATCTTTCACAGAGAGCAAAGATCAACGATATAGGTCTATCCATTTAATAGTTATTTTGTAAAATACAACAGTATTTATATTGGAATATCAAAAGGAGGCAGCGAAAACATAAATGTTTTTTAAAGATTTAAGAATAATTAATATTTTCCGATTGATTAGACAATATGAGAAGGATAACAGATATCTATATGATAATTTATATACAGATATGAAGTAGATAAATTACCCGATTCGGCCCAATTATAGGTAATTCAATTGAAACTATAATACTATGAAAATAATAATAATAAATATTATCATATTAAAATGTAACTGAAGAAATAAGTTAAATTAAAGTTATGCCGGATGTTCAACAAATAATAAAATTTATTCTAACAAACTTTAAGATATGGAAATCATCATATTTAAGTAACTAATCTATTTAAATCAATTTATACCATATGATTATCTGTACAAAATTTCCCTTTTACACTTAAGCCATAATAAAATAATATAAAATTGAAATCCAGTTGGTTCCGAAAACTCAAAATCCTAAATAAATGGAGTATCTATAACAAACGCCTACTATGGAGGCCAATTTCTGATATTGCATGAGTTTGCAAAAAAAAAGGTTGAGAGCTGCTCGACGGGCCCAGGAAATGTCATGTTTAGGCTCATAACTTTAATGCTCAAAAGTCGACCAACTGTCAACTGTCAAATACGAGACAATTTTGAACAAATGCAACAGAAGGACTGGATACTGGGGACGGAGGGACGGAAGGACGAGGAACGAGGAACGAAGAACCAAAAATCTAAGGACTGAGTATGACCCTGAAAAAAAGCAAGGCTGCAAAACTGGAACACAACATGCCAAAAAATTGCAGCCAGTAGATGCGAAGGATGCGAAAGATGCGCGCCGACAGGAGCAGGCAGACAAGACAAAACAATGGACAACGTAATGAAGAGCACACACATACACACACACAGTCGCACATACACAACGGGAGTGCCAGACAGATAGACAGACGAAGATATGGTAGATGGTAGACGATACACTCGGAGAAAAGATAACATTTAAAATGCAATATTAAATTAAATTACAAATCAAGGCTGAAATAAAAAATTAAAATAAAATATCAGCTTGCAAAGCTCTGAAGGTGTTAAAAGTTGTTTAGTTCGGGAATCCGATGGAAAACTTTCGAACCTTAATACAAATAAATATTTTGTTTTTCTATTAATTTTAATTTTTATACAAAACTTCAAAGGTTTTTTAGATTTTTCAGATCCATGAAAATTATAAAACTCATGACTCTCAATTTTTTCATATTTATTTCTCTGAGTGTAGACAGTAGACTGAGATGTCCAACAAGAGGAAGTAAATTACAACAATGCAAGGAGGAAGCAAAGGATGCGGCAATGCGGCGATGCGGCTGACTGACTGTCGTGCCGCAGGGCTAAAGCGAGGGGACGGGGCAAAGAAAAAATTGCACAAGACACGCGGATGAGCCAGAAATTATGGCAAATAATTTAGAGCAAAAATTGTCTGGTTTCAAACAATTATAAGGCGCAAATGGCAAAAAGGGATCCTTGATTCTAGATGCTGAGTCTGATTCTGATGCTGATTCTGATGTTGATCCTGAATCGATTGCTATTGCAGAGCGATCCCTACTCCATTTCTTTATCTGTGTCTTCTGTTTGTTCGTTTGTCATTTGTGTCCTGCCCACAAAGCGCAAGAAGAGTTCCTACTTCTTCAAATTCTTTTTACTTTTCGTCCTGCCAATGTGTCGTGTGTTTTTGCTGCCTGCCTTTGCCATAAATTTGCAACAATTAAAAATAAAGTTAATTAAAATTTATGTGCGACAGTTTTTGCACTTGGATTGCGACCAGCCCCTTTCGGGAACATGTGTAAAAAACTGCATCTACTCCTTATATCCTTGTACCCAGCCTCGTCTAATTGCAGGGAGTGGCCCATCGGTCCAATGAATCCCAGCCACTTGAAGCGAGACAAGATCTTTGATCTCTCGTTTCACTAACTCCAAGCTGAGAGAAGAAATAGTGTGTGATTTTCTTTTGATATAAAAATCGGAATGAAAATGAAATGAAAAATCAAAAATTAGACGTTTTTTCTATAATCTTTAAAAACATAAAATATATAAATTAACTTTCTATAAAAACTGCAAAATATTCGAATCGATTCTGGAAATGGTATTCGAATAGAATTCGATGCTTAAATTAAAAATATCTTGTATGAAATGTTCAAGAAATGGCTTGGTGTGTTTTATGCTAAACTCTTAATATTATAAATGAATTTGGAACATATTTTGAATTCCGTATAAAATTATTTCCCAGGCAATCCTTATACAGAAGTAAGAAGTAAGAAGTTAGAAGTTAGTTTTGAGTTTAGGTCTAAAACTATTAAATTATTATAAAATTCCATATTTTAATTTTTTAGACTAATCCTTTAATAGATTTTTGTGTAAAAAAATGTTTGCATCAAGATTCTGTTGGAATTTAATTAGGAACCTGGATAAGACGTATTTTATAGCTACGCTCTCTCCCTGAGACTCTGCAGTCATATCTAATTTAAATTCTTTTATCTTCTATCTGCGTTTCTCTTCACCAACTGAACAGATCGGATAAATGCCACCCAAAGTTTATGGACCTGCTGAGATACCTCTTTCATAATATGGCGCCTACTTTGCATATAAGTTTTATGTGCCTGCTGTGTGAAAACCGTTGGAAGTAACCGATGAGCTATCACGAGACTCACGAGAGAACTGACGTGAGTCACGAGAGCTGACGAGACTCTTGAGCCAAACAATGGGACTGTCATTGTTGCTGATGCGTAGCCGATCCTCGAGCAGATTTATTGGCCTGCTCTCAATCTCTTATTGAATATATTTACGCACGTTCCACGCTGAGAAGCGTGAAAGTGCTGGACTCTGCTCGACTCAGCTCGACTCGAAGGGCGGCACAACAAAAGATGCATCCGAGCGTCCACTCCTAGCACTCGGCAAGATGAGCCAATTTCCTTGCAAAATTGCCAAATGCTCGGACCATGTCTATGTCACTAAATTAGAGCAAAATACATGCCAGTATTGGTGGTGGTGCACTCAAAAAAATTATACCAAGATTGTGTTTTCATTTATCCCATTCTCACTTAAAGAAATTTCTTTTACAATAAAATTCTGTACTGATCATAAAATAATTATTTCATGCTGGAATCAAGTCCATTTCGAATTTATTTCAAGATTTTTTCAAATTAAAATAACTTTTTTTACTCTTTAATTAAGTCCGGTTCTGTCTAACTTTTAAGGCTGAAAGCAGATTAAAATCTTCATTAAAATATTTCAATTTAATTTTGCAAATATTTCAAGTTAATTCAATGAAAAATTGATACTTTCTTTATGTACGAAAATAAGAACTCGCATACTTTTTGTGTCAGTGTAGTGGCGTTGGCAGCTGCGCCAAGTGACCGCCGTCCGAGCATGTCTCGGTAGCTGCTCAGATTAAAAGCAAATTCAAGCCGGAGGGACAGGGAGACGGAGAGACGAAAGGACGGAAGAACGAGCACCCGTTGCGGCTATTATCCTTTTACCTAAACGAAGATTGCTGGGGCTGCTGTTGCATTTTTTGCATGCAACTTGGATGTTGTCATTGAATTTTTGCTGGCTGCTGCTGTTGCTTTCTTTGACCGGCTTAGTACACATATACAGTATACAGGCACAAATCCGATGGGTAAAACCAATTATGGGACAGTGGGACAGGAAAAATGTAGGGTGGACTCAGGATGTTGCAACGTTGCATGGTCAGCCAGCTATGACCCTGAGAAAGTTGCGGCTTGGCATTGCATACAAAAACTTAACCGCAATCATTACACACGCAACTCCCACAAGTGGCAAGAAACGACTCAGGATGTCCTGTCTTTCGTCCCGTCTTCAATTCGGTCCTGTCTTGTGGCACGTTTAATTGTCGGAAGTGTAACTACTTAGAGGCTGGCGATGACTACGCGCTTCGCTGCCTCTCCTTCAAGTTGCAACTTCAGTTCAGTGTCTTTAAGTTAATTGCCACATTTAGTTGAGCTCAACTGAGCTCAGCTCAGCCCAATTCAGTTCAGATGTAGCATGTTGATAAGGCTTAAAACAGCTGTTGTCGAAGTTACTGCAACATTTCTAGCTGATCTTGCCACAAGTTGTAAGACAGACTTTGTTGAGATTGTATTGCATTGTATTGGCTTGTAAACCCTTTCATTGCCTTGAACCTTTCTCAAGTAACGGGGTCCAAGTGACGACTGTCAAGTTAATTTCAATCAACATGATGTCCCTGTTATTCCACTTCCCCTTTCTTTTTGCCGTTCCCATCTCGTCCCGTCCCCGTCCTCGTCGCCGTGGCCATCCGAACTGATCTAGTTCAGTCCCGTGATTGGCCAGGCATGACGCTTGTTTCCGCATGTTACATGTTACAATGATGAAAACAACGACTTGCCCAACATTTTAAGGATCTTGTGGAATCTACATAAATCAATGCTGCAAACCAGGAAAATTATGCCGGTGGTCCGATGGAAGTTTAACTTCCACTTTTCGTATTTTTTTGCTTTCATAATTTCAATATCGCTAAAAAATTAAACAAGATCTCTTTTTTCATCCAAAATATTAACAAAAAAATCTTAACAAATTGAGTTTAAGCCACTTTTTTTAACACTGCCGAAAACATTGGTTTAGTTCAGGTTCAGTTCCAGCTATTTTCAAACAAATGTTTGAATCTAGAAAATATATAAAAAGAATTGGAGGTTCGAGTAATAATATTTACAAGCAAAAGATTTACATTATAATATTTCGAATTCCTTTTCCTAAAATATTAATAAGCAACAGCTGTCGTCGATGTTGGTCCCACACCTCGAGCTGATCTTGCCACAATTTTAAGACAGACTTTGTTCAGATTTTACATTGTGTTGGCTTGTAAGACCATTTTCTTCGCATTGATCCTTGATCTGCTCTTAATCCTTTACCTAACCTATAATTGAGCTGTCTTAGCGGCGTGTCAAAATATTTGTTGGTCCGCTCTCGCTCGATTCCTGGACCTATGCTAATTTCAAGAAAATTAAAATGGATTTTCATAAGCATGAAATATGATTACGCATAACGCCTAATCCTTTTTTTTTTCTGACAAATATTTTCATGTCTCATGTCACAACAGAATACCAAAAGAAATCGACAAATCCTTCTCGATTTTTCATGTATTTTTTATGCAAATTTTTTTTTTTTTTTTGTTTCTGACAGGCTACGGATTTTAGGGGTAACAGCAGTTACAGTCACAGTGACAGTGACAGTGCCAGTCACAGTGAGTCACTCAGTCAGTCAGGACTCAGTTCGGGACTTGTAAGTCCATTAAGGTGTTACAAGGCAACAATCTTTGTCGAGTAATTACAGGCTTGTTAGCTATGGTTACAACAACATTTTCTCTTGGTTACATTTTTTACTCTACCATCTCTCTGAGGGTGCTACATTTTTTGCTACGTGGGAAATGTTTCCTTCGCTTTTTTTTTATCTCTAGCCCTGTCCCGACACATGAACATCATTTATGAGTGTTTGCACGCAAACAAAAGGATCATAGGATCATCAGAAACGAAAAGCAAAAAGCAAAAAAAAAAGATCAGTTGTCAATCAAGCAAACGAAAATTTCCATATCGACCCCACCGTAGTGCTCAGTTTCCCAACATATTGCATGGCTAATTACTTTATTTGTCGCATCCGACAATCCGATAACTATCCCAATTTCATCCTATCGGAAACACATCGCTTAATTTGAATTTAATATGATTTTAATAGTCAACTACAAACCAAAATGTTAGATTGGGTTAGGAAGCAAGGCTTCAAATTGGGTTCTACGAAATATTCTAGTCATTTTCTATATGACGAACTATTAGTATTAAAACTAGTTCAAATTTGATTTTGATCTTCGCAGCTTTTAAATTATAAAAAATACTATTAATTTACTTGATCATTATAGAATTTTTGAATTTAAACTTAATTCAAATTCAAATTTATCTAATTTGGCCTATTTATAACTTCGATTTGAATTGATATTGATTGATTTTGTTCGACTTTGGATAGACTTTAAATCGATTTCTGTCAGTTTTTTAATATATATCTGTGACTAACAATGGAAGTTATATCATTAAGCAATCCGAACCGGTTCGAATCCGATATCCGTATTTTATTTCTTAAACCTGAATCTGAGACCAACCAATGCTTGTTGGTTAAAAAAAAAATATTTATGGAATCAATAATAATAAGTGAGAATCATTTCAACTATCAAGTATACAGATAATTTCCTAATATGTTTAATAAATTTTATTCGACAAAACAAATGTAGCTATCATTTAAAAAACAAATTTTTAATTTAATTTCCCTTAATAATCATATTATTTGTAATATTTTATAAAAATTTCAAATATTAATTGCTCTTAGTAGATCATTTAAATTAATGTTGTTAATTTAATTTTATACCGAATACTTCTAACAGTTTCTGAGTAATTTACGAATAATTATTCGGAAATCACTTAATATAGATGGTTTTTTTTTTATGTGCATATTCAAGTGATATTCCATGTAAATAGCATGTGTTAATGGTTGACAGGCATGTGGCATGTTGTTGTTGATGTTGCACCCACATTCACATCCAGAAAGACAAACAATTTACGATCCCTTGATGCTTGACACGCGCTATCTGTAATTATGTAATTATCCATACCTGCAGTATCTCTGTTGTTGCAAGTATCTGCTTGCAACTGGAACTGCATCTGTATCTTTACGAGTATCGAGTATCGAGAACGAGTATCGCACTAATTGCATTAAATTGTTCTACACGGCGATCCTCTTTGGCTATCAACTGACCAGCTGACGCTACCCTCTATCCTACCTTTACCCTCCTCCCTCTCAGAAACCTCCCCTAGCTGCGAGTACTGCCCACAACCCTCCAGCCGTAGTCCTTCTCCTGTTATTGATATTGTTTAGTTGTTTAGTTGGTGCGACAGTTTAAGTCCTTTCGTCCTTTCACTGTTTCCACTCTTATTTTGTCGTCTGGTAAAACATTTTAATTGACCCATTCCGTAATTTCTTTATTTCAATTTGTTCGATCGATTCTTTATCTAAGGTAGGTGTAATCATCCTCGTATATTCCGCACATGCTCTGAACAGCGAGCGACCTATTTCATAGTAGTTATTTCCATTAAATTAACTAATTAAGTGAGTGTATCAATTTTGGTAAATTATTCGAGTTTCTTTTAAAAATATTAATGTATTTATGTAAGCATCATTCAACTATTATGCTATATATTATTTATAAAATGCATTAGCCTCATATTCAAATTGTGTTATTCAACTCTTTAAGCCACCTTTTTCAGCTTCTTTTTTATATTGATTTAATTTCTCAAAATAATTTTTAATAGCTGATTTTCCACATTCCTTTACTAAAAAACAGAGTACCAAATATTCTATAATAAAAATGGAATTTAATAATGTAAAATTTTCTTTGAAAATTCACTTAAAATTCAAATTTCTTTAATATTTTTTCTAACTTTCCAAAATATTGAAAAATTTTGTAGGCTCTAATTTTTTTATTGACTTGTACACTTAAATATTTTTGATTAGTTTCTGCATTGTGAAATTTTATTAAATTTAATATTTTAAGATTTTTCGATTAGTTGACAGAAATATATAAATAAATATAAAGTATAAATACTCTCGATAGAGTTTAAAGTCTCAGGACAAATTTTCTTTTTAACTAGAAAGGAACTAAGGTTCAAGTGAACATCTTCGGTACTGGAAACGCGGAAGTAAGATTTGAAGCGGGGTTTTAAAAGATGTTTTTTGGGTTTTGCAGCCTTGATTTACACCAATTCCAAGAAATACTGGAAGTTCATCAGAAACTTGGGCATTATCTTATGACAGTTACAAGCCGTTGGTGTCATCCCGTCTTGTAACATGCGGAAACAAGCGTCATGCCTGGCCAAGCACGGGATAGAACTAGATCAGTTGGGTCGGGGACGCTGACGGAGACAGGAACGGGCAGGGGAGGGAAGGAGAACCGGGATAACAGGGCAACATGTTGATTGAAATTTACATGACAGTCGTCACTTGGGTCCCGTTGCTTGTCTACAAAATTTTGATTTCTTTATTTATTTTTTTTTTTTGAGATTTTTTGTCCTTTGTTTTTCCTTTTTTTTTCTCGTTGAGAAAAATTCGATTTGGAGTTTTCCACTCCGGAGTCGAGAATCGAGAGCCGGCACATGGACACATGTCAATCAAATGAAATTAACACGTCGTCATCATTCGGTCTAAATAGATCTGCTGGGAACTGAGATTAGCTTGGGGCGTTTCAGTTTTCGATACCGAATGGTTCCGATTTTTTGGTGGTGGTTAAGGCTCTCTCTAATGCATTAGCCGCTAATGTTATTTCTTTTTTTTTTTTTTTGTTTTCCTATATTTCTATTTTCGTTTTTTTTTTTTTTGATTTTCGCGATTATTGCGGTTGATTGCATTTTACAGCGCTGATTTTTGCATGGGGCAAGGTCCGGCTAATGGGATTACGTAATATCATTAATCAGCCAAGTGAAATTGCAAGAGGGGGTACTCTCGGTAATACACCGAAAAAAAAGAAAGAGTTTTTGCACATCTAATTTGATGTGATAAATAACGACTAAATTGGCTAAAGTTTAAATGATATAGAATTTATATTTAGGCTTTGGTTTTTCTGATTTATTGTTTTGATATTTGTTCCCAGTACAGTTCAGGATTTTCCGGACCCTTGAATCCATCCTACGCATTTTTTTCTTATATTTTGCTTGATAAGAAACATTATAAACATTTGTATAAATATCACAGCTAAAATTTTAACACGAACTAATTAGACCATTTTCAAGCCTTGATTAAATTTAATACGATAGCTCACCTTAAATACAGCTGCAAATTGGAGTTAAATACATTTTTATACTCTTACTAAGGGTATTATAATATTATCACGAAATGAAAATATGATTGTATGGAAAACTGTTTTGATTCTCAACATACCTTAATGAAAACTACAAGTTAGTTGCAACAATATAACTCCCACAGAAACAAGCGGTCAAAACAAATAAATCTAGCAACAATTTTCAAATGTTTTTTTTCAGTATTTAAGCTTTTCTGTACAAGTTTTTATATGTTTAAATATTAAAATAAGTAAATTTCCGGCTATATTTCCTGGCACAATATGCAGCTAATATAGAGGCAGCGAGTTATACCTCTAATTTAAAATTGTATTAACAACAAAAAGCAAACATTTTTAGCTTATCAATCAATCAATAATTCTAATTTCAATATAAAAATTTATTGAATTTACTAAATTCTCTTTTCCCGTTTCCATGCGACAGATGTATTAAACTCTTGAATAGGAGTAAAAAAAAAAAGTGAACATTAAATTCTATGCAATAACCGTAGTCAATGGTGCGACATTCAGTCAAGAGTTCAATCCGTCAGTCGGGCCCATATAACAAAAAAAAAAAAAGAAAAAAGAATTGGTAATTTAAGACATTGCAATTCATGAGGACGTTTAAAATTCGTAAATTTTGTAAATTGTCAAAATTACTTGATTCGATATGCGCGAAAATTGTGCAATGAAGCTAGCAACATTTTGCATGCTTTGCACAATCTCAATTCGGGTTCGGTTTTTTTTTTTTCTTCCACTTCTTCTTTTGGGTAAGTGTAAGGTAAGAGTTCTTATATTTCTTGGCCCTTCTTCTTCTGTGTACCCCCTTCGAGCAAGTTGTGACAGGACAGGAAAGGTACTGAATGCTATGCATTTTAATCGCTCGTCCTGCTGCTTGCTGCTTGCTGCTTGCTGGTGCTGCATTTTGCTCCTTTTGCAGCCTTTCGCTATCGTGTCATAAGTGTGTGAAAAATTGATAGACTTGTCATTGGGACCAGCCCAACCCAACCCAACCCAACCCAACCTAACCATGCCCAGCAGAACCCGTGGGGTGGTTTAGACGACAGTTCTTCTCGCCCTTTTCCTTGTCCTTGTCCTTGTCCTATCGTCCTCTTTGGCTGTCCGCCTCTTTGTCAGTCGGCGCTCATAAAATTGCATAAATGTCAGTCGAATGTCATGACAACCTCTTGTAAACGCCCCATAATTTTTATTATTAATGGCATCAACGCATTATTATTATTATTATTGAACACCCAACAGTCATCAATATCTCTGAAATACTCACTCAACCAAAGATTCACTGCTTTTCCGAAAGAGTTGCCTTCTATTCTAGCGTACTTTTTTTTCTCACATTTCCATCGGCATTACTTGCAATTAAATAAATTATTTTTATTATTTTTCAAACCCGTGTCTTGTCTTTATATATTTTAGTTTCGGAAGGTAAACCTGATTATTTATGGTATGCTTGAATCTTCATTCTAACATTAGTTTTTTACATTTCATTCTAGTTCGATAAATATACTTTCATATCTATAAAATAAACTACAAATATCTGCAAAAGGATATTAAGTTTACCCTTACTTAGGAAAAAGATATCTTGGGCGCCCCGAAGATTAAATACCCTTGCCGACTAGAATAACCATTTACATATATTTAACTTCAAGTTTTCTAGACAAAAAGTCGAAAGGGTCATAGAAGGCTCCGGAAGTACACCTAAAGTTAAAATTCAATATATTATTTAGTTGATTTAAATCTCGAGCTTATATATCGTCTAGGACATTTAGATAAATATATTCACCAAAAATTTTGGAGCTCTTTTCTTTTCATATTACTTTATCATTTAGATTTGTAAGTGATAAACAGTTAATCCAATTTCCTAATAATTTCTTCTATAATGCCATTAATTGTCTTTCTAGTAGATAATTTCAAAAGGTATACTAAAGCTAAAGCACTTTTATGTGACTGATATGAATATTGTTAAAAGAAGGATTGTTGCATTAGAGTATTTTGAACTATATTCCTTTACAGGATATAGACAACTTATCATACAATAATAGCTCAACTATGTCCTAAAGTTTCTTAAGCTGCGCTACTATATGCTATAGTAATCCGATTGAAATCTTTCAGCCTCAACTGCAACTTATATTAACCTTAAACCTATCCATTTATAATAACAATTGGAACTAAATTATAATGCCTGTTTTTCGGGATGTGTATAAATAGGTTATATAACAAGCGCAAGCAGTGCACTGCTTGCACATCTATTATAATAAATAGAAAAACCATTGCCTACTTTGTGGCGGCACATGAAAAACGATAACAAAATAAGAAGGACATGTTTTGTGTAAAAAGATAAAGTTTCGATATTTTATTAAGAAACAACCAACTGGAAATAATCATATCCGTCCGACTACTGCAGCTAAAAATACACAAATTTTGTATTTCAAGTAATAAATGCAAATTTTGATCCTCAATTTTAAAAGAATAATTTTATAATTTAAATTGCCTGCAATTTTCGCAGAACATAACTCATTTCACCGTCCTGATCAATGATATACTTACATAAAATATAATTTATGAGGTTGCAGATGCCTCCTTCAGAGCATTACACATTTCGTGAGCTATGTTAAAATATTTAAAACTATTCCTGATTCTATTTTCTCAATTAATTCTGCTCAAAAAAATGCAGTCTACTTTTGGCGTCGTGTACAAATTGACTGATATAGCTACGAAGTAGTTATGGTTTTAAATGCGAACATGCTCCAAAACGTACTCCATTATAATTTTAGTGGAATTTACTCCAAAGCTCATAAGTTACAAAGAATATAAGCGAATTCTTCTAAGCTTCTGGGATTTATTACTATAGAGCTGAACGCTTTGGTTCGAACACTAATTCTCACACTCAAGATTTAAAATTTCTAAAAATCTTTGTCTTTTTGTAGGTTTATTTTAAGCAATAAATTGAAAATATAGTTAAATATCCTTTTTAGGGCAAAGGTCACTCTTACTATTAGAGGGGAGCAATTAGCTTGATTCCCAAAATAAACACGTAAGGAAATACGTGAGTTACAAAAGAAAAGTTGTCCATACTACAATCCGATTGTTCCCTTCTATTACAGATATATGATATAGTACAGATCCTACAATTACTGTGGCATAAAATATAGTTATACATTTAACCAATAAGTTCATAAGAATATCTCATGAAAGGAAAAAGTTTTTATTGAAAGAACTTTAAAATCGATTTTTGCTATGGTCGCTATAAGATATAGTGCTCCATTTCCTTCAGCTTTATTCACAAACGAAGGACAAACAGACGGACATGGGTATATCCACTTTTACCTTCTTCCTGATCAATAATACGTATAGTTTGTAGGGCCGGAGACGAGTCCTTCAATGCATATCACATATAAAAGTTACAATACCCACTCCAAGAGTATACAAATGAAAGAAAAGTCAAAATATATTAGCAAAAGAAATTAATTTTAATATCAGTATTTAATTGTTTTGATTTGTCTTTAGACTAAACCGCAGCTTCCTTCTACCTTCATTCATTTCTTTCTCTTGGATCGTATTTACAATTATTGAGTCAACACATTATACGTTATATAAGATATACAATACATAATATACTGGGATTACAATACATAAATAGGTGTAGTTTTCTTTAAATCGCTTAAATTCATTTAGATGCTATGAAACGTTACAGAGACTGAATGACAGAAAAAAAAACCAAAAAAAAAAAATTGTTTATAAAATATATAAAAATTATAGAATAATATTAATATTAAATAAAAATATAACATCGGTAGGCCGAGTTACTAATGCGCTCTTCAAAATTTTCGATTATATACAAACGATATTGAGCGCATTTTGGAGAGCATTTTAAAAACTGGTTGAAAATTGCATTTAATTCTTTTTTTTTTTTAAATTTATTATTTCGTATGGACCCACGCAGCCTGTTGGACCCCTAACCTTTAGTTAGAGTATTGATTTTACTTAGCTTTGGTTACAATTTTATTACATTTTCATGTTATGTTTTTTTGGTATGTCTAAGTAAAAAAAATACATATTTGCATTTTGTGTTGGAAAAAATTCGTAAGAAATGTTTAGCTAATACATTGATTATATGTAACTTTAGTTATAGCTTTATGTGCTGTGTATATATTATGCATATAGTAACACTATGCAACAAGATCAAAATGAAAATTGCTCGACAAAATCAAGAAAATACTTTCGAAAGACATATAGCATAAATATTGACTTGACTAATAGCATCGACCCACTATAACATATTTTTCGCATCATTTTTTAGATACATCTATAGACAATCAGACGTTGACATGTGAATGATAAATTAAAATAACGCTAAACATAGTTAAAATACTGAAAATTTTATGTGAACCATAGGAAACGGAAGTAGGAAATGGATATGGGCAAGATTTTACCGTGAATCGATGCTGGAAAATGCAAGAGATCAAATGTTTTTCACTCCAATGCGATGCACGTAAATGAATACATAAAAAGACAAAAAAGCTAGTAAGGAAAGGCTATCTTCGCCGCGCCGAAGATTATATACCCTTGCAGAGCTATATGGTTCGACATTAAATGATTTTTGGTATACGTTTAGAAATCACACCTTTCGATATAAATTTAGTCAAGATACTTTGCGAAAGAAAAAAGTATTCCATTTTGAAGCGATTGTTCCTATGGGAGCTATAAAATATACTTGTCCGATCCGGCCGGTTCCGACATATGTGCTGCCTGCAGCAAAAAGAAGGCTCCATACCAAATTGCACTCACCTAGCTCAAAACTGCAAGACAAGTTTGCTTATAAACAGACGGACAGACACAGGGACAGACAGACGAACAGACGGACAGACGGACACGGCTATATGAACTTGTCTCGTCTCGCCTGATCAATAATATATATACTTTATAAGGTCGGAGATGGCTCTCTAAATGCATCACACATTTCCTCTGCAAGGGTATAAAAAACATGTTGCATAATGTACTTTTTTAAGGTTTACCTACTTTTTGGTATGTGTGAGTTTTTTTTTGGTTTAAATCCCTTACTTTTTGTTGCCTAAGAAAAAGGCTCGACAGTCGACAAACGCAATTTGGTTCAACCCAAAAGGATTACGTATTTACCATAAAGTTTATGGTTAAGAAGTTTAAGAAGCTATAGCCAGGGCGGGGAAGGGAGGAAGTGAAGCACCCTACAGGGTCTTCAACATTGCCGCCTTGCTGGCACTGCTTTTATATGTGTCATAGGAGGCGGCCGCGGCGCCAACATGAAGCTGCGCATAACCTGAGCTATTTGCCACAGCGGCAGCAACGGCCTCTGCCCCATTCACAACTGTCGTTGGGGCAACCGTCTTATGTGGCCTATAGCGTTGCAACATCTCCGCGGAGCTGGACTTTAGTGTTTCCGACATTTGAGCGCGTACGCGTTCTATTAATTGATCAATATCTTCCTTTGTTAATCCCTCGGTGCTAACCGGTGGCAATGTGGTGATTATAATGCGACCCGCATTCAATATTTTCTTCTTATCGTTGAGGAATGTACAGTAGCTGCTGAAGACCACCGGCAATATGGGTATCTGCTGATCGATGGCCATATGAAAGGCGCCCTTTTTAAATGGATGCAATTCACCAGTATTACGGCGTGTACCTTCCGGAAATACCCATAATTTAATGCGTTGCTTCTTAATACGACGATTCACAGCATTTAATGTTTCGCGCGCCTTCTCTCCGCGCACGCGATCAATAAATATTAATCCAGCCAGCCAAGCAGCCAGTCCAAATGGCCAGGCATAGAAGAGCTCCCGTTTGGCCACCACTGTACACTTGTTCATTACATGCCAGATGTTAAACATACCTATAACATCGGTTTAAAAGAGATTTAATTAGTAAATTTCCGGTCAAAATTGATAGGAGCTTAAGATCTCAAGGCAAACTTTCTGCAGTTTCGGTTCGAGGAATTAAAACGTTTAGGTTTAAAGATAAAAAAAAATCGTTTTCTTTGAATATCATTTTGAAAGACATAGAAAAGACCTGAAATTTAGCAAATAGCTTTCTTTTTGTGACATGCACCACATATGCCGGACGGATCGGACAACTATATCATATATAGGACCAATTGGTCCAATTGTTGTTGTTTTATGGAATCCTGTTTTGTTTACCAAAGTATCCTGGTGAAATTATTTTCTTAAATTAAATATTTATTTGTTTTCAATAGAAAACCCCGAGCCGAACCGTTTTTTATTGATTGCCTTGGTTCTTCATACGTTACCCAGCACATCCAGTGAGCTCTGATGGTTGGCCACAATAATGCAGGCCCGATCTTTCTCTAAATGCTCCCTGCCCCGCAGCTCCCAGCGCAGGCCAATCAGCGCTGTGACCCGATGACACCAGGTACTTGCCCATCTACAAAGATATAAAACCAATGGATTACTCAATCTTTCAGCCTGTTCGAATATAAAAATCATTTGATCCCACTACCTTTGAGAGAACACTTTAAAGTTAAAACCTCATTTCCTTCCAAATATGAACTAAATAACATCGGGTCAGGTAAGTTTTTCTCTTGCTTCTTTTCAATTAAAAATCAATCAAAATAACTTCTGATATAATAATATATGTATATAAATATAATATAAAATATTTAAAAGGATTATATATCTGATTTAATATGTACTACAATTGGTTTACAGGATGCCAAGCACTTCGTGGGAGCGCTCGATATTGATTAAGCGTTCGGCCAAAAGTAATATATTTCCTGAGGATAATGAAAGTAAATCGCGTCCGATTTATACAGCCTCATACGAAAAAGATGAGGACAGACCTCAGATGAGTTTACTTATGGGCTGGGAATACGGCCGCCAATGGCTAAGAGAACGCAATCAGTTTGCGCAGCAGACAGTCAGCTCGAAAAGAGCTTTCATTGAGAACGACTATAACTGGTGGCTGACAAAGCGAAACGTGGAGCTCAATCGCCAGAAAAAAAAATATACCCGACGGCAGCAACAGTCGGATAAAAAGAATTACAATTTGAGTGCATTCGCAGTGCCCAAATTATCGCGAGTGGCAAGATCCAACCAGGGAGAGGGACAGAGCCAGGTCGATAACAAAATTAAATGCGAATGCAACGATTGTAGGCAAAAGAAGCGTTGCCAGCCCTGGCAACCTCTTTAAGACAATGTCAGGGCATTGTAATCTTCTAAAGCCAAAAATACATTTGGCAAATTCTCGACAAGATCAGCGATCAGTGCAGCTGCCGCTGCTGGGTTTATCGAGCGCCCCACTGAAACCTTCAAAATTATGACAGTTTATCGCATTCAAGTGACCCTGGCCATCATCTCAGATCAAGTATTAATATCTCGGGCGAACAGTAATTCGAAATGTATTTACACTTTACAAATAATTTATAACTTTTTTATATAATAATAACTAGACCACTTGACAAGCTGTCAGCGGTCTCTAATTACCTTAAACGCGACTTTTATATTTATCACTACCCATTCAATTTGTATAAGCAGGTATATACACTCAACAAAGTATATATATATGTATATGCTGGTTCAGCGTCAAAAGTCGAGTGGATATAGCCGAATCGGGCATTACCGCATCCGTCTATTATTTCGCCTTCAATATTTGCCGATTACAGGGTATCGCCAAAGTGAGTACTTTCAATTAAAGCATTGCTGCATGTGTAAAATTAGACCTCAGAATGCGGATTATGATGGAAATAGCTCTTTATAGCTACATATGTGGCGAGTATTATAATTATTTCGTTAAATTTTTAATGCATTAAAGGAGGAATTCGCAAGTCTATAAAATTATGACGACGATGAGAAAAGTAGATTTAGCCATATCCTTTAGTCCGACTATTCCTCCGTCCGTCTGAATGTTGCTATGCAAACTAGCCTCTCTGCATTTGAGCTAGATAAACGGAATTTGTAATTGACGTTTCTTAGCCTTGGATATGTCGGCACAGGTCAAATCGTACAATTATATCAATATGTAACTAGCATGGGAACGATCGGTATAAAAAATCTATTGCATTAAATATCCTTTGTTTTTCAAGATATCTCAATGAATCTTACGAATTGAAAACATAAAACATAAAACATACGTTGTTAAAGCCCTCCAAAATACAATATATTATTAAATAATTTTAGTATTAAATAGCTTGGTATTCAACAAAAAAAAAATCAAAAGATTTTCCCGCTTATAAAAAGAGGTTTACAGCTTAAACTGTATTCTTGTTCAAAGATAAATTTTTGTTTATCAAAACTTAACTTTAAACGACAACAAACGATTATCCTTTGAATCCGACTGCCACCTGTGCCGTTACATTCAGTATTTTTCGATTTTCTGTTAACTGTTAGCTAATAAAGCAATTACGAAAGTATCTAAATAATTGATGGGCCAATTAGAAACGAAAACAACACAGCAATCAATACAAAGTATTCAGGCTGCACAGCTGATGCATTTGACGCCTACACATAAGTCCAATTATAGACAATTTATCCAGGCGAAGCCTAATCAATTATGAATGCATGCCCTGATTACCTTTGCCTGCAAATTGACTTGAATTGTGTGGAAAATGCCTTTCCACGCAAACTCCGGGAAAGAAATAAAATTGAAAACAAAACATGAAAGAATGACAAGAGAACAACAGACATTGGCATTTTCTTACAGCGAAATCAGTTGCATTGTTTACCAACAAAGTGAAAGTAATGTGAAAGTCAAACTTAAATATTCTATCTCTTAAATTATTTATCTGGAAGGTGTTCAATTTATCTCTTTATTTGATTTGTTTTATAATGAAAGTTTCCCCTAAGAACAGATATTGGAAAATTTTATCTCCAAGGGGCAAAAATCATATTTTAAAACTGTTTTTAAATCGGTTAAAAAACCGATCAAGTTCAAATTCATTTTCAAACATCAGTACAAAAATTTAATTAAGACTGCTTACTAATTTTTTTAATAGTGGAACCTTAATATGAGGAAATTGGAAAACAATCGCATTTTGTCATTTTTTTTTTTTATACGTCTTAAGTTCGAAAATTGGGAGCCTCAGTTATATGCAGAAAACAACACGATTGACTTCAAATGTAGTCACAAAATTAGGACATCAGCCCCTGCCACCGGAAAATGAGCGTGAAACTACTGAATCCATTTTTTTTTGTTTTTTTTTTTTTATAGGGTGCTCACAAGTAATTACTAAGGAAAATGTTGACAGATTTTTGAAGTTTGTCCTCCGTGACCGGAAATAGGGCAGGAAAAGTATACAATTAAGTTTTCGGGGTAAAAAGTTAGAAGTTATTTTGGTTACGGGCGGGAAATAGATGAAAATCTATAGAGGTATTCCTTATCACGAATTGCCTTTTTTTTTTTATTTAAAAAAATTTAAAATAATAGCCAAGTGATACAAAATCCAACACATGAAAATTCAATTGGCATGTTGACCTTTCACGGACAAGCCCATTTAATATTGGCTAGTTGTTAATAGACCCATTCGAAAAGTCTTTTAATATTGATGGGCCATTTACAAAGAAAAACAAAGTAATCGATTTGATGTATCGAACTGCAGGTGCAATTACAGGCATTATTATAGAAATTGCAGCATGCGGAGTCTAATCAATTATAAACGCAAGCCTTGAAGTATTCCGTGTACCTCTAAATGATGAATGTATGAAAGTTCAAACAAAAGGAAAATAAAAACAAAATAAAAAGAAGGCACAAAAATAAGCCGAACGGAGAACCAACCACGAACCAATCGACCGACCTCGCCACTTGGTATTAGCGTGCAACCCACACAACTAACCAAGCTACCCGGCTAGCTGAGCTACCCTTTACCCCAACCTACCCCAACGAACCCCAACTATGGTACGGCACGTGTCCATTGTTTTACAAGGCTAGCGTCGACTTTTGGCTGATTTTCTCACACCACACAGCACTGGTGTCCTTCACCAAAGTGTGGTCAACAAACAGAATACTTACAGGTGCTGACCACACGATTTCTCAGGTGTCTAAAAGCTACACATTAGTTTTGCAAAAGGCTTGTTAATATTGATGATTAGCTAACAACCTAACTATGAGGTCGAACATGTCAATATGCTCACGAATTCTCGCCTGTTTTCCAATTTCAGCTTAAGTGAATTTTCCATTAAATTCACATTGCCACTGAGTTAAGATTAGAGGTTAATAGCTTTTCCATACATACACAAATATATATATGCACTCAGTATACCCATTTCTTCTTTTAAATAATGTTTTCGATAGTTAAAACTAGTAAGGAAAGGCTATCTTCGACTCGCAGTAGATTATAGACAACTGGACTGTTGACTAACGGCAGCTCTATGATATAGTAAAATCCAACTAGTAAATTTCATTAAGATACTTTGAGAAATAAAAGGAGCCAGCTTCTTTTGAAGCGATTGCTCGTATGGGTGCTATATGATATAGTGAACCAAAATTTGTGGTTTTTAGTTCATTTTGGTCAAATCATTTGAAGATATTGCCCGAAATCCCATTTGAGATCTTTATAGATTATTAAATTATAAAATTATTATTATGTGAATACTATAAAATAAATATCAAGGGAGACTATAATATAATCAAAGCAATTACTTTGAAATCTAACTGCCTACGACTCTAAGCCTTCAAGTTCAGTTGAATTGATTTAGATGGGCAATCAGAGCAAGTCAAATACCTTGCTAGCACCCTCGAGGTGGCGGTACGAGTAAAACGATACGATTGCTATAACCTTATAGCTTAAATAGTTGTTGTTTTTGGAGAGGGCGTTGATTTAAGTTGGCTAATAAAAGCAACAGAGCTGTGACTGTAAACACAGCCGTAACGAGGGCCTATCGATTTCTTAATACAAACCAAATTTAACAGTGCCCGTCACATAATTACGTGCAATCATTATATGATTAATGGGGTCTATAGATAACTCTCAGTCTCCAATATACTAATTAACATTATGTATTTCTAAAACTAAATTATATTTCAAAGAGTATTATGGCTTTGTCATCAATTATGTAGCGATATATACAAATAAATGTATATTATAAATCAGCACAATTAGCCAAGTCAATGTAGCCAAGTCCGTGTGTTTTGAGATTTCATAAGTAAAAATATTTCTCCGGGCGAAGCCGGCTAAAACTATCTAGTACCTGATATATAATATGCCCAGTAGTATTAAAATTTGTGTGTACTTGAGGATGGTATTATAATTTTTTAACACGAATTAAAAGAATCAGCTGCGACCCCATAAATTATACGGAACGACGAGACGGGTTGATATAGGCATGTCTGTCTGTCTGTCTATTTGTTTCTATATAAACTAGTCTCTCAGTATGTATGGAAAAATTTGGTATAGAACAGACCGTATCGCATATCTATTTCAGTAACTGTCATAGAAAAGCAATCTGTCTAGAAGATTGCCATGAAAAAAATCTAAAGACTTTATTTTTCCTGATATCTTGCTGAATTCAAGTTAAATGTTTGCTCAATGCTAGCAAAAAACTGTTAAGATCATATAGCAATGTCATACGATTAGTCGAAAGTTGCTGTATGGAAAACTTATTTTTTTTCTTTGTCAAGTCTCTACAAGTTGGATTTTACTATATCATATAGCTACCATAGGAACAATCCATCCAATCGGCGCATCGAAGATAGCCTTTTCTTACTAGTTTTTAAATATTATTTAGTTTTTTCTTATTTGCAATTTGATATATTGATATACTCACAGTAGATTACGCACATCGCAGGGTCGCGTAAGAAATGCCGGTATTAGAATTATCGAATTGAACGATACGATTCCATAGTAGATGAGGAATTTGAAATAATAACGGAAGATGTGATTCGTCTCGTACAAAAAGGGCAGCATCAGCAGCAGAAACAAACCCAACAGTTCGACGTACGAGCTCATTGTGAAGAAGGTGCGGCTACCTTAGTATTATATATATATATGTATATGTATACTCTTTCTTTTTTGCTCGTTCTCTCGTTTCTTTTTTATGCTGCTATTTGCTGCTTTGCCTTCTTTTGCTGCAGTCTTTCTTCTTTAGGCTACGTTGGTTTTTTGGTCAATAATTTGCCAAGTCCAGCTGTAACGAAGCAAAAAACCAAAGGAAAGTTGAAAATATATACGCGCAAATAGTTATTAGCTTATTTTTTTGTGTTTTTTTTTTTTGCTCCCCTCTCTCCACCCAATAATATTTTATGCTGATTGTTGTCACATTTAAGTGAACAGCACTGTATCTACGTACATACATACACACACATGCATGAGTGTGTACTGTGTGAGGAAGTGAGAGAGAGGAAGTCATTTACACTTGTATCGTGGTAGATGTGGTGGAGGAGGCAGGGAAGGGATTGCATGTGTTTTGCAGCACATTCTTTGCCCTGCTGCATTAACATTATTATTTGGCGGGGCAACAACCACAACAGACGTCTGCATGTATGGAGAACTCTGCTCCTCCAGCTGGAATAAAAAAAATCAATTTAAATTGCCAACCCAAACAGCAACAAATATACATAGTAACAACGCTCTAATTGATATTGCACGACTAGCAAATACTGTGTAGCTCAAAAACCAAGCATGGTATAAACGTTATTAACTCTTTTTATCAATTTTATAGGTACAGAGTATAATAAAAAATACCAAGATCAACAGACAGACTAATGGACGGACTATTAACCGTGCATTCATAATATATGAATGTACTTTATCTGGTGGAATATGGTTCCTCTTGCATATTACGTACGTAAAATGCACAAAGTTAATATACTCTTCTTATCCATTTGATATGTACAGGGTATAATAAAAATTATCAAGAAATAATTTTTAACGATGGCAACATAATTAAGTGTTTTATTAATTCGAGAATACTCTCTCTTATGACGTTGGATAAATATTATACAATATATGTACGATATTATATGATGTGATCATAAAGTGTTTATTGCTTGATATTAATAACATACAGCTAAATGAAGAATCAATAATAGTTTTATGATTTAGAGCAAGTCTGCTCCTATTTGGCGTGCCACATCTTAAGGTTAGGTTCCAGTTTGACCAGAGACTGTAGTACTACAGTTCAGTCATTATAGAGCTATTTCTATGAGGAACACTTACCCATTTAGGTGCTTTTAGCTCAGAGGTCGTAAGATACAAACATTTATACGGACACACAGAACTAGATCGAATCGGCTGCTTTTTGTGGTCGAAAATGTTTCCTACAGCTTGTGAACCAAGGATTCTAACTAGTTTTAAACGGTTTGAACCCTGATATCTGAGTATTTCTTCGTCTTGAAACAAACCAGTTGTCTCCCTGAACCTAGACCGAGCCCAATCGAAAATTAGGTAGAGAAATAATATTTAGTACTTTGAATATAAATATAAATAATTTTAAAAATGGTTTCTTTCATTAAATTAAAAAAATATATATAATAAACATGTATGGACACATTTTTATCAACCAAGGTGTGAACCAAAATCATTGAATATCTTTTAATCCAAACTGGATATGAGAACAGATCGAAACCGATTCCCTAGTTTAGGGTCTCCCTAAACCGACCTGCAAACCCCACCGAAAGCTTTCTATCGAACATCCGAACCTCTGCCATTTATTTTTATTACACTTTGTTATCTATTTTGAATGGAAACAGACTACAGAACGTCTGGAAGTGCCCCAAAAAGTATGCAATGAGAAATTTGGCGATTTTAATGGAGAAGCAAGAAACAGAAAAGAAACTCGACGAATGGCTGGACACAAAGGAGCACCCGAAACGAACAGCAGAAGTAGCTGCTGTTAGTTAAACAAATCTTTCTTTGTTTGTCTGCATCTTTCACTCAGCTTGTTCTCTCCGCTCCCCTTTTCTGCCAACAAACCAACCAATAGTGAATTTGTTTATGCCGCTCACGCCTCATACACGCACACACATGCATAATAGGATAACTGTAAACTGAATATTTAGCGTCGTTTCGTATAAAATCATAAAAGGGGGTTGCAATGGGTAAAGCAACAACAAAAGAAAAGGCAGAGAGAGAGCGCGAAATGTGGTGGGAGAGAGCGCGCGCGGTAAGGACAACAACAAAATGTCAAAAAAGAAAATAACAAAATTTGTAATTAAATTTGCTGTTGTATTCGTTTCGCCTGCTTTTCATTTAAATTTTTATTGTTTTGTCTTTTGGCTTTCTTGCTGTCGTCTGTTCTACTTTGCAGCCGGGACGACACACACACACACACACACACAACAAAAAAAATCACAGAATTAACTAAAGTAATTTTAATATAATACAATTGACAGACAACAACAACAATAAGGTGTGCTCGTGATGTGATCCATCAGCTTTAGTTCTGTTGACAAGCATGCAGTCATTTTTTTTTTCTTTGTATTATTTTGTATTCTTATAAAAAATATAAAAGATGCGATTACGTTTCTGTTAGATGCGATGCCGCTGCGCTTGACGATGTTTCGGCAGCGACGGCGGCAGCGACGTCGACAACGACAGCGACTACCGGGCGGGCGACGTTGAAAAACGTAGAGCGCGTAAAATGTTAAAAAGAATTTCCGTTACTTTGCGACGTGCTTGCTCTGCGACGGCAAAAAAAAACAACAACAAATTCTTAACTACATTTATGCTTAACAGCATTCATGTTATTAACATGAATGCAAATGTTATACTCAAAATGTTCTGGTCGTTTACATATTTCAGTTATACTCACCTAACGAAAGTAACTGTTACCAGTTAAGCTTATCGAAGTGCGGTTTGGTCGTTGTCTATGTTAAAAAAAAATGATTCTTCATAAAATATTTTGCTAAGTAATCAATTGGAATTTATGTCCATTACATCCATACCGATATTTACAAACTTAATAATAATTAAGATATATACGGCAAGAAATTGATCTACATATTTACCAAACAAATGTTATTTATCTACTTAACGAATGTTGCGTTTATAGGCCAAGAAATTCAATACATTCTTATCGAAATTAACTTTGGTTTCCCATGCTAAATGCTACGTTAAATTGGCGCGCAATGTTGAAAATAAACTTGTGATACGATTTAAAGTATAGAAAATCGATTCCAATTTACCTCTTATTGTAATTTAATTATATGTTACAAACAATTATGTTTACTATTATTAAAGTGTATTTTTTTGATTGAAAAACACTTTTTCAATAAGTGTAATAAATCAACAGTTATTACAATTTTATTGCATTTTTATTATTAGCTTTTGAAAGTAATTTCATATTTTATGTAGATATTTTAGAAGAAATCCATATACTTTTTTGATGTACATAGCAGTATAACATCCTGACGAATGTTAAATGTATCTGTATCGATACACCGATATTTCGATACAGTCGTATCGCCGCCGACCTTGTGCATTGGTTGTTGTCCATACTAAATATTCATAAAAAGCCGCGTGATTTAAAAACATATTTTAAACACAAATTCAAGAGCATAAGTTCGAATAGAATTGATTTTAACTTTTACAGCAGCAAACAGAAAAAGTTGTATATTGATACATAAATACAAAACCGTCAACTTAAAACCTGAAATAAATCCAATCGCCAAGAAAATTTCCAGTTTTTTTAAGTCTGACATGTATTTCAAATGTACAATGTGTTCAACAAACTAACTCCAACCGCACAAAGAACAAACATATATAATATTGATTATACGTACAGTCAGACTCGGTCGGATCGGCTTACTATATTATATAGGAACAATCGGTTTTCACAAGTTCGGTTCAAGGCTTAAAATAATATTAAAAAATAGTCCGGATTTCGGACTCAAAACGGTTTGAATCTAAATACAAAGATTTTAAATAAAATAATAAATGTGCCTATACCTTAATACATGTATATATTTATATACATATATATATATATATTCGTATATATTATTCTTGGCAGTAAAACCTTTACTGCTTGTCCAATAATTTAGCAGAATTTCCGCTTGCCTGCACTTGGCAACTGGTGAAAGCTCTGATTATGGAACCTTCCCCCAGCGGGAGAGCCTTCCCCTTTGTTTTGACATGCGGAAAACGTGTAGTTTTGTCGTCGTGCAAAAAAACAAAAATATTTTTGTTTACACACATACATACACATATGTATATTATAGGACGTCAAGGCAAATGGAAAGAACAAAATCTAAGTGCTACTCGTCTGGTTTGAGAGCACTATTATATTACTGATCAAGAAAATAAACTTATTTAGAGGCAAATGTGTTATTCTATACATTTTATTACTCCACAGCTTTAAAAAAAACAAACGGAATGAAAAAATGTTTAAAACGCCTTTTATTTACACAAGTTGATCAATTTACAAGTTAAAAAACAAATCGAGGAAATAATTATCGGGCTGAAATTGTTATCGATATTTCGATATATTTTGTACAACACCAATTTGAGCTGTGTCAAAATCAGCTTCAAAGTCCAGAGACTCTGGCCTCTTAGTTTCATTACTTTGAGAGAGCCATTCTTCTCGCCTCGCTCTTTCTCACAACCGTTCTATCAGCAAAACGGTAGGCGATCGTTGCTATGCCTACGCAGGCGTATGTGTGCGTGTGTGTGTGAGTTGGAGATAAGAAAAACGAACACATGCATAAAGCACATAAAATCGATGGCAGCGCGTCTGGCAGCGCACAGTTGGCTTGGAGCTTGACTTCGAGGCGGACAAGCAGCGAAGTGAAATAGAAAAATAAACGAATATCAACCACAAAGCATAGCACGCAACACGTGAGAATTGAAATTGGGAAAATTTAAGTTAATTTAAAGCAAACCCACACAGAGGCAGACACAAAATGACAACCGTACCAGCATCAAGTAAGTTTTGTTATTCTCCACGCCAACCCTCAATCCAATGCAACCCACAAGAGGTTTACCTTAATGATCATCCGTCTCCCTCTCTCTCTCTTGTTCTACAGTTGAGGGCTATAAATTAGGCAAGGTGATCATCGAGGGTAAAACGAAACAAGTGTACGATTTACCTGAACACCCTGGATTCTGCCTGCTCCTCAGCAAGGATCGCATCACTGCCGGCGATGGCGTCAAGGCACATGATTTGGCTGGCAAGGCTGAGATATCCAATACTACCAATGGACAGGTATTTCGCCTGCTCAACGAGGCGGGTAAGTTCTTGTAGTTTTTATACCCTTGCATAGGGTATTATAATTCTGTCGCGAAGTGTGCAATGCATTAGAGGAGGCATCTTCAACCCCATAAAGTATCTGTATATATCTCTTATTGAACAGGACCATGAATTTTTTTTATCTAGAATTGGTTAAGGCCACCTTTTTGTTCTACGCAACAACCGGTCGAATCGAACTACTATATCTTGTGATTGTCATAGATACATAGCTCAAAAATTATTTGTGAAAGAAACCTATTTGTTTCCTAAGATAGTTTAATTGAACTTAAAATTTAGATTTCTAAATTCTGTGCAAAAATTATTCAGAACGGATTAGTTATTGGTATATATATATATATATATATAAAGGCTCCACTTTAAGATACTCCGCACCCAATCCTAAAATAAAAATAGAATAGGTTAAATTAGTTGAAAACGTACAAAGAAAAAGGTATTGACGCAAAAAAAAGTAAGAGTGAGTCTAGAATCAAGAGCGGCCAAATAGAGGATACTCTGTAACACGGCTGGATAGTGCTGCTCAAAAATATATATATTTTTTATGGCGTCGGAGATGCTTTCTTCAGTTTTTTGCATATATTGACACATAAATAGTATTGAATTTTCTTAATATTAATTAATTTACATTTTCAACGGGTTCAGTATATTTAAAAGTTTTAAAATTACTATAAATTATGTAATTAAATTATTTATTTTGTGACTGTAAAAAATATATATTTATGTAGTAGCCATACTATCTAAGTTGAGCTTATAAAAATTAAACGATTCAAAGTATTTGTTGTTTTTAGGACAATTTCGGGAGTCGTCTTCAGAGATTTTCTGTAGGTCATTACATCAATAAAAAAAAAATGTTTACAATCAATTTATAATAGAAAAATTAAAAATAAAAAAAAATATTTTTTAAATAAAAAAGAAAACATTAAAAATAAAATAAATCTTAAAGCAATTTTATAATACACAATAATAAGAAATATATTATGATCCGTTATATCGATAGTATCGATTATTTGACACCTCTACTCTATAGCTAACAGTTTAACTAACTTTCTCTCTTTCTTTTTCTTGGTCTCTTCAATTTTTGTTCATAGGCATTCGCACTGCGTATGTGAAACACTGTGGTGCAAAAGCGTTCCTAGCCCGCAAATGTGAGATGATACCCATTGAATGGGTAACCCGACGCCTGGCAACCGGCTCATTTCTCAAGCGGAATGTGGGCGTGCCCGAGGGTTACAGGTCAGTAACATCCGTTAGGTTATCTCCGGTGTATTGCATGCGCCAGCGTCGCAAATACTGAAACCGCACCAGCCGCCAGGCTTATCAGTGCAGCTAACGTCAGTGGCCCCAGCATCATCAAACCCACCATACACATCCCGCCCTTCCTGTAAGCCATCTCATTCTCTGTGGTAAACAAATTCAAATACAATAGATGCACTGCACCGAGGCTGTTGGTCGCCCTGGCGTTGGCCTGATAAGCAATCGCTTCTCTGGTACGACGACAACAATATTGTGCACATTTTATAGCTGGTTAAATACTAATTATGACATTTTCCTATTCATTTCTTTTGAAAAAAAAGAGACATTCAAAACATTTTTTTACTTTCTTTGACTCTGCATTATTAACTCTGCAAGCAAAAAGCAAAAAAATAATCAGTTTAGTTCTGGGCCCCTGTCCACATTTCTCTTTTCCAGTCTTAGTTTCTACTGAAAAGCTTCTTCTCTTCAATCCTCTTTCACGCTGCCCACAAAGGCAATAATATACAAATCATTTTGCATCAAGCTTGTTTTCTTTTGGTTCAATTTGTGGAAAATTATGAAAAACATTACTAAGCTTTATGTAAAAAAAAAAAATAATTAGCAGATAGTCAAAGCCTTTGAGCCAATGCTAGATTCTATTCAAAGTATTCCACGAACTAAACCAAAGGAAAGCAACTTAATTAAAAAATTTGTTTCTGAATACGTGCTAATAAATCCTTGTAAATTAGCTTTTCGCTCCTCTATGCAGCTCCTATTCAAGGGGTTTGAGTATGTCAATGTTGTGCGATTTGTGTGAAAGCGGACATGGGTTATTAGTATTAGTTGTTCAGTAGAAAAGGATAGAAATGTGAAAAGGACTAAAAGCCAAACTGGTTTGTGTTGATATTTGATATTTTGCACAGTGAAAAGGAAAATTTGCTTCTTTTTTTTTTTGAAACTGAAATGGCGGAATTTATGACTCGTAACTCTTTAAAATTTCTAGTAATACTATTTATGAATAAAACAAAGTCAATTGTCACTATCACCGAATTCCACAAAAAGAGAAAAGGTTTATTTTTATGTTTAATTTTTGTATTAAATTATTTTGGAAATCATTGGGGTTCGGATAATTCATAATTTTCGATATAATATCCAACTAAGATTGTATTTTTATTGTTAATTATTACAGATTCTCGCCACCCAAGCAGGAAACTTTCTTCAAGGATGACGCGAATCATGATCCACAGTGGAGCGATGAGCAAATTATTTCGGCCAAATTCGAACTGAACGGCCTGGTAATTGGTAAGTGAAGAAGAGAAACAAAGAAATTTGAAATGGAAACTAAATTCAATAAGATTTACAGGTCAGGATGAAGTTGATATTATGAGACGCACAACATTGCTGGTATTCGAGATATTGGAAAGGGCGTGGCAGACAAAGAACTGTGCATTGATCGACATGAAAGTGGAATACGGTGTGGATGCCGATGGAAACTTAGTTTTGGCCGATATTATAGATTCGGATTCGTGGCGCCTATGGCCAGCAGGGGATAAACGTTTGATGGTCGATAAGCAGGTCTATCGCAATCTGACATCGGTTACATCCACCGATTTGGATACGGTGAAGCGTAACTTTATCTGGGTTTCAGAGCAATTGGCTGATATTGTTCCACGCAAGGATCATTTGGTTGTTATTATAATGGGTAGCTCATCGGATACATCGCATTGCGAGAAAATTGCTACCAGTTGCCGTTCGCTTGGACTCAATGTGGAGTTACGTGCAAGTTCCGCTCACAAGGCACCCGAAGAGACGCTACGTATTATCCGGGAATATGAATCCGTTATGAAGAACTTAATCTTTGTGGCCGTTGCCGGACGTTCAAATGGCTTGGGCCCTGTCATCTCGGGCAGCACCAGCTATCCGGTTATCAATTGTCCCCCCGTTAAATCCGATAATATGGAAGTGGATATTTGGTCCAGTCTCAATCTGCCATCAGGACTCGGCTGTGCCACTGTCCTGTATCCGGAGGCAGCGGCCCTTCATGCCGCCACTATACTGGGCCTGAGCAATTTTATGATCTGGTCCAAGTTGCGGGTGAAACAGCTGAATAATTTCGTAACCCTTAAGAAGGCTGATAAGGAGTTGCGCGGTGTGCGCAATGCTTAAAGCCAACTTTGGCTTTTTTAATAAGACATTTGTTTATTTTTTTTTTTAATTTCTTTTATTTTTTCTCTATATATATATGTAACATTTAAGTGTTTAAAGGACAAATACAGAATTTTCTACATTTTTCAGAATAATAAAATTGCATTTTTTAATGGTTTTGTCAGCAGCTTACTTGGGTTTGTGTCTCGGCTGCTTTGCTTCACACTTTCTATAGCATACTTTTAAGCTGCATTTTATTGATATATTGACTGCACTGATTCGATCCTGAATAATGCTAATTTTGAGTTTCAAAAAAGTTCAAATAAATTAGAAATAGCTTTCTTATTTTTATGCAAGGACCAATCGAATAAATTCCCAGCATTAAGAAAACTAGTTAAGATTGAATTGGAAACTTTAGATTTTTTTCGCAACAGTTTGTATTGAATTTTATATATGTAATCATTGTAAATCTAGCTTAACTCTGGCTGTCTTGTCTGTCTTTTTCCACATATTTTACTCAAAATTTCATTGAATTGAATGAGTATAGACATTTCAGCTAATATAAACAAGCTCGCCCGACAATCCCACTCGATTTCACAGATTAAACACTAATTAGAGGCATGCAACGAAACTGAAATCAGAGATGAAACTGAATAGTTGGTCCAGAATTATAGAGAGTTGCCAAGGCAGCAAATCGCTTATTATGTGTGGGTGGGTGGACAGGACGGCATGGGCTTGTTGGAGCAGGTTGCATGTAAAATATGTTAAAATGAGCCTCTGCATAACCTATGGTCAATTAATCATACTTTAGAGCGCTGCAGCAGCTACGAACCCATTCATTATAATAACAAGGCAAAATAATAGTGCTTTAGTCGCAAATGCTCGACGAGAAGATATTACGTGTGTCAAACAATGCAGTATTTTTTTGTCCTTAAATATTGTCTATATGTATAAAAATAAAAATCAAAAATTTAAGCGTTCCATCCAGTAGCATATATCAATATTTCTCATTCCGTTTAAGAATTAACTTTGCAAAAATATTTAGGATTTAAATATTTAGACATCAAATTTTTAAAAATGTATCCTTAACTTAAGTAAAGTTTTTTCGAGACGAAAAGTTTGTTTAAGCAAATGGTGTCTTAGCCCAAAATTTCGATTATTTACATTGAAAATTACCCCAAAATTGTTTGAGAAAAAATTCTTTTTGATTATATTTCCAACTCTTGTAAATAATTATAAATAATGAAAGAAAATCCTTTATACTTCTCTAGTTCGCCCCATACTAGAATATTGTTCATGTGTTTCCTCATGTGAGTCCTCAATATGGAATCCATCAAGTTCGTATTGAATCCATTCAGAAGCAATTCCTCCTCTTTGCCCTTCATGGCTTAAACTGGGATCCCGATCGCCGTCTTCCACCGTACTCTGATAGGCTCTTACTCATTGATCTCCCTTCATTAACTAACCGTAGAACTATCCTTGGTATTATTTTTCTTCATAAATTAATTATCGGTGACATTAGCTCTCCTTTTTTATTATCTCGTCTTAACTTTCATGTTCCTCGTAGACTAACAAGAAATTATTATCCCTTATTTTTATCGATTCCGTGTACTGTGCTCCAATTACAACGAATTTTATCACGTTATCTCTTTAGAACTCTCTCTCTTACACCTAAAATCTGCTCTTCTGTTCTATCTTCGGGAGAACCCCAATCATTGATTGGTTGACGTGGTTGCTGCCTTGGCAACACTGCTTCTTTTTTGGTTGGTGTTTTCCTGAATTGTCCTTATCTTAGTTTATTACTCTCTTTGTTTCTATCCTTTTGTCTATTCTGGTCTATTTTCATTCTATTTTTAACAATCTTTATATTTCTTTTTCGCCTTTTTTCCTGGTCTGATTGGGTTTTTTGCCTGGGTTTTCCCCAATCCTGTGCAACAAATGTTGGACCATAAAAATTGATTGTACTTAATACCCCAGAAGGCTTAAATGTAATTCAATTTTAATCTTACTTGTAAATTTTAATTTAATTATTTTTTTACATTTTAATTTAATTTATAAAATAATTATATTTATCTTTTGTAATCCTTTAATCGACTGCAATTAGTCGATTTATTAATAAATAAATAAATAAATAAATAAATAGAGAAATGAATATTTGTTGTCTACTGTCTGCTGATTTTTTTAAATAATTTTAAAATACCTTTTTCTATGATTTTATGGCTACAGGGTATAATAATGGCAATAATTTAGCACGTGAATGGTCTGTGATAGAGGGTAGTTCGGGGGTGGTGAAGCAAGTCAGCCGCACTAGTTGGACGGAGGGTAAAAGGGAAGCTTTCCAGGGACAGCCCACATTCACATACATATGTATGTATATAAAAATACACATGTACAAACATATACAGAGAAGTACTCATATTAAAAGTCAGGGTCAAAGTGCCATTGTGTTTGCCCCATGGCGCAACATTTGCGGTCGCGCGAAGCTCTGCGATGGGGGAGAGCCGGATAAAAATGGAAGAAGAAACAGAAGAAGAAGCGTGGCTGGTACGAAGAGTAAGCAGTCAGACGTTAACAACAATAAACAAAATATGAATGGCAAGGCAAATGTAACAAAAATGTAAGAAAACAAGAAACGAAAACAAAAAACAGAACCCAAATCCGACGTTTGTATACTCTAACCTCAAACTAATCTACCGTGTATTCATATTTATATGTACACAAATTCTAAAATTCGATAAGGGTTCACTAAAAATTTCGAACCGAACCGATTCTAAATTTTGACAATATAATATATATCCATTAAGACAGGGAATTGAGTTCCATATAAAAAAGTAGTGTTTTTTTATAGCAAACCTGTTTCCTTAATATTTAAACTTTAGTACTACAAAATTAGATATTAACTATAAATCTTTTAATTTAATTCTTCCTCAAAGCTTCAGGCCTATCACATTTTCAGTGGAATTCATATTGATTTTTCTAAATAAGCTACCAAAACTAACCAAAATAATTAGGATGTGGTATATGCTTTTACACGGGAAAGGGTATAGAAAGAAATATTCGCTTTGCGTCGCGCGTCTGTTTAGGTCCGTGGGGGTCGCCCAACGACAACAATGGCCGGCAATTGTTTTGCGGGGCAATAACGTTGACGTCAACGTCGACTGCGACGACGGCAGAGACAGAGGCAGAGACGATGACGCGACTATGTTTGCGGTCGCTGTCGTTTCCGTCTGCCCTGTTCCATCAGTCCGCCGCAGTCGCAAACGGCGGGGGGCAATGGCGGTGCTTTTGGCGCGGATCGTTTGCCAAAAGCATAAAAACAATTTTGTTACAAGCGAATGCTTCTCTTCACCCCGACAACTCTTTAGACGATCTCTTTACACACACACATACACACATATATATATATATATATATATATATATATATATATATATCTTAAATGCACCCAGTAGAAATTCACCCAGTTCCCATTTACTTGGGAAATAAATGAGAAAATTTATATTTTTACAGAATTCTTTTGCTGTCGGTTAGATTCCATTTGTTTGAATTCAAATAATTTATTGTAATATTGCTTTTAATATATATTTTTATAAATTTAGAAAATATATAATAACTTTGTCAAGAAATGTATAATGTATTGAAGGAAACATCTCCGACTTTATCAGGAAAATATATTTTATTCACCAGGACGTCGTTAATATGCAGTTTTTGATCTAGCTGGTGAGGTGCCTTCTTTTTGGTATCTTCCTTCTTAGAACCAATTCGTCAAAATGAAAAATGTGACAACAATTTTCAAATGGTTATTTCAGCCTGTAAGGTATATAATCTTCGACACGTTAAAGATAGCCTTTCCTTATTCGTTATTTGGTTAATTGGTCATCATGTACTTTTTGACATCATATTTTCTACTGGGTGTGTTTAGTTACCGAACTGCCAACTTGTTGCTAAAAATATGCAAGACGACAGTAAAAGGAAACCGGTTATTTTCAACGATCCTCAACTGGCTGAGCCTGTTGCTGAGTGCCAGTGTCCGCCGTGTCGGTGCAGGAGGGGAAGTGACGTAAAGAGTCAACGGGCTTGGGGCAGGCCTGTGACTCTGACTTGATTGAGTTGGCTTTAGCAGCAAGCAACAACAACAATAACAAAAATAGTAATAATAATAATAATAATAATACCAGCAACAACAACAACAAAGAGAACAAGCAAGCAAATAAGGCATGCACAAATAAAGCCAAGACGACAACAACATGCAAAAAGCCAACACGTAATACAAGACGCGTCGCGGTGGGGGCCCAAAAAACACGATCGCTACGGCGAAGCAGTGCGAGGTTAAAGCAGAGGGAGAGGCAAAGACTGCAAGTACATACACACACATGCATGAATTTAACAGTGATGCTCAAGTCATTGACGCCACAATGTGACAGTAACAGTCACTGTTTCGTCTTTTATTTTGTTTATTTTGTTTATACACGGACTTTATGTATGCCAGACTCTTAAAGCCCCCAAAGAAAATATCATCCAAGAAAAATAGAACTTTGCAGTGGAAGCTCTAACTTGAATGCCGGAAAATGCCATAGGCCGGGTCCATATGCCCATAAATTATGAAAGCAATGAAACATTTTGAAATTATGTTATATGTACATATATGAAGTAAATATCTACAAGAAACTTTTGTATTCTTGAACTTAAATTTGAGTATCCGCTGACATTAATCTTGAGATTTAAATGGGTACAGAGTATTTGTTATAAATATAAATTCAGTAGACTTCTCAGGTAAAATTGACGCGATTTTTATGCGCTCAATATATGTACATTCATATGAAATATAGATATTTTGAAATTATGTGATTTTAAAAAAAAATGAAATATATTTTGTTATAAATTAAATAGCTAATATCACATATCGTACTTTGTGACTGCGAACAAATAATTATCACTGACATTAGACAATTTGAGTAGCATT
The DNA here is from genome assembly GCA_018150835.1 of Drosophila repletoides. Taxonomy (NCBI): domain Eukaryota; kingdom Metazoa; phylum Arthropoda; class Insecta; order Diptera; family Drosophilidae; genus Drosophila; species Drosophila repletoides. The sequence goes on along the minus strand of JAECWQ010000225.1, from coordinate 9,124,678 downwards.
CACAGTTGTCACTGGTTCATCTCTATTATATGTGAATGTATATGTATGAGAGAGAAAGAGAGCGTTGATTATGTTCGCTTAACCGGCAAGCTGCGTGTATTGTTTTTTTTTTTGCACTGTTCTCATTCTGTTTGCTGGTGCAGTTGCTCTTGTTGTTTTTTTTTTGCTATTGTTGTAACCGCAAATTGCGCTACTTTTGCGCTTATTCGGCTTCGCGAGCTGTGTTGCTATCTTGCTCGCACTCGCACAAGCACTCAGTTCATGCATTGGCATTTTACTTTGTTTCTACCTCTCCACAATGTCACCCACCCAGCCACAGTCAGGTTTTTTGCTTTTGTTTTATTCTTTCCTTCCACACATGAATACACACATACATATGTACATATACAAACATGTATACACATATGACAACTGACTTAACTGTGAATTGCTACGACTGGTGGCGACGATCGTTCGGACGCATGTAATGGAATGAGAGACAGTGGAATCACACACTCGTTTCTTGCTGTGCATTTGTAGAGTCAGGTTGGAAGGGGGTGGGGGCAACAGGGTGTTTCCACTGGACATATGAACGCGGACGTGTATATTGTGATAACCGCAGAGCATTTGCGCGCGATCTGCCGATAATAAAAAACTTCAATAAAACACATTAACAAAACAAAAATTAGCAACAATGCGAGAAATGAAAAAACATGCGCTATAATAAAAAAAAATAATATAAAAAATAATACATTGTACACACTCCAGATTAAGCTAGCATTTAGCGGGGAAATTGATAGGGCCTCAACGGGCACCAACTGCTCAAATAATAGTACTACGCATCGATATCGGTCAATGTCGAACATTTATCGGGGTTATGGTAGAGGTCTTCAGCCCGTACACTCTTGCAATGGTACCCTAAAAAAAGAATTTATATGTATGTATGTATGTATGAATGAACATACATACATATGTACACACGTAATTTCCATAGGAACAAAATAATTAAGTTTACTAGATTTTTTAAAAGAAGATTTCCAACATAAACAACTATTTGGTTAATAAAATGATTCATTTGCATTTTCAGTTCTCAATTTAATTCTGTATTATACTAAAAATAACTTGCATTTACACTGACTGGCTTTCAAAATATCTAAATCTAGAATCCGTAGGAAATTGAATTTTCTATAGTACATATCAATTATCTTCTAGAAGATTGCAGTTTCAAGTAAGATTTTATGAATATAGTAAGAAATTTTAAATTTAAATTTTAAATTCAATAAAAAAAATCGCGTGACGGGTTTTTACAATAAAAAAAAAAAAAAAACGCAAGGTCATTGTTTGCTATGTGAACAATTTTCAAAATAGTATGTACATATATTTCCATTATTTTATTCATTTTCCATTAATAATTTTTGTTGGTATTGTGTATTTTTGCCATTTCTGAAATCTTTTATAGTCAAAAAGAGAAAAAAACTCACACTCCCATGCATATGTATGTATGTATGTATGTATGTGTGCACACAATGAAGAAATAAATGTGCATACAAAAGTTTTATGAAAATCCCTTTCATTCAAATTTCAACCAAAAAGAAATTCTTAGTGTTACAGAAATCTTTCCCGGCAGTTTTTAATTTTTTAGTCCAATTTGTAATTAACCACAATATTTTGAATAAAACCCATCTTAATAATGCAGCAGAATTTATTTTCTTCACTGTCTACATCTGTACATTTGTAATAAAATATGTAGTTCAGTTCTCGTTAAATAATATTATCAATTTAAACAGGTTTAATTTAAAAAAAAAAATTGTATATATTTAAAAATACTGAAGTCATCCTATACTAATGTATGTCATTAAAATAATATCAACAATTTCACCCAACTGTATGATTAAAAGCTAGTAAAGCAACCCTTTTGAATTAGACTCACGCAATCCATAACATCATCGATTTGCATATGGTAAGTACGACTTTAATCGTGTTCATAAAAATAGTAGTGCAAGTAAGTTTCTTGAACACGAAAGGAACATGATAAATGGTAATATTTTTAAACCAACTTTTAAAAATAATAATTTTTATATACAATATTTTTTCAATTCATAAAATATGAATTTTTAATAACGAACTTAGATACAAGTTCATTGCAGGACTTAATATGGCATGGATATAGTAATAACTATTGTAAGCGTAGGAAATGTTATACAACATAAATCTACCTTTAGTCTTATATTTTCATCTAATCTAATATTTAGTGGTAAACCCATTATTTTCTATTACGGAATAGCAACGTTGTGGCATGGCATCGATAAGATCCTGGCACCGCTTCCGAGGAATTTCATTCCATGCCTTCCGAACCACTTGCCAAAGCTGAGCTTTGCTTGCTGGTTTTGAAATTTCTACAATACTTTTAACTTCACCCAATAGATTTTCAATAGGATTTAAATCCGAGGACTGAACTGGCCATTGCATGACCTCGATCTGTTCGGATGCTAACCAATCTCTAGTGAGCTGACTCTTATGCTTGGAATCGTTGTTATGCTGAAATGTCCAGTGCAAGGGCATTTCCCAACTAGCATATGGTAGCATTGTATTCTTCAATATATCAACGTACACATTTTTATCCATGATACCGTTTACCAAATGGATAGGACCAACGCCAGCATAGGAAAAAGAAGCCCAAATCATAATGCTCTGGTCATCATGCTTAACTGTATTCTCTTTAGAGGGCGTCCTGTCGCCAAATGGAACCATTTTGAATTCATCTGTCCACAGTATGTTGCGCCACATTTTAATGGGCCAGTTAACATGAACTTTTGCAAATTGAATTCTTGCATTCAGACGCTTTTTAGTCCAAAGTCGACGACGAACGGTAACAGCGCTAACCGTTAAATCCAATTCCTCTTTAATATCTTTTGCTGATGCGAACGGATTAATCGCTGCAAATCGCACAATTTGTTTATCCTCTGAAAAGGTGGTTTTAAATTTAGCACCACGTTTATCAGGCTTCTTCTTATAGTGAATAGCGTTATATATCATTGTAGCTGTGCATCCAAGGATATTTTCAATTTCTTTATATGTTTTGCCTTGTTTTTTAAGTAGAACTATTAAATCTCTCTTTTCGGCCGAGCAATGCTTTCCTCGGCCCACTGCAAAATAAAAACCAAAGACATTGTCGCAATTCCAGTAAATTTCTATTATTAATTTAATAAAAAAAAATTACTCCTTTACACTTACTGATGCATTTTATTTATAAACTATAAAGTTTTCTCTTCCTGTGGAACTTCTCACATCGACCACTACTATTTCAATGAACTGTTATGAAGCGCAGCACTACTATTTCCATGAGCACAACTGTATGTACATACACACATGCATGTTTCTACGTACCACATTCATGTGTGTATGTGTGTGTATAAAAATTCGCAGGCCATTCTCATTCTCCCTTACGCTTGTTTCGTGTGCTTTCATTTTATTTTGCTTTTTATTATTACATATTCTTGTTATTTTTATTTTTGCGTTACTCGTTTTATTTGCGTTGCTTTTCGCCGCTGCTGCTGTTGTTGTTGTTCTTGTGGTGTTGTTGTTGTTGCTGGCAGCCTTTTGCTTTATTTATTTCAACTGGCTGACGCGTTCGTTTCCAAGAGTCTCCTCCCCTGCTTTACGTTCTTGCTAACTCGCTCCCCTTTACGCTCATCATTCGTAGTGCGCCATCTCGCTTGCTTCCACATTCGTTCATTCCTCAGTCAGTCGGTCGGGCTGTTCGTTCGAACGTTCGTCTGGCGTTTTGTGTCTCTCCGTCTCTTTTGCGTGTGAGTGTCTGTCCCTCTGTCTATGTCTGTGTCTGTGTGCGTTGAAGTTGAATGTGCCGGTTTTTCAGTAACCCGATGTTGTTGCTGTTGTTGCCGTTGGTCGTGTCATGTTGATTTGTGTGCTTGTCTCGGCTCTTCGACTGACAGACCGACCGACCAACCGACCGTCCGCCCGCCCGCTACCCTGACTATAAGCGTCTGCGCTAGTTATTCGGTATTCTGCTGCTGCTGCTGCTTGCGTTCTTCCTCTGCGATTGCTGCTTCATCTTATTCTACACACACACACACTGTCAGACAGACAACTACGCAAACAAGACCAAGACAATGCGCAGTAGATAACAACCCCCCTCTCGTTTCATAGCCCACTGCCGTAGATACTAAAGTATATATGAATGTCTATATGTATATATCCATACTTACGAATGTTTGTATATATGTGCATACAAAAGTATCTATGGCAACACAGCGTGTGATATATATGTACATACATAAGCACTATGCTGTGTATATAAGTGTGTGTGTGCCTGTGTGCAGACAGCTGCTTTGTGTGTCAAATTGTAGCAAAAAAAAGTTTTCTTTTTTTATATTTTTTGTTTTGTTTGCCGAGTGCTGAGAGCCACCCACCCACTGGCGCATTTTGCACTGCGTTGTGCTCAGCTGGTTCAGTGTGTGTTTGTGTGATGGCTGTTTTCCATATGAATTAAATTTATATGCACACATACACAAACATGCAAATTTTATATTAATGCCGCTGCTTAAAGTCGAAATAGGAATTGAAAACACAAATAAAAACAAAAGTAATAAAAAGGGCTTGCCTTAAAATTATTTTTTTAGTTAGACAAAAATTTTATCTAAATTTTGCGTAATATATTTAAATGTTAATTATTATTATATATTCTGTGAGATATTTAAGCAGCTGTTAACTGACGCAGTGGAAATTTTTACTGATTTTCCACCTGTAAGATGTACAGCTACATATGTATATATGTACATACATATATAAATATGTATTTCATATTGTATGGCATATTGTTGAGAACTTAATCCGTTTTCTAAGAAAATCCCACCAGATATCATTTATTCCTGCTGACGCAGCCAATTCACCACTGGGTTGCTCGTTTCTTAGCATTCTTTCTCTCTTTTTGTTAGACTCCCTCTCTCTCTCTTTCTGTTTCTGCTGTTTGCGCTGCGCAAAAACTACATTGCGCTCTTCGACGCGCTGTCCGTTGCGACGTCGCGTCGCGTCTGTCGTTCGGTCACAGCGAGCGTCATACTCGCTTGTTATTTGTTTGTGTGTCTGCTAGCGCACAGTGGACTACATAAAAAATAAAGTAAGAAATAATCATATTGGTAATTTTAATTATAATTTTTTTTTTCTGATATAGTAAATTTTATTAAAACTTTAGAAAAATAAAAACAATAACAAGTTTTTAATTTATTGCAACATTTTGATTATATTCACTGTGCCACAAAAAATAAATGCTTGAACCACTATGCACCGTCATCGTCTGCCGCCGCCTCGTTACGTTTACCCATTGGCAGCGCCGTGGCAGTGCTTTGTTATGCTGCCTGAACAAAAGCGACGTTGCCGAACTTCAGACTGCTTGTGCGCTATGTTCATGTTCACGTTTGGCTGGCTGACAATGTGGGTATATGTATGTAAGTTTCCATATACAGACACACATACATATATATATATGTATATTCATATACATATATTTGTGTGTGTTTGTGTTTTATATCAGAAATTTCCATTTAATTTTTTATTTAGGTTTCTTTTTCGTTTTGCGATGTTGTTGTAGCTGTTTTATGTGCATACATATACATACATACGTGTGCGTTGATACATAATTTGTATCAACGCATAGCTTTTGCATGCGTGAATGTGTGCTGTGTGTGTATTTAAGTTACACTTTCAGCTGCCGATTTGATACCACGCTTTTTCGAGTAGCGCATACGTCACACATGTTCGGCAGTGGCTGAGGCAGAGTCAAAGCTGAAAGAATGGGAAAAATGGAGTGAGAGACACATTGTGAGAGAGACAGAGAGTGAGAGAGAGAGAGAGAGAGAGAGAGAGACTGACGTTGATTCCAGCTCATACTGTATAGGCTTGCAAATTGGCAGCAAATGTCTGTTGAACGATGGTGGTTTGGAGAGGGGGTAGAGGGTGGTTTTGTCGGCTTTTGCTGTTGTCGATTTTATTATTTTCATCTCCTTTTTTCGTTTTTTTTTTCTTGCTCTCCCTCTCGCATTCGCATCCACAGGTGTCGTCGACGTCGGCCTCGTTGTTGGGCCTCGTACATTGGGCCCGTACATCAAGTTCAGCTCTCAAAAACTTCACACCTTTGTGCAAATTATTTCGTCGTCAATGTGACAAAAAGTTAACCTCAATGTTACCACCGCCTGTTGAGCGTGACTCAACAGCGACGTTGATGCCGATGCCGATGCCGACGCCGACGCTGACGCCAGCGGCCTGACAATTTTTGTTTAAACAAATGCAACAACAACTAAAGCTTAATGAAAAAGTTATGCGAGTGTAAGCTTTCGTTTTTTATTTATTTATACTATGTAGTTTTGTATTTGTTTGTATGCGCACGTGTATGTATGGGTGTGTGTGTGTGTGTGTGTGTGTATGCACTCAAACAAACTTTGCTCCCTACACTTGACCTTGTTTTGCCATTTTCATTTTGCGCCCCCACTTCCCCCTCACTCAAACCAACACAGATGGACTGGCTGATTGCGGTCTGTACAAAGGGTGGGGACAGCTGCTGGGGAGGGGGTATCAGCATCGAGGCAACTTTGTATGACAAAGCGAAAAGCAAAAGCAAAAGCAAAAGCCAAGAAATCGCTAAAGCAAAGCAGTAATTTGCCTAAAATTGTGCGCCGGCTTAAATGCCGGCTACAAGAAAAAACAAAAAAAAAGCAAGAGAGGAAAGGAAAACCAGAAAGAAGCACAAAGGCATACACGAACAGAAAAGTATTTGTAAGCATTTGAACCAGTATTGAATCTGTGGAAAAGGTTTGGTTTAGGATTAATAATCCCTTTTCAAAATATTGAAATAACAACAACATTGGTTAGCTCCTGTCTAACAAATCATTCGATTCAGAGAAAATTAACATTTTTAAATATAATTTTTTACTCGAACCAGAAAAATTCGCTCGGTTATGGTTCAGCTTCGGCTATATTTTTGATAACGTTGATAAATTCAGTTCAAATAGAATAATTAATTAAGATATCTGGGTTCGACACGGTTGGACTTAAAACCTATATTACACCGATTTTCGAAAACTCTCAAATAAATGTTTAAAAATGGGTTTTTTTAAGTGTAGCAGCCACAACGTAAAAGAATCATTTCTGTGAAGGGCGAAGACGTGAAAAGACGCAGACGCAGACAAATGGCAATAAAAATGCAGAGCAAGGCAAAATGAAAAACAGGAAGGACAGGGCAACAAAGTTATTTTAATGACCTGCTGTTGTTGAGCGGGGGACGGGGGACGGAGGCTGGGCAAAATAAATGGTAAAGGGGAAACGAAGAGGGTCCAAAGTCGAACGGCGAACAGTAAAAATGCCAAGCAAAGGGAAATTAAAGACCATGACAACAACAGAAAATACAGCAAGAAGAACAACAACACAAGCAGTAGCAGCAGCAGCAGCGTTTGGCGAAAAAGTCAAAAAGAGAATTGCTAATGCCAAATAACAACAACAACAAGAACAACAACAAAGAGGTGGTAGAGAAAGACATAAAACTTTTATTTATACACAAACACACACACACACACACACATGCACACATGTGTAAATGTTTCTGGTATGGCAGCAAAAAAGAAAAATAAAATAAAATAAATACAAAAAGTGAATAAATAACAATAAGATAAAAAGCTAGCAAGGCAACAAACAAAGCATAAAAAGAAATGCAAGAATTGTTAGAAAAATTGCGGGTGAATAAAGAAGCATACCAAAAATACCAGACTGGCGACCTTTTCTAGCTATTCTTAAATAAATCAATATCGATATACATACATAGTTCCTGCTGATGACATTTGAGATTTAAGATTTATGTTATGATAAGGTTTGCGCTAAGATGGGATTTTGGAAATCTCAGTTTCCCATGTGGAAATTGAGTAAAAACCGTTGTGTGAAATTGCAATGCTTTTTATTTGATCTAGCACAAATTTTCTTTTTAAGTATAGAGAGAGGTTAAAAAATTTATATGTTATTTATTGCCTTCAGAAAAGGCTTAAATTTAATATTTAATTTATTTTGTTTCTATCCGTCTGTACTTCGGCTTATATGCAAACTAGTCTCTCAGTTTTTGGGCTAGGTGAATGAAATTTGCGATTCGGCGATTCGGACAAGTATATCGTATAGCTGTCATAGGAACCATCGGTTCCAAAATTGCTGTAAAGAAAACTTTTTGTTTCTCAAAGCATTTAAAGGAAATTTTAAAACTTGAATCCAGTTTGCAACTATATTATATAGCCTTTCCTTACTAGTTTTTAACATAAATTCATATTGAAGATACCTAATATTCTGATAAGTTTTCGTATCTAGTTCCTATAATCTATCCTTTGAACCGCTCCAAGAATCGAAAGTACAAAATAAACGACTCCTCTAACCTGACTCGAAAAAAAAAACTCAACCTTCTAGAAATAAGTTTATTTACCACGAAAAGTAGAAAATAAAGCAAAATAATGTTTGGAGTTATATTTCAAGAAGTCGGATTATTGTCCTCGATTTCAGGTTAGGTCACCAAGTCAGAAAGAAATGAAATTTGTCTAGGCGGCTATGGTCCCTTCTATGTTTGAGACAGACTTAAATTAAGACTTGGTTTCAGAATCAGCTTGAGATGACTATCCCAATCCCAAAGCAGCTGCCCTATACACATTGCATAGAAGGTAGAAGGTGGGGGAAGGGACTAAAGCTATTCTCTTACTTTCAGCATATAACGGACCCCAACGGCAATGGCAGTAAATTAAAGTTGCTAAAGCAAAGCGAAAAGCAAAAGAAACGAGAAGCGAAACAAAAAACGAGCGAAATTTCTTGCACAGCGTGGAACCAGAGCGCCGCTCAGACTGTGCCAATGCACAGCGACATGGAACAAGAACAAGAGCAAGAACGAGAACAAGAATAAGAAGAAGACGAAGAAGAACGCGATGTGGTCAAGTCGATGGTGGTTGTTGGTTTAGAAAATTCGGATGGGGCGCAAGGGCAGCATTGCAGCAAAATTTCGTAAAAAAAAAAATGAATAAAAACCGGTTCACAGACTATACGGTTCTTTCTCTTATTATTTTTTGTTTACATGGCGAAGAGGCGACAAAAATGTCAACTAGAAAAACGTTTTCTTTTTCTCTTTCACAGAAATCTCTTGCAGTTGATTTTTACATTTATTTTTAAAGTATCGGAATTGATTCCAAAAAGGAAATGAAAAAAACTATTATAATTATAAATTGTTGTTAAATTTAATTTGCAAGGTGCAATTGCTTTATCCGGTTTATATATCAATTAATTAATACTAACAAAAAGCCAAACCCAATAAAATGTTGAGATTCAGTGTTTAAAATTATAATATAATTATTACTTATATTGTTCAGAACTTTACAAAAATATTTCACTTTATATAAATTAATAAATTGTTTAGGCATTTGGATTAACGATTGCGACATTTTTGTCGGTAGGCAAATGTATACATGTATGTATGTAGTATAAATACATACATATATATATTTTTTTTGACTGTTACAGTTTCACAAAACCAAATAACTTGGGAACCCTGGTACTCAGACTATTTTTTTTTTATTATTATCATCATTATTTACCATCATCCCTGGCATAGACATCCTCAGCCGCATCCAAGCCATTGACATTGGGCAGAAAACGTGCATCGAGCGATAGACGATTCATTCGGCCATAGAGGAGCACCTCGCTGATGATGCGCTCCGCGAACAGGCGCTGATCGGGACGCATATTGCGGAAATGGGCGGCCATACGTTTGCCAATTAAATCGCATTCGTTTTCAGCTTGTTCCACTGTGTGGCTAACCATCTGGTCTATCAGTCGGCGCTTTTTTGTTGCAGCGGACGTGGCGGGTGGGGTATCCTCATAGCTGCCATCAGCATCAGCGTCGTTGTCGCCGTAAATGCTGAGTCGGCGTCGACAACGCGTCGACTGAACTGTAACGGTACCAACGCTGCGACGTTGCTGCTGCTGCTGCTGCTGTTGCGTTTGACTTGTGGCAAAAGGATGCGAATGCGAATGTGGATGCGGATGCGGATATGAAAGCGAATGTTTGCTGGAATGCGGTTGATATTTGTTTTTGTGTCGTGTTTCGGGCTCAGCTTCGACAACTATCTCTGCACCTGGCACGTCCACCTCATGATCGCCCTCGGCCTCAATCACAAGCATATCCTCCTCGGGTGGAAAGGGCTCCGCAAAAATGTCCTCATCCTGCAAAGATTCATATTGATCCTAATGAATGTTAGTAAATGTGATGAGATATAATAGGGAAAGGCTATCTTCAGCTTATTTTGACTAGCTACGGCACCTAAATAAAGTATAAGGATCTTCCTATGAAGATATCCTGAGAAGCAAAAAAATTTTGAACTTGTTTAGGATTTAGCCTTTCGATCGTAGAATCGATTAAAAATTAAACAAAAAATTATGATAAAATTGGAAAATAATATTGACGAATCGGTGATTGAATCAACCGCTCAACAAATACTCTTTGAACGAATCAACTCACTGCATCATCATCATCGGGTTCTTCATCTACAGTCACCTCAACAATATCCTCAACGTCAGTTAACTGAACGCGTTCCTTGAGGTATTCAGACTCTGGGAGTGGGAGTTCTTGTTGCAAGTGTGCCTCGTCCGCCGTTTCCTGTTCATAGAGAAAGTCCAATTCATTGAAATACCAGAGAGAGGGTATATATTCCTCTTGATCGTTTTGAAAGGCTCGACTATCGAGCACCTTGCGCAGTTCGCGACGATACGATGTGCGCAGATTGTTGATTTTACGCTTGAGCATGTGAATGTTCGATGCTGGATCAGATTGACGCATATGTTGCAGCAGGCGGTCGTACGATTGAGCCTTGAGCTTGCGATTGCGATAATCCTTAGAATTGGTTAGCCAAAGCTCTGGCATTGAACGGTACAGCTGAAAGAACTCCTGCCAAAAGCTGGTGTTGCGAACGTGGTGCGACATCATGGCGGCCCATTAACAAACTGTCGTCCAACGCAGTCGTACGACAAATTAGAGCTCGTCGTCCAACATCGAGTTGCTCGACGCTCGGTGAACGACGAAGAACGCAGAACGACGAGCACAAGCAAGCGCGAATAACCTACTACACAACGGACACAGCCAGTGCTGTCTACTTAGCTCTAATATTCACGTTAAATATTTTGGCTATTTCTTGCAGTCAAAAATCGGGCTGTTTTATTTATTCAACTTTTGGCTTTTTGGCTATGAAATTTTCTTGTTTAAAAATAAAAGAATTCAAAAATATACTATTTTTGAGTGGAAAATTATAATGCTGAATTTTTTGATGTTTTAGTTATAAAATAATTGCTAAAAAAGATTTTTATAACAGCTACACACAAGTTTTAGCTATTTTTTCTAGCCATTTACTTGGCAACACTCACAGCCAACCCCCTTGTCGTGCGCGCTCTCACACTCTTTTCTCTCTCTTCCTCTTACCATTGCTATCTCTCTCTTTCTCTCACATGCTCTTACTATATTTCCATCTCTCTCGTTCCGTCATACTTACATGCAAGCTGGCCTCGTCGAGGCTTTGTTGTTGTTCATTCTCATCATTCTCTAGCTCATCATTCTCGTATTTGACACGCTGCGTGGAAGTTGACGGTGAAGGCGTCTGCGGCTTTATGGTATTTAGATTGAGGACAGGCTTGAGAAAGTCCATCGTATGAAACCACCAGAGCCGAGGCTCGTAGCTATCATAGGACATTTGTATTTTTTTCACTTCGCGTCTGTAGCAACAGCGAAGGGAATTTATTTTACGCTTAACGTCGTGTACGGTGGCGTCACGATTGACACGTCTCAGGATTTTTAATAGCTCCTGATAGCCCGGTTCTTTTTTCTTTTTCGATAGATAATCCATAGAGTTATTATCCCAAAGAGCTGAGAAATGACGATAACAGCTGATAAATTCCTCCATAACCTCCTTTTCATCATACAAATTGGGCGTCGTCATGTTGCTCTGCTAGTTGCTTTCAAACTGAAACACGCAGAATGATTGTGACTGAAAGAGAGTGTCATGCAAAACGCAACGTGTATGAACGACTGGCATTTTGTTTTTTCTTTTCCGTTTCTCATATTCTCCTCCTTTTACTTCTCTGCTTCATTTTGCTCTTTGCCTTTTAAAGCGGGCTTTCTGCTTCTAGCCATTGCCTTTTGTTGTTTGCCTTTACCATTTTGCCTTTTATTTATTTATGTTGTTATAAACTCTGTCGCTGCCGCAGTCGCAGTCGCAGTTAACGTTGACGTTAACGTCGCAGTCGCACAAGTGTATGGGCGCTGGCGCGGCACAATGTTGCCAAACTTCACCCGTTCGAACATGTGCCTGTAAATGGAAATTTGGCAACGCTGCACGGCGCTTAGAAATGTTGCATGACAGCAATGAGGCCACCACCGGCCGGCCGTATGTTGTTGTGTTGCACAAAAATTAGCAGCAGCACCAGTAGGCGGCCGCTTAATAATAATAATAACAACAACAACAACAACAATAACAAACAACCAAACAATATTAATAGACATGAAACATTAGCGCGCGCACAGAAACAAGCAGAGCAGCAATATTTGCGATCCGGTAATTCCGTATCGAGCATCCAACATGCATGCTGCAGGTTGTAAGCATGCAGCGCGTTGCCCACGCGATTCTGCTGCTGCAGCTGTTGCTGCGATTGCCGCGCTGCTACTGCTGTCGCTATCATCAGCGTGTGTTTCACTTTCACTGCAAAATTGGCGAAAGAAAAAAATTCAGATTTGTCAGCCTGCGTCATTCAAAGTCGATTGCAACAATAGCTGCTGGCTGCAACATCCTCCACAGTAGCGGCAAACAATTAGGCCTAATACTCGTCGAGCATTATTAGAATAGAAATCGAATTGCCACTGTGGGAACCTTTGGGTGAATCCAAGGCTATAATTCGAACCTTGGACTAGAACTTTGACTCAATCTGTTAAAATTTTTTAAATTTAAATATTGAATTGTAAACAAAATTTTTATGTTTAAGTTTAATTTGTGTAGCCTTAAATTATTGTCTAAAGCCTTAACAACACTTTATTTTCGTTTTTAATTTATGAATTTTGCTTGATATTATTGTTATTACCTTAACTTAAGTTCCTAATATTTCAAATTAATATTAATCAGTACTTGGCTCTAGATTGAAACCTTAATTGAAATCTAATAAAATGTTTGTGGGTTACTCTATTGGTTTTATTTTACTTTTTTGATCTACGTATTAGATTTAATATTCTTTCTTAGTAAAATTAAGTTTGTATGCAAATATTTGTTGTAAAAATAATACTTTTAAATTATATTTTAAATTGTGCTACTTTATTTTGAGAAATAAATTGTATATGTAGTAGAACTTATGTTTTGCTTTAATTTCATTTGAAAGCGTGACTAATATTTTGAAACGCAACTGTTACTGTATCGAACTTGTATGAGCCAAAATGAACGAAAGCTGCTCAAACTCAAACTGCTTAAGTTCGATGTTGCGTTGCGTTCGCGTTCGCAACAAACACAAAACTGTCTCTGCCAAGCAAAGCCAGGCAACAACAGCAGCAGCAGCAGCGTAGCAGCAGCAGCGTCGCCGTCGTCGTTGTCGATGTTGTAGATGTGTTGTTCAAATCCTAAAAACTCGGGTGTGTGCAGCGCGTGCAGAACATGTGAAAATTTCACGACTTTTGCAGATACGTTGCGAATTTATTTATAACAAATTCACGAAAATTATGAAAATCGTCGCTCTTAAACAAAATCATCAACAAAAAGGTAAATGTGCAACGCAGTTTCCAAAAAAATACAAAAATACAAAAAAAATGAAAAAAATATACCAACAACAACAAAGGCGAACCATGCCCGCTTCGTCCGTCGCCAACCACGCAAAAATCAAAATGAAAATATAATAAATAAATAAAATAAAATAAAGAATTAAAAAATAAAAGAAAGAAAAAGTTTTACACCTTTCAGTGTTGCTGTGCTGCTTACTACATATAACTGTATATTTTATATATGCATATATATATATATTTATGTGCCTCTCTGTGTGTGTGTGTGTGTGTGTGTGTGTGTGTGTGTGTGACTGTGTGTGTGCATGTGTATGTGAGACTGTGTGTGGATGGATAAAATAAAAGAAAAGAGAAGATAAGAAAAAAAAACATTGGAAAATTGCGTCGCGGCTGCTTTATGTATATGTGTATAGTTTTTTTTTATTTTTTTATATATATGTACATATATATTTTGCTTAAATGCAATGCTGATCTATGCGCGAATATCAAAGTGAAAAGAAACGCAAATTGTTGGAATTTTATATATATATATAATATATGTATGTGTGTGTGACTCTTGCTTTCTCTCTCTAGCGCTTGCACTATATGCCTGTGTTTGTGTGTTCTTTTTTATGTGCTTGTGTGCGTGTATATATATGTATATAAATATATGTATGTATATATAAATAAATATATATATATATGTATATATGTGTATGTGTTTGTGTGTGTTGGCGCTCTGCTGACGTCGTTGTCTGCGTTCCAATTCTAATTTTTGTTCAATTTGGTTGTGCTGCTTTTTTAAAGTGGCATAGATTGTTTTTTGCTGTTTTTGTGTTTTTTTATTATTTATATAATAAATTGAAATTGTTTTTTTATGCACAGCTGTGAAAGAAACGAAAATTAATAAATGTAAAAATGTAACTGTGGCATAAAAAGCGCCAAAGCCAAGCCCCACACATTCATACACACATATGACCAGTGTTGCTGTGCAATTTGTTCAAATTTGTTATTTTTCCCCGACGGCACCGCCCTTTGCCTTCCCTTGCCCTTTAAACACACATATATATAAATATACACACACGTGCACATACAAATGCATATACGCATAATTTTATATATGTATGTATGTATGTATGTATTATAATTTTTTTATATATTTTTTTTGAAATCAATTTTTGCATACAAAGAAAGAAAAATTGAAAAAAAGAGCAAAGAGCAAAAATAAGTTTACCGTTCGTCTCGTTTCGTTTCGTTTTCGTGTTTGTTGTGTGTTTTTGTCCAAAAAATTTTCCTAGAATCGCATGTAAAATTTAAAATGCAAATTCAAAAAAATTTAAAACGAAAATGCAAAAAAAAAATATGAAGAATATCGCGAACATAATCAATATAAAAATATAAATAATAATAAAATAAAAAAAATAAAAAACTGTGAAAGCAGCTCTTCTAAGAACCGACGGGTTTTTGGATTATAAACCCAACCACATTTTACTATGGTAAGCTTATTTTTTTATTATTATTATTAAAGTTTAAGGTTAGGATAACCGATTCAGAATACAGTTGTGGACACAAGTTTAGAAATATGACGCCTATGAATCGGTTTTGAACGATTCGAACTTGGATATTCGACTATTTATCAAATTTAAATTGAACCAGGTATTAAAACTTTTGCTGAACCTGAACCGAGCCAATAGTTCCGGTTCAGGTTTCGGTTCGAATCAAAAATATTGTGTGGGTATTCTGCTTAGCCTTGGCAATGAATTGGAACAGAATTTTTCGATCTTAAAATTTATATACAACATATTTATGTATATATTTGTAATCTTAGACTCATTTCAGATGAATTTTATCCTTTTGCCGAATATTTTCACAGTCACTTTATTAAATTCAATACAAATGTTAAAATATGGAAAATATTTTTGTGATTCAACCACGAACAAAAACGTTTCGGCGATTAGCTCAAGACGAACATCTTTAAACTCAAATCAGAACTAGTGAACGAGATTTTTTTAATATGTTAATAAAAAAATTTTTAAATTGATTTTGGAAAAACTTTAAAATGAAAAAATTATCAGCTCTGCAAACCCGGTTCAAAAGCAAGCTATGGTTCGAGTCTTGGTTCGAAAATTTTTAAAATAATTGTAAAAAAGAAGATTTAGAATTAAATATATGTATTATTGGGCGAATTGAGTTTCCAAATTCCATATTCACTCACGACTTTGGTTCAAGAAAAATGAGCTTTGAATTCCGGTTCGAACCCCTGTTCAGATCCAGTTGTAATTTAACAAAATTTGTTTCTTCAGTTTTTACCACTTCCATCAAATTTTAGACTGAAATAGGTGCATCTGCATAGGCTACAACATATTGAATTTTTAATACTAATTGATTTCATTGCAATTCACGTTAAATACAACCCTGCTATATTAAGTTGGGAACAGCCGTTCTGTTTCACAGGCTGTTAAAACAATTCCTAAACCATTTCGCAATTATTTCTATGTATAGCTTATATCCATAAGCGGAAAACGTGTGTATGAAGCAGAAAGACACGTGTCCGACCCCATTAAGTATATATGTATGTATGTCCGTCCCTCAGACACTATAATAGCCAGGAAAACTAAATTAGATATGTCAGTTCCCATATACCAAAGGCAAAAGGAATTGTATTACAATTTTCCATATTTCCTTCTATACACCCAAAAAGTGATATGAACTATAAATAATACAGGACGAATTAATGAATTAAAGACTAAAAGATCTAGAATACAAAAATAGAAATTGTTCATACAAGAACTTTATCTTTCCACCTATTTTTTCAGTAATACAATTGTTTAATCTAGTAATTTTCTCTAGCTAAAAAAAGAATAGGTTTAATTGATGTATCGAATATGGTATAGAAATAAATGTATAGGAACCGACAGACAGATATGGTTTTTTTTATCAAATCTTGTCAATCAGCTTTAGAATATATTACCAGAATATCCCTGCAATGGAATAATTTGTTGAATGAATTTATTAAACCGAACCAAAAAGGGTTAAAGTCGTGGTTCTTGGTTTTGAACTGGCGAACTCCATGGGCTTTATATTGATATAATCCAGGGAATCTATAAAGTTGCGAATATTATTTATAAATTCATGGAATTTTTAATTAATTTACTCCAAAAGCATTATTATTATATTAGTTTAACATTATTATTTCCATTGAATGAATGAAAAAATGCATGTTAAAGCCAAAAGTCTTCAAACCACCTACATTCTTCTCTCCCTCCGTGTATTTGATCTCAGAAACTGTCAGAACTAGAGATACCAAATTTAGTATATGAATTCTTGGGTATTTATACTTTTTGTGTATTAATACATTGTATATGTAAACATATAGATTTGTACATATATACAGAATATAGCCTATGTACATATGTATGTATATTGAAAATTTCATAACAATTGGATAATAAACTGTGAAACGTTTCAAGAGAATATACACAATCATATATACATACATATTTACATATTTATATGAATATGGATGAAGCAGATGTATTACAAGTGGTTTGTTGAACGTTTAGGGGCAAATTAAAAAATTGCATTGTATTGCTATAATTTTATGAAATTATTTACATATATCATGAGTATATAATCTACACATTTCCGAATTCTGAACAGAATTTTTGAGTACAGATTCAGTTCCAGCTCTAACTTGGGCCTCCAGAATCCATACAGATTCAGTCTCTGGGGCATAATCCAATGAGATTCCTTATCAAATTGATGAACCCATCGTAAAATATTTGGACCCATTTTTGTTTTTTATTGTGTAAATTTGCAACTGTTTCAAGTTTTAAAGCTTTCTGTGGCGCCAATAAGCGAGTTATATACACACATATACATATGTATATGCATATATATATATTTATTTATAGCTTTTATTCTACTCTTTCAACTCGTTTTTTTTGTCGCTCCTCTTGTGCTTGCTAATTAGCATTTAAATTATGCAAATATTACTGCTTCTTTTTTGTTTTTTTTTTTTTTCTTTCAATTTCTTTCTTCTTATGCATATATGCATATAAATATATACATATATATTTATATAAATATATAGAGAGACAGATAAACGGACAGACGGCTACGTGGCCTGTGGTTTTTTTTTTTTCGTTTTTGTTTTTGTTTTTGGTCCTCTCTCTGTCTCTCTGCGCTGTTTTTTTTTTTTTTTTTTTTGCTGCTTGTGAAAACGTCTCACGTAGAATTCTTGTTCAACCGGTTTGTATTGCTTTTGCTTTTTTTGTTGTTCTTGTTATTGTTGTTGCCACCCCTTCTCGCAGCTCCACATGTATTTATATACATACATACACATAAGTATAAATGTGTATATACATACATACATACATATGTATATCCATAGCATTTTCTTGTTGTTGTTTCAGTTAATTTAAATGCAATCGCAATCGCATATTGATTTTTCCTTTTACCCAGAAGCCAGCGTCGTATAAAACAGATATGCAAACTTTTTTCTTCTTCTGTCTATTTTCTTTTTCTTCACATTTTTTTTTTTTTTGGGCATGAAATTTGGCAACGTAGCACGAAGCAAGCGTTTCCTGCTATTTCAGTCGACGAGTCGAGTCTCCCTGGCGCTGTCTCTTTCGCGCCTGTTGGCACCGCAACGTCCTTGTGACGTTTTTTTGCCCCCTTGCGGCAACTTCGACGGCAAAAATTAACTGCAATTTGGAGAGGAAACCTTTACCCCTCGTCCTCCCCGTCTCCCCATAGCAGAGCCCTTTCTAACTGTGTGTGTTTGTAAAATATGCAAACTAAATTACAGCAATTTAAGCCGTTTGCCCATATATTTATGGCATGTCAGGTGGCGCCCCCTGCTGGCCGGCCGGCATTAGCGCCTAGGCGAACAATTTTTTTTTTTTATTTTTTTAGCGCCACACCCACCCAAAAAAAAAATGGGGAACAAAGTGAGCAAAACAAACAACACACGAAACGTCATCAGGAGAGAGCAACCATTAAGGATAATGTGCGAGAAAGGGCAAAACAAAAAGTAACTGTCACTTGACACTTTAATGGAATTTTTATGTTTGCCTTGACTACACAATCAAAAAATAAAATAAAAAATTGGAATACCGAAGATTACATACCCTTGTAGACAGAAATAACCGTTAACAAATTATGAAATGTATTTTCAATGATTGTTTCTATTTCAGCTAGATAATATAAAATGGGTATATAAAATGTGTAGTTTTTTAATTTATTTGTAGTTCTATATTTTTTTTATACTGACAGTTTTTTAGGTGAAAAAAGAAGTTTTCATACGATAACGTATTCAATTAGCTCAATAACTGGGAGAGTAGAAAATATATTGACAGGGCTATATCGACTCGTTTCATTGCCCTGCTCAATAATATATAAACCTATGTATGTATTTGCTTATATATGTAGTTTATGAGGTCGGAGATGCCTCCTTCAATGCATTCATTATCTGTGCATTTCATGACGAAATAATGATACACTTTCTACATGGGGAATAAAAATATATATTATATATATATATTGCATATATATTATATATCAAAAACAACTACGAGGATTATTGAAAATAATTGCCAAGAAAAATAATAAAATTAAAAATAAAAACATGACATGCAAATAAACTATAATGTGTTAGTTTTAATAAATCTATAAAAAACAAAAGCAATGTCAATTTCAGGGTTAACACAAATTTTTAAACAAAAGATTTAATCGTTATATCACTCCTGTTGCAGTTCTTTTAAAATACTTAATAAAATACTCAAAATTGGACATTTTGAAGATTAAAAGAAAAAATAAAAATTCTATTCTTATGAAACTGAAATTAAAATTAAGTACAAAATTAGCTTTTTTTTAAGTATGGAAATCTATAAATTTATTTTTTTCAAATTTAAGGTATTCTTTCTGGATATTGGATTGGATATTTTATATATAACATGTTCTTATATACTTATTCTTTTTATTACATGTACATATTTATGTATATTTTCAATTTCACTTTCCTTAAGGATAAAAATAAATATCACTAAAAATTTCAGAACTATTTTATATTTCAGTTTCAATTATAGTTTCAAAATTTATTTTAAAATATATTGAATACGATTGAAAATAGAGTATTTGAGCTTCTTCAACTTCTTGGCCTATAAACAGTTTTTATGAATGAAAATGGAGTTTTAGCAAAACTAAATTACACTACAAAATGCTTAAACTAATATAGAAAAAAATAAGATAATTGTCCCCATTGCGATAGTCCATAAATCAATCTGAAGCCCTTAAGTCAAGGACATATCGCATCATTTTCTGCGTATTTAACTGAAGGATGCACCAAAGGAGCTTTATCTCGATTGCATTTATTTATAGATAACTAATGAGTTCTTATGAATTTCTCATTATGTGTGTATTTCACTAGTGGGCAGTAACAAAGAGGCAGTAGAAAACAGGATAGATGGAAAGTAGAGATGGGCGCGTGAATGTTAATCACGAGTGATAATCATATACATATAATCATAATGTTAATTTTTGAGGTAATTTCGGGGTATTCTGTTTCAAACAATCAAGAATCTAGGTTACAGAAATATTAACATCTTAAGCTAATTAAAGTTTTTGAATTTAACGACTAGCGTGATTTAAAATTATTTTCACGATACTCGTGCCTTATTTATGTGAAATAAAAGTAATTTTTTCTCTCGAATGGAGCCATCCACCCCAATTCAAACTAAGGATATTTAAACCCAGACGGTAAATATATTAAAGTAGGAATCTCTGACCCCATAAAGAATATGTATATAAAGAATATTTTAATCTAATAGCCCTGATCGAAAAAACCCCTCGATAAAACCAAGTCCGTCTGTTTCAATCCAAATACGTCTCGCAGTTTTAGCTAGGTGAATGAAACTCAAGCGTTGATGGCTTTTAGTAGAACTCAATGAACTACCAGAAAAGTAATGGTCCAAATTTATTGTGGGGAAAACTTTTTGGTTTTTCAAGTTATCTTTATAAGACTAGGAAAAGTCAAGTGTATAAAATGATGGAAAAATTATGTTTCCCAAATCAAACCAAAAATTTTTATCTTTTATAAAAGTATATACATAAATGTATGTATATATGTGTGCGCATATGTAGCAATTTCTCTTTAAACAATTCGCAAATATTTTCTTAAAAAGATGAAATCAAATGTATATATATTTGTTATATTTATACCCTTGTAGAGGCTATTATAACTTTGTTATATTTACAATTTTTAGTAAGGATTTGGCCCTATTTCACGTGGAGAAGCATTCAATTTGAAGCGTCCATCTCTAGTGGAATGGGACCTTTGTAGTGTTGTTGCTGGAATAAGTAGAATCATTTAAGCTTTCTTGACTTGTGCACCGTTGCCAGGCAACAATAATATATATGTACATGCATATGTATGTATGTATGTGTGTGTGTGTGTGTGTGTGTGTGTGGGGGAAGAGGGATTTGTTGCTGCATCAACCCTAACTAATTTAATGCCTGCGGCAGCAACCCTTGGGGGATGATGGGGGGGTTGCACATGTGTGCGGCATCTGCGTTTTGGCCATTGTTGCACTTTACTGTGGAACATGTTGTAAGACGTAGTAGAAAGAAAATGTGGGAGGCACACAAGAATTCTGCGAAACTTGCAGTGCTGTGAAAGCTACCCACACACAACATAGTCACACAAATACAGGCACGCCAAAATCTACGACACATTTTCAGGCTTAAAAAACTAAAAAAAAAAAAAAAAAATAAAAATAAAACACGTTCTCCATGCGCGCGTTCACATGCGCTTATTTTCGTCCAAGAACAACAACAACAACGACAACTAGAGTAATAACTGATAAGAACACACGCACGCAACAACAACAATAAACAGACATTGCTACAAAAAAAAAGGAAAAAATAATAATAATAATAATAATAAAAGCTGGCGCACTAAATTAAAGCTCAAACGAAAAATCAATACTTTATACTACTTCAACCGACAGTAGCTGCAGCAGCAGAGCAAAGCAGCAGCTGAGCAGCAGCGTAGACGTTGGCAGCGGCGCTATCTCAAATAAATTGCTTTCGGCCTACTCGTGATTTTGTTTTTGTAGTTAATTTTTTTTTCCATTTCGTTTTGTTTTATTTGCCTTTTCGTTTATGGCATACACAAACACATATGTACGTATACGTATTGCTGAACGCTGCTGCGTCAACGTCGCCCACACAAACACATGTCAAAGTATATGGGTGTGTGTGTGTGTGTGTGTGTGTGTGCGCCAATGCTCCACAATTATTATTATTATTATTATTCCCGCTCAGTGTGTGTGTGTATGTCTGTATGCGGTATTTTTATACTCTATACGAATACAATGGATAAAAAGAGTATACGAAGTTTGTTCAAAACGCATGTAACAGGTACAAACACAGTATCAACAGATTATCAGATCAGGCTCCCATATGCCATATGCAGTTCAGGTCTATTTTAAATGTTTCATACAAATCAATAAAAAAAAACCAATAAAATCACCAGTTCTTGATATATAAACTTAAAATGTAACTTTTACATTAATTAAGCAGCTTTTAATCTATGTCGCAAATTTCAAAACGATCAGACAAAAAGCATTGAAATTATTCAAGAAACTATAGTTTTAATTGAAAATTAGCGCGCCCTATAGAGTATTTCCCAGTCGTGTATACATTGGAATTGAGCATTCTTGCTTTTTTTTACGTTTCACCTTGCGCACACCCGCACACTCCCTTGGCTCCAATGTGTTTACGGCTGCGTTTTACTCGTTAGACTCGTTTGCTGCCTCCGTCTTCTATCATTTTTCATACACAACACACACACACATGCATATGTATACACAGTCATACAAACAGAGACAACGTTGCCGCTGCTGCTGCTTCGGGGGATTTTTGTGCACGTCACTATGCACGACTCACTGACGTATTGTCGTTATGTTGGTTTGTCGTTTAGTCTTTCGTTCGGTCGGTCGGTCGGTCGGTCGCCGCTCGTTCGTGCGTTCGTTCAGCCGTTCGTTTTGTCGCTACACTCGTTATGACGTTGCGAGTTTTGTGACTGTGTGTATATGTGTGTGTGCGTCGTATTCAGTTGCCAACGGCGCTGCCCGTCCGCCGCCTTGCACTTGCTGTTGCGTCACCCGCGCGCCGCATAACCAACAACGTTGCTGCGCAGCAACAGCGCTGCCCGCTGTTTGCTTTGCATTTGTATGGTATATATACTATATATACATACATATATTTATATATAAATATATATGTATATATAGCTGTATATATGCCTATGTTGTGTGTGTATGTTCAAGTTCCCGCGTTGTTGCTCTCTGTTTTTGCTCAACCTCAGCAGCAATGTGCCCCACCACTAGCCTCCCCACCAACAATCTCTTCTGTGTGACGACAACGAACGACGGAACGACCGACCGAGCGACTGATTGACGAACAGTCGTTTGGTGGCTTAGTCGTTGCTTACTTGCGCTCTCGCTCTCGCTCTCTCTTTCTCTAATTCTGTTTCGTTTGCGCGCCAGGGTCGCTCTGTCTTGCTCGCTCTTTGCCGCGCGGCATCATTTTTTTCTTCGTTGGTTGTTTTGCTTTTGCTTCGAGTTGGTTTTTTTTTTATAATTTCTTTTTATGCTATTATTATTATTATTATTATAACGCTTTTGGCATCAATGCTGGCTGCGCTGCCGCTGCCTTTGCTTTTGCTTGTTTCTTTTTACGTATAGTTTTAAGCCTCTTTTTTCATATTGTCGTCGTCTGCTGCTGAATTGTTGTTGTTGGTGGTGGTGTGCGTGTGTTGTTATTTTTATTAATTTGTTTGCGCTGGGGCTGCTGCTGCCGCTGCTGCTGCCGCTGCTGTTGCTGAAAATTGTCAACAACGCATTTGGCTGCTCCGACGTTTGCGTTGCTGCTTTAATCTTACGCGTGCTTAAGGTTTTTTTTCTTTCAGTCTTTTGCTTTGTGTGAAGTTTGGCAACATTGCCGCTCGTTGTTGTTGTCGCCGTATATTTTTATTGCTGTCGACGCCGCTGCTTTTGCTTGGCTTTTGGCTGTTGCGACGCTTGGCTGATTTTTTTCTTTCTTTTTGCTTGTTTGTGGAATTTCGTGCTTAATTTTCGTCTCTTTGTGTATGTATGAGTTTTTGCCGTTTGCTTAAATCCAATTCAATTTTTGTGCAATTTTCATAGTGTGAATTTAATTTACTGAAAGTTGCCAGCTGTTATTTGTTATTGTTGTTTTTGTTTTTATTTATTTGTGGCTGTGCAATTTAATTGCTTTCATTAAATACAAAAATGTTGCTGACCAGCAGCAGCAGCGGTAGCGGCAGCAGCAACGGCAGCAGCAGCCGTCGCAGTCGAGCCGCATTAGCAGCAGCGGAGCAAAACATGTGGCCGCGCGCTGTTGCCAAATTTCATTTGCCAGTTTTCAGTTTCCAGTTTGTCGACACCGGCGGAGCTTTTTCTGTTTCTACTTCTTCTGCTTCTTTCGTCTTCTTGTTCGGCTACTTTCTGTGCTGCTTCTGATTTTTGTTTTGTGATTTGTGTTGTGTTGTTTTTTTTTTTCACGTAGGCAACGCACACGCGTAAATATCGTTTCGTAGGTAAATTTGCTGAAACAGGCAACGTGAAGTTTGGGGGATAACCTCAAATGGCTGATAAATGAGCGTGCGAGTAAAATTGTGAATTGTTGTTTTCTTATTGCTCTAATTTTGGCCTTTAATTCAAAAAAAATTGTTGTTATTTTTGTTGTTGTTGTTTTCCTTGCCGTTCGCTGATAAGCAAGCAAAAAATTCTTAAGCTCTCAGATAGCTTATCAAAAGCTTACACAAACATTAAAGCGATTGCAGCGATAGATGTCGGTAAATTATGAGAACACGACTTGTGATGTAAGTACATATTACGTATGTATGTACAAATGAGTGTGTGTGTTTGTGTATATAACGATTAATTAAATAATACCCCAGTAGGCATAGTGGTTGTCAACGCATTTAATGCAGGCAAAAAATAAAATTTGTTCAAAAACCGAGATATTTCATATAAGGATTAGCAAAATAATATACCCGTATGGACAGTGGGCGTCAACCTATTTAATTCAGGCAAAAAAATAAAATATCCCAAAATTTCTAAAGCAAGCAAGATATCGAAAAAAAGGGCGTAATTTTTTTTGTTATCAGCATTTTTTCCATATTTTTAACTGTATGTATGTTTTACATCTGATAGCTTCTAAATTAAACAAGATATAAAAAAGTGTGAAACGATACAAATTAAATAACCCAAAATATTGCCTTATTGATGAACTTAAATACAGTAATAATTTTTTTTACTCAATCATCGTCATTCTTTAAAACTGGGCCTGTTCTTTGTTTTTCTTGAAGTTATCTGACAATGGCGTTAAATTATAAATTGAACTGAAGGACTCTAAGGAATAAGTAGCTTCATTGCAATTTCTTCTTTTTTTTTTTTGCAAGATAACTGATGAGTTTCTAAGACTTGCTCCTATGTTCGTAAGCAAAAGTTCTACAGAAATTCTCTAGAGTGGAGGCGGTGTGAAAATGGCTAATGAGTTAGTTGTTAAGTAGATAGAAAGCAAAAGAAATGGAGGATAATTTAATTACAAACTGAAATAATGCACTTAATCCTTTAATTGACTAATAAAGATGGATTGATTTTTAAAATAAATGAGCAAAAAGGAGCAGAGCTACAACAAGTTTTCTTCTCTCTTGTTATTAGAAAAGTGTAAATCTATTTAGTTTCATGCGCCATTAATTAAAATATGAAATATGAAGCTTGTTAGAGCATAATGCAAAAGCGCAATTTTACAGTAGAAGGTGTTCTTATACCTTTCAAGAGGGTATTCTAACTTTGTCACAAATTTTGTACACCTCCGACCCAATAAAGTATATAAATAATTGATCAGGACGATGAGACGTGAGTTTTGATACAGTTATGCCCGTCTATCTGTCATTCTATCTTTTTCTATGCAGACTAGCCTCTCAGGATTTAGATAAAAAAAAAATATGACTTATAACTATGTCTTGGACTTACAACTAAAGCATATGTATATCTGAATAATATGAAATATACATTATATATATAAAATGCTCGAGATCGGACTATGTACATAGTAAGTCATATAACACACTTTAAGAATAATTTCCTATTATTCCAGTCAGTCTGGAAGAGTATGCAATATTAGGTGCGCGACAGATACATTTTCCTTATCGATTTTTGGTTTTTTGTATTTTGTATTTTCAACCTCATTAGCGCTAAAAATTCAAACTGAAATTCGAATATCTTCCTTCCCAATTATGACCATTTCCCTTGCAATATTTACAGCATCAGAAATTTAATTTGGATGGAATATCGTTTACGTTATTGAAAATAATATAAATGCGACAAATGCAAATGTCAAAATTCATGTGTCACATTTTAATTTAAAATTTCATTTATCCGTTCGAGATTTTAATACATTTTGACATTTTTTGCTCATGTTATCTGTAATTGTAACTAAAGGACGCGTTTCCAACCCGATAAACCAGACATATTCGTACATATATACATAGATATGTATTATGAATCAGGATAACAAGTTCAGTCATTTCCACCTGTCTGTCTGTTTTCATATAAAACGAACGTAGTCATCGTCAGTCGGTGTCGGAAAACTACAGTAGAATTCGAATTGGAAAAGTGGAAATTATTTTAATTTTTTTCTAAACTGCGCTTAAGTGAACCTAAGAGAATTTTCAATT
Organism: Drosophila repletoides; assembly: GCA_018150835.1. Classification (NCBI taxonomy): domain Eukaryota; kingdom Metazoa; phylum Arthropoda; class Insecta; order Diptera; family Drosophilidae; genus Drosophila; species Drosophila repletoides. The sequence goes on along the minus strand of JAECWQ010000225.1, from coordinate 9,098,114 downwards.
TTCTGTTTAGAAACGGCCGTCTAGGCTTGTATGGAATTGCCTTAAAAACTTGGTTTGTTTGAAATTTAAATACCTTTTGGCCAACTTAATATTGCGGCAGCTAAGCGAATTATACTTCAAATCTTATCGAATTATATAGAACATTTTATTTGTATCTCAAGATTCATACATTGTTCATATATTGATGAATTTAATCTGACTTATATATTTACATATATTAAAGCAGGTCTAAGATATTGCACTAAAATTATAGGATTCCTTATGGCTTATATAGAATAATCTACAAAAGTTTGGCGTACTTTCCAAATATTTAAGTTTAAGTGGATGAGCTTATGTTAATGGTATTATATTTTATATATTAATAGATAATTTGTTTCTGTGCATTAAGGTAATATCTAAAAAAAAAAAAAAATATATACAATTTACCAAGTAGGCCCTGGATCTATCATCAATCAAGCTTTATCTTTTCAATACATTTTACTATAATTATCGATTCCCATTGTATTTTCTTGTTGTTCTTTTGTTGTATTTCAGTATCTTATCGAAAATTGGCAACTAATCAAAAACTTTTTTCATTTCTTCTTCTATCTTTCATTACAGGTTGTGTGTGGACGGCAAAAAAAAAAATAAATAAAAATAAATAAAAAGAAAACACTTTTTTTTGTTTTGTGTTGGCTCAATTTTTTTTTCAAGTTTTCTTTCAAGTCTTGTGATAATGCACGGATGATAAGCGAAAGAGATAGAGTGATAGGAAGAGAGTGAGAGCGGAGAGCGGAGAGCGGAGAGAGAGAGAGAGAACAAAAAAAATATGTGCAGTTGTTAATTAATGGAAAAATTTTTCCTCATTTCGTGGCATCGTATCGTGCGTCGTCGCATTTTTTGCGTTTGTTTTAGGGGCTTTAAAACAAGAGAAAGATACTCACACATATACACACAACCAACCACCCACATACACACATACGCACATACGCGCTCACAATAAAAATATGTGTCAAAAAATATTGTTGAAAAAATTTGTGTTGCAAAGTTTTCAGCGCGCTCTCGATTTTGTGCTTTTTATGTTGCACACACAACAAAAAAAAAAATAATAAAATAAAAGTTACGGGCTGAAAATAGCTTATTTAGTTTATTTTTTTTTTCAAGTTACAAATAATTTTTTTCACATGGTGCAATAACAAACAACAACAAAACAAAAAGATGAAAAAAACGCGGATTGGCAGAAAATTGTGTGCGTGCGACGTTGCCGCATTTCGCCGTGTGTGTGTGTGTGTGAAATAAAAATTAAAATAATATTTTCAATTTTCTTTTTACAGCAGCAGTCGCAGTGTGTGTGTAAATAGGCAAATTTAATTAGTAATACCAGAAAAGAAAAGTAAATAACAAAAAGAAATAAATAATTAATATAACATATAAAGAATTGTGAGTGAAACAACAACAATAACAACAATTAATAGTAGTTAGAAATGAAAAGGCAAAACAGGCAGCAGCTGCTGCATGGCGTCTTTTAAGGCGTCAAACCGTATTGTTGTTGCTACCAAAGTGTTAACAGCAACAGCAACAACAGCAACAGCCGCAACAGCAAACAGAAACAGAAACAAGTGAAAAAATAAATATTTTTTTCTCTGAATATGTTGCATTGCAATGCTGTTGCATGTGAGCAGCTCCCCAGTGATAATAATAATAACAACAACAACAACAGCCACAACAACAACAGCAGCAGCACCACCAACAGCAACAGCAACAGCAACAGCAACAACAACACTTCATTAACAGGAACAGCAGCAACAACAATCACTTCTGAGCGCAACAACAAGTGTTTAAGCCAAAAGAGTTCGGCATGAAATGGAAGCAGCTATACGCTCCTCTTCAGTGCAGGTCGGTGCTCCGCCGCCCACAAACAACGCCGCAAACGGTGGACAACAACAACAACAACAACAGCAACAGCAGCAACAACAGCATCAACAGCAGCAACAGCATCAGCAACAGCAACATCATCATCAACAGCAAATTCATCATCATCATCAACAGCAGCAGCAACGTGTTGCCAGCAATCAACAGCAGCAACAACAACAAGTGCATGATAATGGACCAACGTCCCATCATCTACATCATCAGCAACAGCAGCAACATCCTCAAGCAACAGCGTCTAATCAACAGCAAAACAAAACAACGCAGCAGCAAAAGCAACAGCAACAACACCAACAGCAACAGGCTGCGAATATGTCTGCGTATCAGCAACGCCTGTCAGCTGCCAGTGCATCGCCGATTCATAGGTGAGTACCCCACTTATTTATGCCCCTCCTCCCCTCCCCCCCCTGGACCAACCCCCTTGTTTTTGTTTTTCACTGCGTAACTTACCCCTCTCGCACACATTTCCGTAGCAAAAGCTCATTTCCTGTTTGCATTCGCGCTATACGCAGCGCACTTCCCATAATACCCCAACCCCTCGGGCCCCACCCTCTCCCTTGCCTTACTTGGCGATAAGCGGACTTCATGCGGATCAGCAACAACAACCCAAATAGTTGCACTACCCCCGATAAGCGCTATCGCTTCGAACGAGTCCAAAGAGGGGGGAGTGAGAGAGACAGTAGGAGGGAATGGAAAGGAAAGGAGGATGGGCATGAAAGAATAAATTTGCTGATACGAAGAGAGTAGTAAAGAAACGTTAAAATCTTGTAGGGGGTTGCGGCGGCAGGGGCTTACGTACAGAACGGGCAGATTAATAGCGAAATAAAACTACAGTTCCATTGGAATCAATGGGAAAATCTATGGGAAAAGGTCACGAAATTAACTGTAGACGATTACAACTTTGAGTAATCGATTAATCAATTGATATAAGAAGATTTGATCACATTACTATTTAGTATTGCTTTGGTATACATTAAGAAAGTGTAAGGGTAAAATCTTAAAAAAAAAATAATAATGATCGGTTAATAGGAAAATATATCGTCTACCCTATAAATTCATAAGAGATCAAATTTCAAGTATCGCGAACAGATGGGGATGAATGTAATGAAAAAACTGAAAAAATAACTATCGTCGATTATAATTTTGAAGAAGAAGTCCTATGAATTTAAAATAAATATAATTAATCGATTATATGGAAACGGAAGATATCGTATCACCCTATAAATTTTTTTTTTCCTTTTATGAAACTTTTTAAATATTTAATGCTTTGATCTTCAAGTATCAAATAAAGAACTACGACTGTATACATACATATGTATATGTATGTGTGAATGTATGTATGTAGGAATGTATATAGGAATTTAGGTTCTTCATTAGCGTCATAAGCCACGACGATCTGTATGAACTCTTCAATCTCTGAGATTAAAAGAGCTGGAAACATTAAATTTGATATGATTTTTTTTTCTTGTTTTCTATAATTTTTATTTTATTTTAATTTTTGGTCGTACTCTGTATACGTATTAAAAATGTATAAGGAAAAGAATGTACTTAGTTTGTTCGAAATACGAAAAACTCCGACCCCATAAAGAAGATAAGTAATATATATATATGCTTGATCTCGTTGAAAATCCCATACTACTAAAAAAATTGATAAAGCTATAGCCTTACTTGGTCAAACATTGTACGTAAGTCTGTAAAAATTATATATATTTGGACGAATATAATAACGTAATCGGAACAAGGCCTTCAAATAAATTCCAACTTCAATTGGGGCTATAACTATATTTGTTATAGAATTACGTTAGACCATTAAAAAAAAAATATATATATATATATAATAATAAATAACTAAGTAAATAATAATAGTGGAAGTTCTATTGAATACAATCCTAAACTCAGTTGCTGCAATAGTTTATTTTTAATAATAAATGGCTGAAGTGTATTTTTCCAGGTACTACAATTGTTTACACCTAAATTTACAGTCAATAACTTTGAAAAGTGCATTAATAATTGAAATTCCAAAAGGGAGAAAGACTATGAGAAGAGCACGTAAAATTCGATAAATACCAAGTCTTAACATTTGCTGTGTACCTTCAAAATGCCATAAATAATTGAAATACTTTTGGAATTGGAAACTAGACTTTATATATGTATGTATGTATTTTATGTATAGATATTTCTAGAAGCTTTTCTGTTTTCCTTTGTGGAAATGTAAAAAAAAATAGTAAAGAAAAGAAAAGAGTGGGAAATTAGTCAGCCGGTCAATGGGAAATAGATAGCAAAACTGCATAGACAGAGAGAAGGAGAGGTTGATAGTGGAATAGAGAAAGACAGAGTGCGAGTACGAGTATGAGTACGAGTACGAGTACGACCCGGAAAGCGAAACACGAGTCGCAAAATGTATTTTGTTGCTGTTGTTGTTGCTGTTGTTGTTGTATAGCTGATGATGATGATGACGGTGGTTTGTAGTTGTTGTTGTTGTTACTGTTGCTAGTTTGCGGTTAGGTAAACGAGAAGGCATGCGGTGAAGTGGGGAGTGGGAAGCACTTAAAAGACAAAGACAAAGACAATGACGATGACTAAGTGATTGGAGTGAGCGAGTGAATTGCGGTGAAGTGAACTGAACTGAGCTGAAGTGGTGACTGTGGATAGCGGAGAGTGAAGGATGAAGGGAGAAGAGGAAGAGTAAAGTATGTATGTAGTGTGGAGTGAATTGGGTTTGGGTTTGGGATTGGGTTGTTGTAGAGTATGTCTCCGGGGGGAGTAAAAAGTAAAGACAACACACGCACATTGCCTAAGCTAAAAATAATTATACGTAATTTGACACTATTGACCTGCCACAACAACAACAGTAAGGACAACAGTAACAAGAACAACGGCAACAGCAACAGCAACAGCAACAGCAACAACAATAACAGAGAAGAAGAAAATAACACAACTCAGGCAGTTAGTCAGATGTTCTCTTCTCTTCTCTTCTCTTCTCTACTCTCTTCTGTTCTTTTTGCTGAATGACAGCAATTAGAGAACTAAATGGCCGCACACAACGGACGACCGCAAAAGAAGTCGACGACTGGAAAATGTCATGAATTGCTTTTGGGAGAGGGGCGGCTAAACTAGCGGAAGGGAGGTAAACGGGTTTCACTTTGTAATTTGCAAAGGTCGTTTAGAAACTGCTTAGGAAACCAAAGTCGAAAAAACAAATTCAAAAACAAAGCTATGTCAATGGAATGACCAAAATATTAAACATGATAATGATCATAATTATAGCTATAATGGTAAAGTGGGAACAGTTTCATATGGCGAAATTAGATCGCATTTTTTTGGCCCATTATAAATCAAACTACATTATGCATCCGTTAGTGGAAAAATTAGAGGTTCTTAGCGTTTGCCCAACAGCCTTATTTGATTTTCTCTTTATACTTGTATAAATATCTTAAATATAAACAAAATTCAAGCCAATACCATATTTGCAAATTTATGTACAAAAAAATGTATTACCAAGCTCTTTCAAAAACCAAGGCAATTATTTTAAATTTATTCAAAGAAAATATTTTTTTTTTAAATAGCTAGATACATATAGAAATTTATGCACAACCATTAAGTTATTTCGTTTGGAAATCATTTAATATTCAAATTTATAAAAGAAATTTTCTTTTTCTTTTCTATTTCTTGACAATATTTTTACATATTCATATTTTTTACATTTTTCAAATTTTACTAAGAATTGGGTTACTTTTAGACTCGAAGACACCTCCGACCCATCTCACTTATCGAATTTTTGGTTGATTTTTTTTTTTATAAATAAAAGTATGAACCTGCTGTATAAATCGAAAATAAATCTATTTTCAATGGCCATAACAGAACCTAATTCTTTTTCCACAGTCCTTGCCATTTATAAAGTTACTTTTGTTCGAGTATTCTTCGTCCTTTAAATACCTTGTTCCCATTGACGGGCTAACGGGGTATATGTATATCTTTTCTGCTAGGTAGCTTATTTAAAAATTGATATCCAAAACGTATATCAAGAAATATATCTGACCTGCATACATATTATTGATCTATAAAACTATCTATAAATCTTTTTTTTTAAAGAAATCGATACAAAGAATTGAGAGATAACAGTTTGATTTGTATCGAAAAATGATTACTATTTGGTTACAGAGTATCCACTTGTCGTCCACTCTGGACTTGAGCACTATTGTTTTAAAATTATCTTTGTATTTGTGATTTTTTCAATCGACTATTGATTGATGTCAGGCAATAAACGACCTCCCGCTCACTCCGAAACCAATTTGTATGTTTTTTTTTTATGTTTTTTTTGTTAGCTAAAGAGGAGGGCTAGTTTAGGGAGGCCGGACAGGGGTTTGTTTAATGGACATTTAATGATTGGTTCTAGTCGCCAGTAGTTGGCTGGAAATGGAAATTGGAATGAGAGAGGGAATTGTAGCTGAAGCAAAAGTTATTACAATTGCACGGACAATTAGGTACCATTATAATGTCATAAGAGACATCGCAATGGACGTCTCTCTTTTGGATGGTTTTCTATGGAGAATGGATTGCATTGGAAACACAATGAAATTGAATGCAATGGAAAGCTAAAAAAGTTCATTAGTCTCGCATGTGAAATCCATATTATTATTTTTATTATTATTATTGCGAAACACAATTTCGTTTTTTATTCCAGTGTTTTTTTTTTTATTATTTTTTTTATTGGCTTAAACGATTGTGTGCTTCATCCAAAAACCGGGGCACCGCTCTCTCTTCCTCTACCCTCTTGAGTTTCCATAAAACTGGCGCGTTTCCTGTCGTTGTTCAAATATTTGCATTGAACTCGAAACGACGGCATAAACAATGCCCAAAAAAAAAAATAGAATGAAAAAAAAAAAATATCTTACGAACGAACGGCAACACTCTCAGATTGCGCATAGTTATTTTTAATTCCATAAGAATTACTTAGAACAGGGTATCTATGCACATTTTAGATCAGCATTTTCTCTATAAGACAAGAGTATCTCATATAATTATTCTTCATTTATTATTAATTATAACTGTTTTCTTGGTCTGACTGATTCATCAGCCATCAAACGGAGAAAACTCGTCTGAGCTATAAACCTTAATTATTTATATCATATGACACGGGTTCACCTACAATATTTTGGTTTAGCTCATTTGCAAAGTTCTATTCAAAAATCTAGGTTTTTCCAAAGCACTGCATTAAAAAGCTACCCTGAAGTTACTGTGAAAGATAAATATCTATAAGTGTTATAAAAACTATCGTGAAATGCGACCGCAAAACTAAAAAATTATATTCTTGCAAAGCTCTGAAATGTATATTATGTTGTTTCTCTTTGAAAATCAATCACAGTAAATTGAAAAAATAATATAATAGACTTTTTTGACTTTGGATTTACTAAAAAAAAATAAAAAGAAAACTTCTCAGGAGAAGGCTATATTCGGCGAGTTGAAAATTACATAGCGCATTGCATTTGAAAATTGTTGCTAAACTTATTTATTTTAAACGATTCTGCCTATATCAGTTATATATAGTAGTCTGATCCTCATCATTTTCCTTTTAATCTCACTTTTACTTATAACTTGTTGATACTGTGTTTCATTTGGACCGATTGCTATTTTTTATGCTAGCTACATATGTATATTGTGATATAGTTTTCCGATCCTGCCGATTGCGGCAACCATATGTTCTGCCTGCTACAAAAAGTAGGTTAGGTGCTGAGACTGAGAGACTAGTTTGAATATCAACAAATGGATATGACTACATCGCGTCGTATTGTCGTACTGATCAATAATATATATGTACAATATACTTTCTGGGGTCGTAAATGCCTCCTTCGTTATATAAAATCATGGGATGCCTCAAGCTCTTTCTGGTAGATTTCTTTATATTGTTTTACAGGGTATTTGCAGGTCTAGCCAAGGAAGTTTTGGGTTTTTTGTTGTGTTGCGTTGCGTTGCGTTAAATTTAACTGGAAGCGCACAATATAATATGTATCTTTGCGGTTGTGATTGTTATTCAGTCTGTCATTCAGTTTATTGTAGGCTGTGGTTTTTGCTCAAGTTGCCTTGCATGACACACAACAACAACAACAACAGCAGCAGCAGCAGCAGCAACAAAAAAGAGCACATATACAATACTCAATGCAGACACACACAAATAACAAAAAAAAAAAAATACCATACACACACACACACACACACACACACACACACACACACACACACATACTCTTACAAATACACACAATTTTAATCGCTCTCGAACGGTCAAGGTTGCAAAATATTTAATGAGTCAAACGCGACGTCGACGTCGACAACTGCGCTCGCTGCTATCAGCTGTCGACTGCGCTGCCAACTGCGCAGTCTTCCAGTTTCTGTTGCTGTCATTTTTGTTTATCGACCGGCGGACACACACTCTCACACAACACACAACACACAGCACACAGCACACAGCACACAGCACACTACACTCACATGCACTGCTAACTGTTATGTGCAATGTTTTTGTCTTTCTCTGTCAGTCGTCGTTCCCTCTCCTCTCCTCTCCGCTCTGTCTCTCATTCTCTGCCGCTGTGTGTAACTTTGGGTGTCGTTGACGTGCGTCGCTCTCTTGTCAGCTTGTCGCTCCCCTTTCCGCTGACCCACCTCTCCCCACCTCCGCCAACACAATGCACGTTTTGCAGTTTATTTAACTATGCAGAATTGTTGTTGTTGCTGCTGCTGAACAAAAAGCCAAAGTAAAAAATAAAGCCAGCGAATATATCTTGCATCTAACACTGTTTGTATCTTCCACTCGTATTCCATAACACTGACAGGCATCTTTTATTTATATAAAATTCAGCAGAATCGCCGTAATGTCACATGTTTTACCCATTCCATTACCCTCCCCGTGACTCCTCCTCCTATCTATCTCAGCTTACGTCAAACCCATCCCCCCCCCAAACACATCTTTTTCTCTGTTCAATGATTTCTTATATAAAATATGGATAAAGATTCCCTTTTAACTGAACAGCGCTACAGACTGAGCTACTTTTTCCAAGCTGTTTTCTTTATGCCAATTTTAATTATTTTAGCTTTTTTGCATTTGTTTATTTGTGTTATTTTTGTGCACTTTTATACCATGGAACGAGGCATCTCTGACACCTCAAATTATATATCTATATTAGTACAATCATGGCGATGCAATGAGTCCACAGATCGAAATTCCATCTGCCTGTATCTATGCAGGCTAGTTTCTAAGTTTCTGAGCTAGGTGAATCGGCCGGATCGGTTAACTATATCATATGGGTTCCATAGGTGCAATCGGTCAAAATAAATAATATTATTTTCAATGAGTGAAAAGTTTTTGCAACATAATCACCCGACATTTATATCTCTATTATGTAAAGCTTTTAGTAATTCCCTGTCAGGCGGGCTGGATTCTCATGTATTTTAAGAGAGGGCTGCGTCGTTGGGTGGACGCTTACCTAATTCTCCAACTGAATAATAATTTGCTATATTGCTATATTCGTAGTTAATAATAATAATAATAATAATAGTCATAATACAAAAAAATGAAGCGGAAATAAAGTCAAAAGGTTACATTTTTTGTTTCGGTTTCATTTTGAAAAGTTAAAATTATCCCATTCCTAATTGTTGTGGACATTTAACGAATTCGAATCTGTTTAATTTGCATGACTTGCGAATTTTACAGATAGTTTTAGGCAGATTTTCATTCGATTATATTCCTCAATGATTGTCACATCAACTTTTATACCGCCTTGCAGAGGGTATTATAATTTTCTCACGGAATGTGTAATGCATTGAATGACCCCATAAAGTATAAGGCGAGTCGATATAGCCCTGTCCGTCCGTCTGTCCGTCAGGCAGCAAATATATCGGAATCGGCCGGATCGGATAACTATATCATATAGCTTCCATAGGAACAATCGGTTCACATGCTCAAATAGAAGGTTTTCTAGTGATAGGTATTACCTGTAGCAAAAAGAAGATGGATTGAGAAGTTGCATTCGCTTAGATCGAACACCGGGAGACTAGTATGCATAAAAGGACAAACGGACAAAGGTCTACCACCTGATTAATAAAATAGAGTATGGGGTCAGGGAATGCCCTATAATACCCTCTACAAAGGTAAATGTAAAAAATTTCCGTGCGGAAGAAACTATATCCGAAACAAGTTCCACATAAAAATTTACATAAAAATATTCGAAAAAATTATAGTGTGTGCCAAAGGTGATGAATCACATTATACGTTCCTATGAGTCACAAGTCAAAGTTTTGGGTAATACCCGCCGCCACAGTCCTAATTGAATGGTAATTGAAGTAGTTAACTATATAATCTCACCATCGGCCTCCCTTTCCAACCCATTCCCTGGCATAGTTTGTGTTTTTATAGATGAGGTTTGTTTTTTAGATGTTTATCGATCCATCTCTGCCCCCGACCTACCCCTATGCCAAAGCTCATGGGCAAGTGCAATCCGCTAACAAACCGCTAGGGGGCGCCAGGGTGATGAAATGAAGAAAAGGAAAACACAAACACAAAGTAGAAGAAGGCAATAAATAAAATTAAAATGAAATGCACATACGACGACGTAATGAATTATAATTGAAGAAAATGAAAATAGCAAAAGGCAAAAACGAAAAGGAAAAGCGACTGCTAAGCAATTAGCGACAGCAAATGGCGACAACGGCGGCTATTTATAAGCGCAACAACAATAAACAAAATGAGAAAAACAAAAACTAAAAAACAATAAGAGGCAAAAAAAAAAATAAATAAATATGCAAAATAACGTGGGACCACAAATGAGAGACGAAGACCAAGACAGAGAGAGAGAGAGAGAGAGAGAGAGAGAGAGAGAGAGAGAGGGGGAAATAGAGCAGATATACTAAAGAGTGAGAGAGAGAGAGGGTGGGAGCGGCAGGGGGATATTCGTCTCATTATTAAATCACCTTCAACTGCAATAAGCACTGCAACGACCTGGCCGACAGCGACGCCAGCAGCGACGTCAGCTCCGACATCAGCTGCAATAATATAATGACTTAGAAACTGACACAAACTGTCAGATACTTTGGAATAGATACAGATACTTGGAAATATGCCACTCAAAGGTTTTGTCGTTTCTTTTTTCTGTTTGTGTTGAATCCTCTATTCATACAAAATATGTGAAACATTTTATCAGCAAATTCTATGCGTTGAATCAGTGCAAAAAAAAGTGGTCTCTTATGCGAAAATATGAATCTTTTTAAACTCTTAGTAGAGGGTATCTCTGTAGCATCTTCCCCCACGATTCTATGAAGTATATATGTATACAAATTATTCTGATTTAAAGCTAACTGGTTGAAACTTGTCACAACATTTTCTTCTTGCTTGGAAAATATAATAGGTGGAAACCTTTTTTTTGTGTTGCTGATTAGATTTCTTATATATTTTGATTTTTCTTAATGGAATTCATTTGTTTCAATATGAGCATATTTATTGACCAAAATAAAAAAAAAACGGTCTTTTAAAATTGAGTTAATATTAAAATAATTCTAAAATATATCGATTTTTAGATGGACCAAATAATAGTTGATAATGGAACAATAATAGGTGTACCTAGATTCAATATTTTCGTTGAACTTTTATTTATTTGGATTCAATTAGTTAGAGCTCATTTAACACCCTGTATATCTAGCATTATTTCCTAATACTTAATACGATACTTCTGGGCATCTTACGGCCATTTTCTATGGGGATATTGCACCAAAGTTTTTGAACTTATTTTCAGAATTTTGTAAGTTCACCCCAAAAGTTTTCAACTGGTTTTAAGCCTGAGGATTGCCTTAGCTACCTAAGGACTAGTATATTATGATCTTGGAACCAGAGACGATAAGTTCCTAGAGGACCATTATCATGCAGAAATCTCCACTCAAGTACCATGTCATCCTCAGTATATGGTAGTACTACGATATTTAAAGGATCCTCATACAACATTATAACGATTACATTATAAATTGGATGTATCAAATGTATCAAATGATGTAATTTACACTGTTCCACCTATTTTAAATTCTATTGGAATTTGTTTATTGCTCAATTAAAGCTTCAGTTAAAACTAACAGTGTATTCTTTTTTTGAAATATATATTTCCTCCTTTTCATTAAAGAAAAGTCTTATTACGTTTGCAAAATCATTTTTTCATTGTATTTTTAGTTTCCACGTATTATTTTTCCATGAGTTTAATCTAATCTAAAAATGTAAACATAGTCAGAAATCGGAAAGCTATAACTTACTCATAGGAACCATCAGTTTTTTTTTTTATGGGAGCCTTGATATTAAGCCGGATATACTTTTTTATTTAACTCTTGTGAATTTAATCTTGTGGTGTGTATTAGGAACGCTGATAAATTTAAATTAAAATTGGACTACTATATTAAATAGATGCTATAGGACCCATTCTCTTTTATGTTATATGCACATAATATATAACTTCGGCATCATTTCAAAATGAATTAAGAAATTCAGAATACAAAGAGAAATAGCATACTGCCTTATAAAATTTTGAATACTGACTCGTAACTCAGATCAAGGCTCATGCTCACATCCCCCAATCGGTCAATATGGAAAAGCAGCTCCTTAATAATTGTAGTTAGTCATGCAGCAGTTAAGGAACAAATTTAATATATGAAACGAAATGAAGTGAACATTTGTACAAATTCCCAACATTTGCACATTTTTGATGAGCCCACATCAATTACAATTGTCGATAAGTTTCAGCTCTCTTGACTTTATCGACCACCGGGCAGGCCTATAAATAGAATATTTCATTGTGTTGGGGGCGGTATTGGGGCATGACCAGCCCACAAATTGTAGTAATTAACAGAGTCTGTCATCAATCGTTGTCGTTGTTGTTTCTATGATATATGAGTGCAATTTACTCTCATCAAAAGAAAGGAAAGGCAACGCAAGGCAAGGCAAGGGCAAAAAACCGAGGCTGAGTCTCAACCACACATTATGTACTACATTGTATATATATAAATGCATATTGGGTTTCAGTTTTTTTTTTTCAGGGTTTTTGGAAACTTTCCACAAATGATGTAATAATCTGTGTCATAAGTCGGATACTCTTATAACTCTTATAGAGGTTTATGTCAAGCAATTCCCTGGTATACAATCTTTTTTTGATTGGCACTTAAAATTCACAGCCAAAAATAGTAATCTTACCATATAAAATGTCACAATCTATCGATATCAATATTATTTGTGATAAGCCAGCCATTTGTATGAATCAATCAATATAACTGTTATGAGTTGGCATAAATTCAATTATTCTATAGAAAAATATTTCATTTCGATATTGTTTTCTATAAAGCAACTTTAAGTCAACCCACCACACCCGTCCGTCTAGCGTAACCGTAACCATAACCCTTCGATCGTAATACAAATTCCTACCTCCTGCTCTCTATCAATGTCACGTTCTTTACTCACACGATTGATTTATAAATGCCTACATATATATTTTGTTGATAATAATATACAGTGCAAGTGTGCATATCTACACTACCAAATAGAGTATAACCAGCTAATTGTTACGTTTAAAGCTTCGTTATCATACCTATTATATAGGGTATCTGTTTTCCATTTATTTCTTATTAAAGTTTCGAAAAGGAGTTAATACTTTACAGTTAATTTTAATTTCTGATTCATTTTTATTTCTTGTTAAGTAAAACATTTCAATAATTTCTTCCATTTTCTGGGACTACCTTGAAAATTGACAATAAAATCTCCGATCCACATTTAAATTTTCATATTACTATCGATAGTATTGCGATACAATACGATTCGTTTCACATTTAAATTTTCATATCTACTTTACTATCGATAGTATGGCGATTCAATACGATATGTTCCGCATTCAAATTTTCATATCTACTTTACTGTCGATAGTATTGCGATACAATCGCGAATAAAATCAGCTGTTTCCAGATGGAACGCCAAGTCAAATGAGAGACACTGGTGTATAAGAAGGGTATTTTGTTAAAATAGATTCTATTTTGATTTTTTATTATTATTTTTTCATACATATTTTCTTTTATATTTCGGTCCCGTTGATTAGATTAGCAATATCAACAGCCATTTAAGAGTGCTGATAACAATGAACTCGAAATAGAAAAACAGACGTTCCAAATTTTTTTTTTATTTTATTTTATTTTTTTTTTTGTAATATATTTTTGAATTTTATTTTGTTTTTGGCGCGCGGCATTTTTAAAAATGTTATCGAGCGAGTGAGAGAGAGAGAGAGAGAGAGTGAGAGAGAGAGAGAGAGAGAGAGAGAGAGAGAGAGAGAGAGAGAGAGAGAGAGAGAGAGAGAGAGAGAGAGAGAGAGAGAGAGAAAGAAAGAGACGAGGGATACTACGACTTGCATTGCATGAAACATGTTTTTACGACCTAGATTAGATACGTACCACTCCCTCCGCCCATCGTTGGCAGAGGCTCCCTCCGCCCCGCTGCGAGAACTGCAGCTGCGCATTTTTTTATGGGCAGCTCGCTCGGTTCGTTCCCGCTTCGATTGTGTTTATGAAACTTTCATGGCAGTTAATTTCAAACGAAACGCAGCCATAAATATCGCACAGAAATAGCTAATGGCATAGACCAGGGGCCCTTAGGCCGCAGCGGGCAGTGAGCAGCGAACTGTTGTTCCCGACCAAACCGAACAAAAGTTCAATGTACAACAGCCCGGTCGCGTTCCCGATCCCGGTCCCCCCCAACCCCTCCACCATCCCCCACCCCGCTACCCTCCTTTGTTCTTCAAATTTAGCAGAGATATGTGAAATTTTGCATGTGGCTGGCTTTTTGAATTCGTCAAACTTGGTTATCGGCATAGCTCTATATATATGTAAGTACATGCATATGTATATATATGCTGGACACATACAGTACATAATCATTCTTATATAGCAGTCAGTTTGCTGACCAAGTTCAACACATGCGAAGATACCCTATCGCTATATTCGCTCACTGGCACCCCTCCTCCCGTTGCCTCTTTGTAATTCTGTCTGTCTATGCCTGATGTTTTGTATTACGCTGATGTCTCGTAATTGGAGTAATTTTAGATATACCCTGTAGCCATTAAAACAGTTGTAGGCGGTATAGTAAAATAGTGCAAACGTTCGTTACGATCTCAACGGAATATATAGACTTGTACTAATTTTGTATACTAAACAACAAACTAATTGCTTTCAGAGTGTATCATAAAACATACGATCCTAAGCATATATATATATATATATATATATATATATATTCTTGATCCAATCAACATTTATCTGATCTCACAAACTAGACGCTTCAAGTTTGATAGAAGGTCTAAATTGTTTATATTAGATAAACATATCATATATATATATAGGCTAAGGCGTATTTCTACAGGATATTTTGTACTTCAGACACTTCGATAAGCTTATTTATGTTTTACGATTCCACATTTGTTACTATAAAGCTGACTGCGAATTAAAATAAAACCCTAAAACAAAAGTAAGGAAAGGCAATCTTTGGAGCGCCGAAGATTAAGTACCCTTGGGGATTCGAATAAGAAATTTTGAAACTATATCATAATGTAATCCGATCTTAATAATATATATTGTCTATTTAGAAATCACACTTTTCCATATAAATTGCAACTTAAGTCAAAATACCCTGAGAAACAACAAAGTTTTCCATACAACAACTTTTAAACCAATGGTGCCTATGGGATATATTAATGATATAGTTGTCCGATCCGGCTGGTGTCGACATAGAAATCTCTGCAGCAAAAAGAAATCTCCATACCAAATTTCATTCACTTAGCTGAAAAACTGAAAGGCAGACGGACGGACAGGGCTATATCAACTCACTCGTCTCATCATCCTGATTAACAATATATATTGGAGATACCTCCTTATTCAATGCATTACACATTTCGTGACAAAGCTATATTATCCCTTTACAAGGGTATACAAAAAACAATAACAATAGTCAATCTGCTGAGTGCCGCTGAAACAGCTGTGAAAACAGCTGCATGATTAAATAACGCGAAAAAAAGAAGAAAATGAAATATAATAAAAGTTGAAAAAAATATGATGAAACGTGCAAAGTAATTAATATGAAGAATGTGCACTTTGAAAGTCATAAGCAAAAAAAAATATTATTATGAAAGGGATTTTTCAGTAGCTTTTATGCCCCTTACATATATATAGAGCAGAGGGTATTTTAGACGATATACATATGTGGAAATATCGGTCTGCTGGTTTGGTCTGTCAATTTGGGATCCGAGCAAAATTGGAAAACTTTTCTATCTCGAAGAATCTTGATAATTTCGGATATAATAGTTAGAACGGTTTATTTTCCAATTTGGAATCGGAAATCCCATATCAAGTAGCTGTCATAGAAAAATAAATACATTTTAGAACAATTTCCAAATGTTAATACCAGCCAGAAAGGGTAGTAAGAAACCTTCCCTTCTATATATTTTTGTTACTCGAGATATGAAATAGGAACAAAAGATTTGATTAAGGGATTGATTTGAAATAGAATCCATCTCATTTTACCCTACAGCAAAGAAATTAATCAAAAGAACTTTATTTATGTCTGCGAATTAAAAAACATGCTTCAAGTAAACACACAAAGAAAATTTGTATATTTTGATTGTTGAAAATGTTGGAAAATTGAGAAAAATTAAAACCTTGAAATATTGAAAAATAAATGAGGAAATAAGACAATTTCCACCCCAGTCCGTCAGTCAGTCAGTCAGTCAGTCATTTAAAGAAATAATGTGGAGAAGACGAGTACAATTTAAATGCAACACAGCCAACCAACCAGTCGAGTCGACGAGTACCGAGTGCCGAGTGCGCGTGTGTGTGCTGTGGGGGCTTTGCAAACTTTTGTTGCCAACTCGTATATATATACATACATATAAAGCAGTATGTACATATTTATATAGCGCATACATATACATGTGCATGGATATAGCCGTAGAATTTGGGATGACAGGTAAATGCCGCACAATGTAATTAAACACGGAAATTCTCAACGTTTCCACAAACAGCGCATCTAAATGACCGCAGAGCTGTTGTATGTGGGCGGCATTCCGGGGGGTAACCACCGCCAGAGACTATAGAGAATTCATTATGATTATAATAATAATAATAATAATAGCTAATATGTCTGTGTGTATATAAATCATTTTGTGTGCTGCGCCAGGTGATGCGACATACATACGAACACGAGTAACGAGCGACGAGTGGAATTAAAGCAGCTACATAATAAGGAAAAGCATAGAGAATGCAAATATGCAATTTAATATACAAATATAATAAGAACGACTAGCCAGTGAACAGGCGAGTAAAGGAGAGGTGCATCAAATAGAGTCTTCTGCAGCAGGCAGGATTCAATAGGTTCAGCAGGAGTACATAGGGAAATGCACATATAACGAGTAGACAAACGACGAGTATAAAGTGGGAGATGCATAGCTGAGCTGTAGCTGTTGCTTGGGAGTTACAGCAAGTAAAATGATAATAATGAAAGCAAATAGTAATAAATATGTGAGTATGAATCAAGCATACAAACGAGTCACAAGCGGCGAGCGACGAGCGACGAGCGACGAGCAACGAAAGGAGGAAAAAAAAAACGGTGATTTGTATGTACAGTTAATTAACAGTAAGATAGAGATAAAAGCATACAAGAAAATGTATTGAAAATGCGAATTGTGCAATTAAACTTATTAATATTCAAGAAACGAGTAGACAACAGACGAGCAGAGAATGGGAGACGGCACAGCTGTTGTTTTGTGAATGACAGAGAGAAAACTGACAGGCAACAACGACGACAATAGCCAAATTTAAATCTTTTTTAACAACGTGCAGCAAAACACAAAAGCAGCAGACAAGGCAAAAATGCATGCAACTATTTAAGGTGTCTCAATTGTTTCTTTTTCTCTCTGTCCCATTCCCAATTTCCTTCGTAGCTGCTTGCAACGGTAATTTATAGAGAAAATTACAAAGTAATTGCTAAAAAGCCAGAGAAATTCTAGAGAAGCACAGTAAGTAGAGAATGAAAGGCATAGACACATAATCCGCTTTCCGCTGCAGTTTCAAGATGATATTCTATTCTATTCTATTCTATTATATTCCATTCCATTGCATTCGCTTCCATATTATTCGATTCTATACTAACTGGTATTAACTTGGCATTGTGCTCTGCTGCGAGGCAGACGCAAGTGAAACCTGTAAAGTGGCCAAATAAAGATTATATTCATCTATACCCGCCCAATGAATAGAGTACCTTATTTGGGTGCGCAGCAGAGAGATGTTGATGTTAGCCACGTATTGCTGGCTATTGTCTATGTCATAACTGAATAATGGGGGAGTTTTTTTTTCCTATGAGCTAGCAAGGTAGGGAATTTACTTTTGTTAATATATTCTACGCCTTGACAGTCGAATAGAAGTGAATTAATGATCAATTTATTGAATTATTCCATTAATAGATCAGTAGTAATATTTTTTTTTTACATGAATACGCCAGATATATGTGTACTACTAAAGCAATTGAACTTTGGTAAATAATGAAAGTGATTCATATTTGTAGAGTAATATATTCTACAAATAAAAATATACTGTTTGCTCTTCACCATTGATAGAAAGGGTAGGCGGATTTGCCGGCATTGCCCGTGGATAATAAAAATAAATATATTTTCGCTCGTAAGTTATTCAAGATCACTCGAACAAATATTTTTGTAGATATGTTTCGAGAAGGATACACCCAGCAGATTTGAATTTATGTCACCAAAAAAATCTGAATTTTACAGTTTTGACGCCTGGTTTCCGGTCTTGCTAGAGGCGTTCCGAAAAGTTGTCAACATTTCTTGTAATAATGAATATAAGTTTAAGATCAACAGCATTTAAAATATTTTTGAAATTTCGAAAAACTATTATATTTCCCCACATGGACATATGACGAAATTTCAAAATTTCAAAAATCCCATTTCAGTGGAAACTTTCATCATAGTCCAACTTTCAACTGCGTATTACAGCCATTCCTGGGCGTTGTGTTGACTGTGAATGAGTCAAGAAAAATAGTTTTAAATAAGTATGTAGAGAGTTATGGAGTATTTTTAATACTATATATATATTTTAAGTTATAAAACTTTTACTTTTGGGAAGTTTTCTTAAAGAGTTGATAGAACTGCACGGAGTAAACAAGTACAATTTTCCTAAGCTGACAAAGGGAAAAACCAGTTTTGGGCAATTTCACACTTGCCTGCCCTTGCCAGCTGACCCAACTAACGCATTGTCTCTATCTCTCTCGCTCTCTATTTCTCTCCCTCTCTTTCTCTCTCTCCCTTTCTCTCTCTCTCTCTCTCTCTATGTATGTTTCTGTGAGTCTGTTAAGCTTGTGGCAGTCTCAACCACAAATTAAATTTCAGCCCGGGCATTGCTCAATTTAATGGCACACACAAGACGAACGACTACGGACGAAGGACGAAGGACACGAGAAAACAGGATGAAAGTTTGTTTTTAAAGTTGTTTGCGTCGTACAAAGTTTTGCGCCTAAAAGGCAGCACCAGCAACAACAACGAAAACAACAACAGCTGCTGCAGCGCCCAGGATAATAATCAGCCATGGCGGCGACGACGACGTCGCGCTGTGCGGCATACAAAATGCAGCTCCTTGCAACATGCCACAGCAACGCCCTACTCCCCGACCCAACCCTCTCCTGCTCACTCCACCCAAACACCAACCCCTCCCCCACTCTTATGGGCCACGTAACCGTTGAAAACTCTGCAAAAACAAAAATCGATAAATTTTTGCACTTGCCACATGCCCAGCGCCAAAGAGCAGCAGGCAGACGTTTGCTTCGCCATTGGGTAGGGTTATGGGTGGGCAAGCTGTATATGTATATGCATGTACTACATACATATATACATAATATATATATACAAATACATACAAAAGTATGTATTTATGTGTGTCTATGTATATAGGACTGAATACCACCCCCACAACCCGTATCTCTTCTGTCAGAGGAGCTCCTGCTTCTGCTTTCTTTTGATTTTCTTTTACTATTTCTTTTGCTTTTATCTTTAGCTTCGCTTCGCTTCTCTACTCGTTTTTCTGCCCTTTGGGCTCTCATTTTCTTCTTTATTTTTTTATATTTTATATATGCCACACACACACACATACGTATATATAAGTATGTATGTATATAAAAACAGCACATGCAATGTGGCGCACGAGGCGTGGCTGCTTGAGGGGTGTAGAGGAGAGGGTGGGGTAGAATGCTTTGCTCCAGGATGCTGTACATAATGGTACATATGGCCTGTACTCTCAGCCGCTGCGCTTTAGCTTTCAACAAAAAAAAATACCAAAAGCCAAACAAAACAAAATCAACAACAAAAAATAAACAAACAACAACAAGGAAAGAGATGTTATTCAAGCTGCAAGTTTTAATTATTTGTATGCTCTTCATCGGTTTCTTCTTCTTCGACTACTTCGACCTCTCTTATTTCTCCTCCTTCTGCTTCTTCTTCTTGTTGTTTTTGTTCATAGCACAACTTTAAAGCTGCCACAAACAAAAGAGAGGGTGATAGAGAGAGAGCAAAAGATACAGAGAGAAGGAGAGAGAGAGAGAGAGAGACAGAGGGAGAGAGAAAGAGAGCCGCTATACATCAGAAGAGAGCTTATTATAAGCAGAGCTTTTATTCTTCTTTCGATAAACTTCGCCTATTTTTTTTGGTCACATTAAAGTTGCGTTTGCTTTTAAAACGGGGAGTGGCAGAAATGCCAATAAAATTGAAACATAAAAGGGTGCGAGAAAGAGAGGGAGAGAGAAAGAAGGTAACAAGACAATATTACAAAAGTTGACTTTAAAGCGAGGCATTGCCCAAAAATGCCCGAAATTTTTAGCGGAAATTGATGTTGTTTCCTCGAAAAGCAAATTTTTTGAGTATTTTACTGTTCCTTGAAATGTCTACAAAGCTAAGATTTAATAAAAATCAAATTTATAAACGGAACTCAATGTTTTTACTGAAAGAAAACTAATATTTCCCCCTTTTTAATATTATTAAGTTTTTCAATAATTCTTCCAAGCTTTCAGACTTAAATAAAGACTGACTTTAAAATAAAGAGATCACACAAAAACTGTTTGCGCTTAATTTAAAAAAAAAAAAAAAAAAAATTGTCATAAGTATATCAAAATTTCGCCTAGAACAAGACAATTTTTCGAACCTTTTTAAGTTCTCTTAACTCCTACCTAATTTAATTAAGATTTCTAAGATTAGTGAATCATTCATCTTCCTATTACTATTTATACAAAGCAATACAAAATGGGTTCCCAGCCTTAAGTCAATAGAGATAATGACACTTTTATCTTACATAAATTTTAGATTGATAAGACAACAGAAAAAAAACAATCGAACAAAATACATATGTATGTATATTTTGTATCATAATTTTTTCGTGTGCATCTACTACCAAATGTCCAAATTTCTCCATTTCTTTCAGTTTTACAAGGGTATAAATTTTTCAATCAAATTTCAAAAGAAATATCGAGTTATTTATATAAAAACTTTCCATTTATTCAGAGAAAATACTTTCAAGAATGAATATTATATATGATATTATCCTATATTATAAAGCAAACCTGGGCTTTACTAATCTAGAACTTGGATTTTGTTTCTAGTTTATTTTAGTATGAAATATTTTAGCATTTTTGGGATTTAAGGAAAATCTAAAATATGTACATACGTAATTGGAATATTATATCTGTGTTATTGTCAGGGTCGAAAATTAATAAACACAATTGTTCTTGAATCGATTTTTTTTTAATCGATTTTTATTTTAGATTATTTAAAATATTAAGGCTTAAAGCAGAAAAATGTGTTAGAACCTTTTTGAAACAAAAGGAAATTCTTATAGAAATTTATGAAAAATAATAATACGCAGAAAAATCAACAATACTTATAGTTAAATACTAAATACGAAATGACTAATTTCCTTAATTTTCTTCTCTCTCTCTCTCTCTCTCTTTTGCAGGTAAGACATCTAAACGAACCTGTCTGAATCAATTCGAGAAACGAAGTTTGAAAAGGAAGAAGTCATAAATTAAAAACAGTTGGTAACAATGAAAAGAATGAGGAGTGAAACAGAACAGTAGAATGTGAAGGGAAGGAAGGGTGGGCGGGAGGCTATGGGTTGTATATTGCTGTAGGTCGATATGATTGATGAGACATAGAACCCAACAACAACAAGAAGAGGCAAAACGTTTGATTTTAAAGCTAAATGGAGCATACAGACAGACGGACGGATGCACGGATGGATGAAATGGACAGACTGTGGAAAGAGGGCTGGCGTGCAGAGGGACGCGAGTTAGAAGGCAGAGCAGTTTTAAAGAGCAAGCATGTTCGTTCATGTTCGCATGCTTCGTTCTTTAAAAATAGCAACTATGAAATTTGGCAACGCCGCATTTTGCATTCCGTTGCCGCCGACTGCTAAACATATGTATATACACACATTAATACGTATGCATATATGCACATATGTGTCATTAATATGTAATGAATTAATAAGCGAACAGCGCCGTGTGCGGGTGTCTGTTTCTCATACTTGGCTGTGTGACGTCGTCGCCGTCGTCGTTGTCGCCGTCGTAGGCCGCAGGTCAAACGCGTCGCACGTTAATCACACATCGCAAACTTAACGTCAAACGCAACGTCGCAGCCTTAAAAAAAAATTATTTAAGTAATAACCGTTGTGAAGGGGTTGTGTGCTGTGTGATGAAGAGAGAGAGAGAGTAAGAGAGAGAGAGAGAAAAAGAGAGAGAGTGAGATAGAGAGCGCAAGAGAGAGCGCAAGAGATAATAAATGGCAAAATTGCAGTCGCTAACGCTGTCGGCGTCACGTTAGCATTCGCTTTCCGCTGTCTTACATGTTCGTTGCACACATGTTGGCTTGCAGCATGTGTGTCCAAATACATGTTCGATGTTGCCGCTCGTTGCATACATGTATTTTTTCGTCTCGACCGCCGCTGAGTTGTCTCACTTGCACTTATGCGCACGCACACGAAAATGAGCAGTGCAGCATTATGGCGCGCGCTGTTCTTCTCTCTTGTCGTCTCGCTTATTCCCGACAGCTCACCATACCCACCATACTCACCCACACCATAGCATTTGTAAAATGTTTGAA